>JACCIC010000324.1:0-326598 GCA_018907035.1 Sycobia sp. Sy_11 | reverse complement strand
CCAGATAGTATACGAGCAGTGTTCTGCGGCCCATCAAACTGCGGGAAAACAAATAGCTTATTAGCTTTAATCGAGAATGTGTTTGTTTATTCAAAATCGTTAAATCAACCAAAGTATCAATTTCTGCAAAAAAATTTAGAACCTATTGAAGGTGTGACATATCTGCCGTTTAGTGAACATGAATCTGTAATATCACCAGATGAAGCATTGCCCAATTCAATTATGATTTTTGATGATGTAGCTTGTGAGAAGCAGGATAACGTGAGAGCATTTTTCTGCATGGGGATACATAAAAGTGTAGACTGCTTCTACCTATGCCAATCATATGCTCATATACCAAAACATCTTATAGAGATAATATTAATGTGTTTAGTATGTTATAGTCAACATTGATGTGAATTGAAAACATATTTATGATGACTATATCAATACTGATCTGATCAAGGAGTTTCGAAACTTTTGTTCTGAATGCTGGAAAAAAGATAAATATGGATTTGTTGTTATTCACAAAGATAAAGCGATGGATAATGGAAGATACAGAAAAGGCTTTGACTGTTTTGTAATAAAAATAAATTTAAAAAATCTTAATTATTCAGTTCAATTTTACGCAAAACACGACACCATGTCGGAATTTACAAAAGAAAAGTATATCCTTAGCGAGCTCTTGCAAGCTCGTAAAGCCATTAGAAAAAAGTCGGCACTATTGAAACAGGAGAGAGAGAATCTCGAAAAAGTTGTAGGTCATTTAGAGGTGTAAAAAGTCATTTACACCACTTACATTACACATTACAGATTACACCACTTGAAAAGCTTGTCGAATCAAAAAATTTACAATCTTCTAATCTCATTTCGGATGATTACAGGATTAAAAAACCAACTACATCTTGAAAAAAAATTAAGTTTTATGTTAGATAATAATATTCGCTCAGCTTCCATAAAAGATTTTGATTCCGATGATGATTTTGTCTCATTGGACAACTCAATGATGAATTCAACATTCCAATCGATGCACACGAAGATAGTGGTTAAAACCAATATTTTAGATCAAAGCCGCAGTAAATTCGATAACATATATGGAGAAGAAATATTGGAGGAGCATACTTGATGATTCTGAAATTAAATTTGATGATAATAAAATAAAAGTGAAAGATTTCACTTATCCTAAAAGTAATGGACTAATGGAGCTTCTCATAAAAAAGAACCAGACGATACACTGATAAGTCCAGCAGATCGTGAAAATTATCGCAGTATTCTGGAAGCAACAAGTGTTCACCGGAAAAAACATAGCAAAGATGGATCTATACGCTCATTGAAGAGTCGAAAAATATTTCAACATCATTGTACCGATCTTCGTAACAAGTGCTACTCGTACAAAAAAAGGGAGGAGGATCTCTTACCTAAATATAAAATAGCAAAGAAAAATTCTTCAATAGAGTTAGTATACTGGGATGATCCGAATGAGCTTGTTGAGAGAGAGTAAGATTACTGACTGCCGAACAATCCGCTGGAAATAACAATCACAGTCAATGAAATTCAATCTATTATTGAAGAATTACGCGAAATAGATGCATATATTGATACGTTCATATACGATATAATCAGTAGCAACAGAGTCTTGACGTGTTTGGAAGAACGTTAGAGGTCTCGAAAGGGAGTCGAGGCCCCCCAGGTATTAGCTTCAATACTACATTGGATGGAAATTATGATATCGAAAGTAAACGACTTTGTAATATTGGGGAAGCTAAAGAAGAAAATGGCGCAATTAACGTGAAAATGTTGAATGCAGCATTAAAGACCCAAGTAGATTGTTATCATTTGAAATTTCTGAATCGGTTAAATACGTTCAAGATTGTGAGCAAAGGCATGAAGGTATTCGCTTGTCCATAGAAGCAAAACGAGGGGGATCATATTAAAAACTATGATAATTTGAAAAAGAACGTAACGGAACTTGTTAAAAAATACAAATAATATTATAAAAGATATTGAAAAAAATATGTACCGCGAAAAGTTGTTGAAGAGTTACACAAACCAGCACGTCGTAGATATAAGCGAAAAAAATATGATATATGTGCAATAGACGAAACGCAGGGCTGATATTGTAGAAATGATTCCTTTCTCGAAGGACAATAAAGGTTTTCGTTATTTACTCACTGTCATTGATATATTTTCAAAATTTGCATGGGCTTCCAATAAGGTCAAAGAGTGGCACGATGTAACTAAGGCTATGCAATGAGATATTAAACAAGGACGAGTTACCATCTAAATCTACAACTGATCAAGAAAAGAATTTTACAATTCTCACTTTCACAAAATCTCATGAAACAGTATAAAATAAATCTATATTCTTCACATAGTAATCTTCATGGAAGCATATGTGAACGATTTAAATAGATAGTACTCAAAATACGAATTTTCATTCGTTTTCGATATCCCCCCTCTCTTCTTCTGCATGCACCTCTACACGGGTCACTCTAGATGCATTACTGACTTCATGTCTTAGTTCTCCTACATCACTATCTATCCCCATTCCAACTGCTCTTTCATTAGTTTCTATGTAAACATTCTTTATCTCGATGTCTCCCTCTTTGGATGATTTGTTTCGTTTAATATTTCCCTCTCTATTTCACATGCAGCTTGTGCCATCTATTATTCCATAATTCTATAGTGCCCCCACGGTAAAGTATCTGTACTATTTGTTAGTAAGAATCTTTTATCATCATATGGACTTAGAACAATTTTTTTCTGTTTTTAAGTATATACTATATGTAACGGATGTTACACTGCTCACGATGTATAATGACGAGGTCATCAAGACATTTTCGATAATCTTCAAATGTAATTGTCTTCTTTACAACATTCGATTTTATACCTTTAGCTTTTTTTACTATTTCACCTCCATCCACTAAAATACTATACATTTTGCTCCGTAAACGAATAAATTCCATCATAATTTTTCTATTACATTCGTCCTTCATTTATCCTGGTATTTTTTTATTTGATCGAGGTATACCATACAGATTATTTTCATCATAGTCAGAAGTATCAAATCTGTGAATATCTTCTTTCATAATTTTATACATATCAATGTCTTCCACTTCGTATATCAAACTCTCGGTGTCAGTATATAGCAGTTTACATTTTTCTCCCTCTCGCTTTTTCATATAAGAGTAGTGAAAATCATAAACTAGTGTCTTTGATAAGTCCAGAATAAAAAGACCAACGTATATAGGTTTTTTAATTGGAAAACTTGTCTTTTTGAGCTGTGTAGCAACCAAATTTTCATTGAAAATTGCACAGCTATGAAAATTGGGTAAAGCTATACGTGCTTTTGCTCCATATCGACCTGTAAATTTATTCACTAATCGTAGATCCACACGAGATCTTTCTCTCTCGATGCACTTTCCATAAACTGCATTAATTAAAAGTTTGTACAAGAGTTTTTCAAATTCATTCTTTGCTTGTTTCCCCTTTTCTGTATTAAACTCTATGTATAGTTTTAGCCATGGTTTTTGCTCAAAACTCAAAATTCTATATACCTTTTTTAGCCGAAGACCATTATCTAGTGCCTGTTTGAGTATTCAGTAGTGAATAACATATCTTTTCTTATCGTCCAAAGTAGTGAGAAGTTTCTTCTGCGATGAGCCTAGAGGTGTACGATGCTCTGCACAGAAAGATAAATCACTGTGTTCGCCATGAATTTCTTCAGGATACTCTAAATATACCTCAGCAATATAGCCTATATCTGAATCTGCTGGAGCATTGAAAAAATCTGGATTGGATTCATAGTCAATCCATTTAAATTTTCTCGTTGGCAGATGTTGTGCCATCGCCCATACATATAAATTATTAATATCATAATATAAAAGTGTTTTTTTTCTTGTTTTTATCGTATGACGAACCCATGTACGGATTATTTGCCTTCGCATATCGATTACAGCACTGGCTTATTCTTCCTTGAATGCCTGATTCGATGAATAATAACATATCAATATCTTTTACAAGTTCCAATTCAACTTTCGTCATTTTAAGAGCTGCTGCAAATGTCAAGCCGAGAGTTGTGTAAAAGTGAGCAGGGCATGAGCCATAGGCTTCAACGGATGTTTCTCGAAAACTTTCAAAGACATCAGCTACAGTAAAACATCTGTTTTTAAATATAAGTCGGAATATTCTCCTAAAGTTGTGATATTGAATCTATCCCATACTTGAACAGCATACATGTAGTCTTCATCGGTAATATGTGAATCGGTTAATTGGTTGTAAAATTCGTTTTTCTCTGGCAGTTTTGTACAGGTTAATTTATCTAATCCATCTACAAAATCGTATGGAAATATACCTTTCCGCCTAAGAAGATGAATATTTTCATTTGAAAATCCATGTAATATTCAAATTTCTTTACATCTAATGGTACATTTTGTAGATATGATGCTAATTTCTCTAAAGATGATGGTAAAAATCGCCATAAATCAATAAATCTTAAACTCACATTACAACCATCTATGAACTTTGTAAATGAAATATACATAAAATATACTTTTCTTTGTTGTGGGGTATTAGAGAAACTCGACCTTTCATCAACGAAGATAGGTAACTAGAACAGCGAAGAATATAATCTTTACTGCACATGTACACAGTTTCTAAAATTCTACGGTAAAATTGCACAAGACGTTCGATAGATGCAATTGAAGCCATTTTCACTTTTATGTTTACTGTTAAACTAGTAAAAAAAAGAATAAAGTCACCAACAAACTTCTTTACTGCGATATAAATTTAGAAAAAAAATCAAGAGAATCACAAAAGAGAAAAACTTAAACTGAATTTATGTGACTGCGTTGCAGCGAGTGTGTTCTTTCAAGAAAAATTGGCCTCTTTTAAAGGAAAGTAAACAAGAGGAAGGGGAAATCAGAGGTGAACGGAAAATATTGAGTATGATGACAACATTAAACTGTGCTTTAAAATCGGGAGGAGGGATATATCGTCTTACCGCCAATCGAACATCAACCTTTCAGTTCATCATCACAGACACAAACCTATCTTTTTTTAGCAACCAATTGGGAAAATGATTTCTGTGTGAGCGGTAGGATAACATGAATGTCTTCGATTACGTTCGTCCAATTAGATCATTGCGTTCCCTCTCCTACATACAAGCATAAGCATTCTCTCTAATCAAAGTTCAAACTAAATAAACTGACCTTCCTTCGCCCAGACGCACCTATATTTATGATTTTTCACTCAACCAATCGTAAAAGAGGGGCTAATTTCGGGAGGCGGAGAATCTTGATATAAAATGAGAATGTGAGCACGAAACTTTACATTTCTTGTCATAACTCCAGCTTCTAAAATAAGTGTACAGAAGTGCATAATGTCAAGAGTACGACAATATGAGGTAGTTTTTAGAAAAAAATATCTTGAAATGTCCGGAAGATAAAGTATTCCTCTGTGACATACAGGGATTCCAAACAAGTGGCCCGCAAAGCTTCATTTTAAAAGAATTTAGTTTGCTAAGTTTAAAAAAAGGTGCACTGCCCACAGTGTACCTCATTAAGTCACCATTTCCATGGAGCGAATTGACTTGGAGTGAAAAAAAAAAAACTGTAGACTGGCTGCAACGTATAATTGAATGGGATTCTGGCGAAATTCCTTATCACCGACTCAAAAGGGACGTTAGACATTTGTTGCACTGGAGTGCGAAAATTGTATGTGAAGGGGCGAGACAAGAAGAAATGGTTATCAAACTTTCTACCAAAATATGTAAGTAATCTTCATACTTTTACAATCATCTTGATGTATATGTGTATATATATATATATATATATATATATATATATATATATATATATATTCATATACGTTTATTATAATTGTTCATCTTTGTTCATACTTTTCATACTGTTATCATACTTTTATCATACTTTTCTCATACTTTTCATACATGTTCCTACGTTTTTCATACTTTTATCATACTTTTTTTATACTTTTCTCATACTTTCTCATACTTTTCTCATACTTTTATAATATTTTTTCACACTTTTTCTAAAAAAATAATTTAATTCCAGAATTATATCGGATGTAGAGGAGTTTCATTGTCCTTCATTACAATCAATGCAGAGTGAAGGTTCATATGTGCTGTGTCAAAACCATCAATTGTGTAGGAGACATTTACCATGTGTGCCATCCGTAACGTCTTGATAATACGCACATTGTTACCAAATTATTTCAGTGGAAAGAATGGACGAGACGAAATTGAATAAGAATAGAATAAAATGTATATTACTATAAAAAATATTATTAATAAAATGAATTTATAAATCAAATCATGACTTTAAATAATTTTCCTATTTCATTACAATAAGTATATATTTGATAACTTAAAATTTTATTAATTTTCAATAATATGAATTATATTATCAACAATATATTCATAAAAAAGTTATCTACATAATAAATTGTATATTACCATAAAAAAATATATTAATAAATAAAATTTATAATAAAATCATAAAAAAATTTAATTATATTTAGAACTTCTAACATGTATATATGTATAGATAATATATATATATATATATATATATATAATATATCATATCATATCATATCATATCATACCTCATATCATATCATATCATACCTCATATTATATCATATCATTCTTCATTCTAATTTATAAAGACAAAGCGTGTTTTGTTTGTACGCGATAACCAAAAAAAACTACTAAACCGATTGTTCTGAAATTTGCCATATAGATTCTATATTATCTTGGGAAGGACATAGGCTATTTATTTTCTTGAAAATCATTTTACTTTCATCAATAAATTAAGAGAATGGTTTTAACAATTAGTTTCATCAGCGGCCACTACGTGACGTTTTGAATCACGAACATCAACTCAAAGTAGTCCCGCATAAAGTATTAATACCAGGCCAGCTCAGACGAATTTTCACGCATCATGGATCATCGTCGTCTCCACGATCAGTGACATGATCATCGCATGAGACATCATGACATAACATTTACACATCAATTCTCATTTATCTCTTACATAACTTGTAATTTATAATTTATATAATTTATAAATTATAAGTTTGTAAGAAACTCTTAAAACTTTTTAAAAATTACCTCAAAAATTTTAACTTTAATTTTTTTTTTTAATTTTAATTTAATTTTAATTCAATTTTAACTTTAATCTTGATTTTAATTTTAACTTAAATTCTCATCTATCTTAAACTCAAACTAAACTCTCTTAAATTAAACTTATATAATTTATATTTGACTTACCTCATTTTTAACTAATTCTATAACTAATATATATATATTTATTTAGAATTTAATCATTCCTATATTTATATTTATATTTACATATTTAAATATTTCTTCACAGCTATAATCTCCCACACCCAACCTTTCCCTCTACCCTTAACCCCCCCCCCCCAATCACAAACTGGAGGCAACCTTCCTCCACTCATTTGTATGTCCGACTCCATGGACATGGACACCGGCCTTACCACCGACATCGACGGTCTTCCCCCCCAAAAGCTGATAGAAATTATCATCGGCCTTCGGGATCACATTGACAGCCTACAAAATATAATAACCACCACCACAACAGACCCAACCTTCTCTCAATCGGTGGCAACATCACGCCACACCACCGGAACTTCTATATCATCCTCGTCTGCCACGGATTTCTTTCAGGAGGCAGCAATTTTCTGCACTCCCGCTACCAAAATAACCGTCTCCGAATCAACTCCAATCTCCGAAGAAGCCGAGTTCATAAAGCAAGGCCGTAAACGCATTCGCGTTGCCAAATCCGCACCAACGCTCTCCGATCTGGATTCTGACACTGAAAAAGAATCCACCATCGCTGTTCGACCCCCACTCCAAATCATCATCCGCCAAAAAATGATTTGGCCAAAATTAAAGATCGCCATAGAAAATGCCGGATCTCCGTTCGCCGGGCCGTCAACACCTCTGACTCGGTCAAGGTGTACGCGGTAACGGTAGACGACTTCAGGCACCTAACGGCCCGCCTAGAAAATACTAAAATACAATATACCACCAACCAACTTCCCGAAGAACGGGACTTGGTTGTAGTCATTCGGGGTATAAACGAAGCCATCAAAGACGAAGACATCCTGAATGAACTAAATTCGAAAGGTTACACCCCACGACTTGCGACATTGCGTCCGAACTGCAAAACATCATAATGCAGTTCGTCACGAATATTACCGCCGCTCTCTGCAAACCTAATAATGGCTAATTCCGAGATAAAGATCCTCAACTGGAACGCCAACGGCATCCTCTGCAGAAATAGATCTCTAGAACTCCTCCAACTCTTGGAGGAGGAAAACATCGGGATCGCCTGCATCACCGAGACCCACCTCAACCCATCTCACAAACTCTTCCTTCCAAACTACATCACGTATAGGAAGGACAGAGAGCACTCTAACGGTGTGGGCGTGACAATCCTCGTCGACAAATCCTACCGCCACCGTAGAATTACAACTACCTCCATCTGCGAGACAATAGGGGTTGAAATTTCCCTCCAAAAAGGTCCCTTGAGGGTAATTGCATGCTATAACCCTCCACAACTCCAAAACAACTTTAAAGATCTTGCTTTGCTTCTCAGCAGCAACACCCCCACAATCATCGCTGGGGATCTAAATGCTAAGCACCCCTCTTGGGGCTGCGGCTCCAGAAATAGCAACGGCCACTGCCTCCTCAGAAAAACAATTCGGCATGATTTTACAGTGGAAGCTCCTCCCTCTCCTACTCACTTTCCGGGCTCCCCACAATACGCATCAGACATTCTCGATATTTTTCTCACGAAAAATATCACACCCCTAAGCGACCCCCGGGTTATCTGTGCACTGAGCTCAGACCACAGCCCGGTGATCCTCGCCTTCCATGCATCACCCATCTCTCTCCCGTCACACATAGAACACATCGACTGGCTACATCTCAAATTCAACCTAGAGATATCAGCCTTTCGATGCAGACCCATATTATCGATCTCTCAAATCGATGAAGAGATCACCTCCCTGTCTAATGACATCACCCACGCTGTTAGAATCGCTACATTCTCCCGCCCTCCACAGGACACTAATAATAACCTCCCCGACGGTATTTTGAAGCTAATTATGCAAAAGAATAGAATCCGGAAGAAATGGCAACATCTTAGAATTCCACTTGTCAAAACCCAACTCAACTCCTTACAAAGGGACATCCACTCTCGGATAAACGAGATAAGAAACAGCCGCTTCAACGATTTCATCACTGAAGCCGAAACTCACCCCAAAAACGTCTGGAAGTTGATAAAATCTATACGAGGCAGTCGCCCTTGCCTTCCACCACTCAAGCAAAATGGCCAAACCTTCTCACTCGCTGAAGAAAAGGCCGAGATCTTCGCATCATCTCTCAGCAATCAGTGCTCACCTCTACTCAGCGCACCAGAACTCTCACGCTTTCATGAGCATGTCACCCAGACAGCTCAACACTTCCTCCCTACAAACAGGGACATCACCCCTACCTCCCCCAAAGAGATACGCGACATCATTCGCAGTCTTCAAAACAAGAAAGCCCCTGGCGCTGACAAAATCAATAACAACACACTAAAAATCCTCCCCCACAAACACATCATGTCCATCTGCAATATTGTAAGCGCAATGATGAGACATCAATACTTTCCCAAGGCCTGGAAAACGGCCATAGTGGTCTGTCTTCCAAAAGCTGGGAAGCCCCTCAACGACCCCGCAAGCTACCGTCCCATCAGTCTTCTAAACTCCCTAAGCAAAGTGGCCGAAAGCGTTATCCTAAAACGCCTCTCCACCTCGGTCACCAGAAAAAACCTCATACCTGACTGTTAGCATAGGTTCCGCACAGGGCACAGCACCTGTCACCAACTTCTCAGAGTTACGGAATTCATTGCTGACAATATGAACAGACGGCTGCACACAACGATGCTGCTGTTAGATGTCCAGCAAGCCTTCGACAGGGTATGGCATGATGGGTTCGTCTTCAAGCTCATTGCCAATGACATCCCCCATTATTTGATCGGGATAATAAAGTCGCTCCTATCAGACCGATTTATTCGAGTTAGGGTAGGCAACTCCCTTTTCGCTCCAAAGGCCATCTCAGCCGGCGTCCGTCAAAGGTCTAAGCTCTCCCCCCTACTTTTTACTTTTTTCTGCCATGATCTTCCCATACACGATACAATTACCACGGCACTCTATACGGACGATATTGCCCTCATAAACGCCACTAAAACAATCTGCCACAGCACCTCAAGGCTAAACAGATTTCTCCCACACCTCATCAACTGGTACTCACGGTGGAGACTGTCCATCAACGAGAGCAAGTCCAGTGCAATCTTCATCTCCCGTAAAAACCGCACCCCTCCAAAAATAACGATCAAAGGCTCCTCCATCCCGTGGAGCCAATCAGTCAAATACCTCGGAGTGACGTTCGACAGGAACCTATCCTGGAACAAACACCTCCGCCTCACTAGGAGCAAAATACTAGAAGTCTTCTTAAAGCTCAAACCTTTTTTCCATAGCAAAACCCTGTCACCCAGAACAAAGGCCAGAGCCTTCTCCACCATCGTCAGGAGCATTGCCACATACGCCATCCCCATCTGGGGGTCCATCCCCCTAGAAAGACTTCAGCGTCTCCAAGGCACCTACATGAGGCTGCTACGCTCTTTCCTGAACACCCCTTGGCACTTAAGGAACACTCAAGTACTTAAGGAAACTAACCTTCTTGCTCTCAACGACTACGCGAACAAATTGGCCAAAAATCTGAGAGATTCAATTAAACAGCACTCAGGAGGCCTTGCCACCTGATCAACGATCCGTAACCCCATCAGCCACTATCGGCCACTCCTCGTTTCGTTTTCGTACGTAAGCCTCTGCTACCAAGAAGGCAGAGCCTTTAAACTCACCAATTTCTCCCCTATCCACATCCCACTCCTATTCCCCCACCCCATACACCGTTCCGTTTAATAATATTTTATCCCAACAGGTAAAGGGAATGATACCTCCGGGTAGGAATCCCTGCGGGGAGGGTTTTAGTCGGTAGGCATGCGAGCAAAGGCTCCATGAATCCGACACTACCTTTCATAGAGAGGTGTCTTTAGAAGATTTCCCCTCCCCGCGTCACAAAAAAAAAAAAAGAAGACGACTTTTCATATCCAACTTTGGGATTCGTATCCTAAAGAAGGTGTGACGTTAGTTGGTATAACCTTTTTTATTATTCAGGTTAATCTGACACTACTCTCGCACTTTATGGATCTTTTGATTTTTTGTAAATTTTATTGTCTTTTATGTAGGAAAATCTCTCTCTCTCTCTCTCTCTCTCTCTCTCTCTCTCTTCTCTCTCTCTCTGTCTTTCTTTTCCTTTTTTATGCCAAATCATACTGAATATAGTTTGTGACGACAAAATATAGTTTTGTTTTTATAAATTATATTAACTTCAGAATTGTAGTAAGAAACTATGTTTTTTTTTAGTTTGAACAAAAGAAATGATGGTAAAATAGGATTCTTTACCAACAACCTATGAATATATATATATATATATATATATATATATATCTATATATCGTTGCTTCTGCATAAAAGAGCAATATTATCCATCGTCTGCTTAAAAAATATGCTATTCGGATACTAACATTTTGCTTAAATTTCAGTTGGCATCACTACGAAAAAAATTCACCGTATTTAATTGAAAAAACAGAAATATATGATATATATTGTATGTATATTATATTATACATATTATATATACACAGTTCAAATACGGTTTCTATTGAAAAATATTGTATTGGCGTGTACGGGCGGTTGATTACGATACCCCGTTGCCTCAAGATGATTTCTATAGGCAGTTATGTATTCGGATGATAGAATGCAATGTCCAGGTATCTCTGGTCGATTTCTACGGGCAATATTGTCTTTAATTGATAGAAAACGAGATCCAAGTATGAGGAAATCCATTTCTATGGGAAGATTCGTGTTGAGACGGTAAAATACGGTATCTAGGTTTTTCCAAACCTTCTACGGGGAGTATTGTGGTTAGTCGTTAGGAAGCAATGTCTAGCTTTCTCGAGTACTGGGACTATCTTGTTTAGTTGATCGACAACTTCTACGGGCAGTTTCGCGTGCGGATGATAGAATGCGATTTTCAGGTGTAATGAAACGCTTCTACGGGGAATTTCGTTTTGGTCGGTAGAAGAGGATGTCCAGGTATGGCGGGACGATTTACATGGGGAGTATCATGTTTGTGTATGTAGAAATATAAATTTATATATATATATTATATATATATTATATATATAATATAATATATTATAATATATATATATATATATATATATATATATATATATATATATACGTTTTTATATTTTAACTTCTAAAATATTATAAGTAATACATTTATCTTATACATTATTGTTATAAATTATATGAGACTAGGGATCGAGAGATAAAAAAAAGAGAGTAGATAGATAAAAAATAGATTCCTTTAAATAGTGTTTTATTTATTATACTACTATAAAATATTTTAATAATTACATTCATAAAATATTAATTTTATTTTTTATTCTTTTAAAACTAAATATATTTTTCACTTATTTAATATATAATCAAGTTTTATAATTATATTATAAATAATATCAGATTAAGGAAAGATGATTGAATATTAAAAAAAATATTTTATTTTCATTTATTATAATCTTTATATATTTTTATTTATTATTTTGATTATATACATATTACATTTATATCTATATTTTTTTATTTTATCGATGATAGTATAATTTCCTCAGGAATTATTTTTGGCTTCTCCTTTTCATTTTCGTCTGGAATGCTTGCTATGCTATTTCTACGGCTGCTGCGACTGCTGCAACTGCTACTGTTGCTGCAGCTACGACTCCGACTGCGGCTACATCTTTGCGATGTAGATGTGGTCGCCTTCTGCTCAGTTTTTATTTGAAAATATTTAGCCAACTCTGTGGCATCTGGAACTGAAATAAGTTATGAAATTAAATAAAATAAATACCAAATAAATAATAAATTATAATAAATAATAAATAAAAATAATCATTCATTTAAATAAATTGAAATAAAACCAAAAAAATAAATATAAAAAAATCTATAAAAAAAAAATAAATAGAAAAAAATCAAAAATAAACTAAATTGAAATAATTTTCAAAATGAAATATAGAATGAAATAAATTATGAAATTAATAAAAATAAATAACAAAATAAATAATAATAAATTAAAATAAATAATAACAATGAATTAAATAATAAATATAAATAATAATGAAATAAATAATGAATAAAATGAAATAAATAAATTGAAAGAAATAATGAATGAAATAAAATAAATAACGAAATGATATAAATTGAAGTAAATAATGAAAGAAATAACAAAATGAATACATAAATAAAAAATATAGATAAATAAAGAAACTTTTTCCTTACAATTGAAATGACTCCAAGGATTTCTCAATCTTCACGGCCGTACTTTCAAACACGCCACCATTGCCTCCAATTTTTGGAGGGATATCTCCATGCTACTTTTTTGTCGCTGATGCGTCGTCTCCGAGGAGCCGAATAGATGATGAATTTTCGTCATCGACTTTCACGGTACCTTCTGCGAGACTGGTGGCGTTTGCTTCCCCATGGCCTTGCTGACAATTTTTCCTGCTTATACTCTCATTTTGATGATGGAGGAAGCTGCAGGAAGATGACCGAAAGCAGCTTTCCTCCGCGGTATTTAAGAGTGCTCTTCACGATTGCCGGGAGTCCGAATCGATCGATGCGCCTCATAGAGGAAAATTTTGCGTCCAGTTAGAGAACTAAAATCAATGGTTTGCACTACCGACATTTCAGGAACGTATCCACAATGAAAATTGTATGAATAGCCTCCTTTCTTACATATGTATACATATATATATATGTATACAATATATATATATATATATATATATATATATATATATATATATATATATATATATACACTACGGCTATGTAGTGCTCGATGTTATACACGAAAGAACGTTCCTTATCAAAGCTTCTTATTTCAGTATCATATTTCATTGCCTTGCTCTGTCGCGAGTAGTTGCGAGTAATATGTAGCATCTCAAAGTTCGATAATAAGTTGCCAGTACATACATATAGCAATATGTTTTTTTTATGTTATTTAACGTCGCTCTATTTATGCTTCCAAATATCGGTGCTAATCAGCGACGGAGGTCTACGATGTGTTTGTAAACAAAGCACATGTATATTATTACAGCGGTGCCTGTATCAATCGGCCGAGACCGGGATTGAACTCGGGTCACCAAGTTACTAGTCCTTCGCTCCAGCGATCGAGCCATTGTAGGCTACTATAGCAATATTGAAATGCATTTTTGTCTTTTATAATAACTTTTCTAATAACAAATATTAATATTCAAGGCAGTACATATTACTAATAAAGTAAAGATAATTAAAAATTATTCTTTAATAATAAATAAATAAATAAATAAATAAATAAATATATATATATATATATATATATATATATATATATATGTTATACACTAGCTCATTCATTTCTAAAAAATTCTGTAAGAACATTTAGAATTTAAAATATCTATTCGGAGCTTATAAAATTTGTATATAAACCAGTAATCTTATTGTAGTAAAAAAAAAAACATTTTTCTTTTTTATCACTTAGGATCGGGAAATACAATTTCCATAAAAAAATGTGCAATAAATAAAATATGTGTCATACTAAAAGTAGAAAAATTTGACAAACATTAGTAAAATCTACAATATTTATTTGTAGCATTTCTAATGAACGACTGAGTATATATCTATAATATTATTTTAAAAATTTTATTTTTATTAGTATTCCAAAGTATTCCAAATTCAGTTGTTTATATATTCGTTCAAAAAATAGAATTGTAATACCCGAAACGAATTGATAGAGAAAGTTCAAAGACGGCATAACATTGAAGCTTATAGAAACAATTATTGTTACCAATGATTCAGAAGGAAGTTTAGCTATATCACGAACAATATATAGTACATTTGTGGCTAAGGCGTCAGACTGCGAATCAGAGCGTAACCTTCGGATTGACTCTGTGTTCTTCAAAGAAATCAAAATCATGAAATTATACAATTATATATATATATATATATATATATATATATATATATATATATATATATATATATTATTCAAAATTAATAGAGGTTAAAAAAATGAATTTGCCAATCATATCATAATGTTAATTATTTAGGGTTTTTTTATAATCAAAAATCAATCAAAATTAATTTAAACCGAATGGAATGAGTGTTAAAAATACTGATTAGAAATCCACATTTTTGTGTAAATCAATATATTCAAGGAGAATAAATTTATGTATTTAAATTATATCTTACTAAATTGAATAAATAATTTTTTATCGGGATTATTTTTCTTTTATAAAATTTTAATTTAATACTACTGCCATATCATCTTGATTCAATATTCTACGATTTAATTTCATTTGATTTAATATTTATTAATTTAATAATATTTATTAAATTAATATTTATTAATTTAATAATATTTATTAATGGAATGCATTATGTTTTCAATAATTTTAATAAATAAAATATCTTCTGAAATATCAAAACTTGATATTTATATTATTTCCTTATTTTTAATACTTCTAAAGATTTTTTGCTGATTATAATTGTTATTTCTTTGGTAATTTTTGTACAAACATCGTTTCACACCTATAAATCGAAAGCCATTTACAATGCCGAATAAATGCAATTCATATATTTATGCATTATAGATGAGGAGCTACTCCGATTGAGAGTCAAGTTCTCCAAAAGTTCTCTTTCGGTTCTCGCCGAGCTCTCTTGCTTCTCTTCTGTAATACAACTCCAAGTAAACAGTACATCAAAATTCATCTATAAGATTGTGTGGGCGATAAGAACGAGAGTCGAAAAGAACTGGAGAAAGTTAAAGAAAACCAAAAAACGTCCAATCTCATTATATATTTTTAGGTAATTTTGAAGGAACGTACTACTTATTTGTAAAGGGAATAAGAGAACCACTTTGAAAGTAGAAGAGAGGCGGGGTAAGCTCAGTGAGAGCCAAAAAGCACATAACTTTTTGGTGTCTCAAATACGTAATTATTATGAAAAATTAACTTCTAAATCGAAAGTTACTCTTTTCATTTTTTAATGTGAAGATTATTTTCCAAGACAATATAGGATTTAAATTAAAAAATTAAATTTTTATGAAAAAGTAAATTTTAATCGAACTTCCCGTGGTCCTCACCTGCGCGCAATAGAATTTATTAAAAAATATTTATCTCAAGAAAGAACAATTAGATATTATATCGCGAATATCTAAAAATTACGTAAAAATATATAATGAGATTGGACGTTCTCTGGTTTTCTTTAGCTTTCTCCAGTTCTTTTCGACTCTCGTTCTTATCGCCCACACAATCTTATAAATGAACTTTGATATACTGTTTATTTAGCGTTGTATTACAGAAGAGAAGCAAGAGAGCTCGGCGAGAGCCGAAAGAGAACTTTTGGAGAACTTGACTCTCAATCGGAGTAGCCCCTCATCTATAATGCATAAATATATGAATTGCATTTATTCGGCATTGTAAATGGCTTTCGAATTATAGGTGTGAAACGATGTTTGTACAAAAATTACCAAAGAAATAACAATTATAATCAGCAAAATATCTTTAGAATTATTAAAAATAAGGAAATAATATAAATATTAAGTTTTGATATTTTAGAGGATATTTTATTTATTAAAATTATTGGAAACAAATGCATTCCATTAATAAATATTATTAAATTAATAAATATTAAATTAAATTAAATTAAATCGTAGAATATTGAATCAAGATGATATGGCAGTAGTATTAAATTAAAATTTTACAAAAGAAAAATAATTCCGATAAAAAATTATTTACTCAATTTAATAAGATTTGATTTAAAATTAAAAAAAAAATTTTTAAATAATAATACAGATATATACTCAGTCGTTCATTAGAAATGCCACACAGAAAACTTGTTGCACGTAGAATTTAATCACGAAACATGAAGGATTGTATCTTTTGTTTTCAACAGAATATATGAAATAAATATTGTAAATTTTACTAATGTTTGTAAAAGTTTTCTACTTTTAGTATGACACATATTTTATTTATTGCGCATTTTTTTATGGAAATTGTATTTCTCGATCCTAAGTGATAAATAAGAAAAATGTTTTTTTTTTACTGCGATAATATACTGTTTTACATTAACGTATATATATATATATATATATATATATATATATATATATATATATATATATATATATATATATATATAAAGAATAATTGATAATTAACGTTACTACATTTTAATGTAAAAAATTCTACAAATATTTCAATGACTTTTGAATTTATATATCATTATATTTATGCTTTATGCTTCTGTATAACATTTAGCAATATTCAATATTTGCACCACACACACACATAACTTACTTAATGAAGAGTTGCACCATACTGTTTCCTGAAGTTCCTTTTCTAGAATTTTTAATTTAGGTTAAAAACAATTTTATAAATATAAATAGAGTAGCTTGGGCTCAGGCAATAAGGGCATCTGATTCTTTACTATCTGTACCGGACTTCACTTGCAAAATTGAAGTTAGTCAATGGTTCAAGTTGGCTTCCTGTTAACAGATTTTTTTGGAATTCTTTTACAAAACAATGTTTTCCTATTTCTTTGAGAGCCAAACTTGAACTCTTAAACCAGAATCCTTCAAAAACGTATTACGTAATATGTTCAAATACATAAATAATATCTTGTTATATATCGTTGTTATTTATAATTTATTTATGATAAATTAAAAATCACATTTATGCAAATTTTTGACTATTTAAAATGTATTTAGTTACAAAATTGAAAATGATTTACCAATAACGCCTAATTTATTCAGATTTCGGTATATCCTGTATAATTGTTTAACGCAAAAATGAATTATTAAAAAAACTGCAGCATAAACTTTGTGAGAATGGTCTGGCAAATTCATAGCTGTTTTTATGCTATTAATAATAATGAAATATCAGAATAAATAGCGGACCAATTTTAACTGAAAAACATCAATAATTCCAGTTAATTAAAATTTTTTTATGAGCCCACGCGTGACAAAATGATGTGGAAATAAACTCGGCTATTTGTAAATGATCTCCTTACTTTATTAAGCTCTATTTTAATTAAAAAGATATATTTGTTATTATTTTTTAGAGTTTTACATATATTTGTGTAAAGTATACTATGCTGTTATTTCTAAGGATGCACATAAAATGCACTTAGCCATTTTTTTCAATGATACATTGTTTTAAGAAGTTATTGCGTTGTATAATTTACTTTGTGCTACTCTGTTTCGGAAGATTTTACAACAATATTTTGTGTAAATATTATTGTGGTATATGAATATTTATGCTTTATCTGTGAAAAGATTAACAATATAATTATATAGATTTTTTGTATGTTTTCTTGTCTTTATATAAAATATTTTTCTAAATTCAGTAAAATAGTAAGTTTGTATAAAAGACATGTAAGATTTATAAATTGTAAATTTCTGAATATGCTATGAATATATGTTATTATGTTTCCCTTTGTGACAATTAGTAGGACCTCTGACTATATCAATGGACTGATATTTAATTTAACTATAGAATATTTTTGGGCTAGTATATTAGGAATTTATATGAAATCTTTATAAAATTTGTGAGAAGATGCACTTAAACTACGGGCAACTACTCGCGACAGGGCAAGGCAATGAAATTCGATCTTATAATAAGAAACCAAGATACGAACGCACTTTCGTCCAAAACATCGAGCGCTAATAGATGTAGTATGCATATACGCTCGTCTGAAAATGTAGAATAATATAGCTTTTTTTCTAAAACTTATACAAAAACATATAAAGTAAATGAGTATACATATATATATTTATTCATAATCGTTTTTAATCATGTATATACATAAAATAGTTAAAATAATAGTAAAAATTTAAAGCACAGGGCCCCCTTTACTTGATTGAATTCGTACGATATTGAGCGTGGTTTGCTCCATCTCTTTCAAAACGCAGCAACTATATTTCTGTCTATTTTTCCGACAACTATAGTTATTTATTGGATTTATGGTTACATTGTGAAAGCAATTTACTTTTTCTGTTTTCTCAAAATATGTGGCATGTAGAGCGATAAAAAAAATTTTATTTGGTTCATTATTTTATTCTACAAGTGGAAAAACTCGAATTACATATTCAACAAATACATAGAATTCACAATAAACGTTTTCTTTGTAAGATCTGAAACGCACTAGACTGTGTGCAGCAGACGATTCGTAAGGCAAAACTTTTTTAACTGTTTTTTCCTAATTTAGAAAAATAGATTAATTCATATCTCTGTTTCCCCACTTGTAGAATAATCTGAAGAATTTAAAAAAATGCCTTTTCTCTCTAAATAATGCAAAATGACGACAAAAACTGAAAAAGTAAAATTGTTTCCGTTTTAGTAGTTCATCGTAGCGCTCCGAACGCCGTGAGAAGCACTCTTAAAGCAATTTCCAAGTAGCAGAGGAAGGAAACGCCTTCTCTCATTGGTTCAAAAAAACTTTCTCCTTCATTTTCCATAGCTCAAAAAAAGGTTTTCTTATTGGTTGACTAAGTTTCCAATCTTAGCCTTTCCCTTCAAATATACAAAATAAACTGGTCGAAAACATGCGTAACCAATATGTATATAATCTTACACGATATTAAGAGAGTATGCGGAACGTTCTGATCACGAAAACAACCTCAATGTCAATGGCATGGCCATAATTTTGTTATTGATTGATCACATATCGTTCATTAGAGTTGCATTCGTGGAGATCACGGAAATCATTTAAATAGCCGAAAACAGTACTTCAAGTGTAATAAAAAAATTATAAAAGTTTCCTAAGAGTCTCGTTGACTGAAAATATACAAAATAAATTTTTCGAAAACAAGCGTCACCAATATGCATAGAATCTTACACCATATTAAGAGCGTATGTGGAACGTTTTCATACTTTATATTCTCATCGCGAAAACAACCTCCATGCCAATGGAATGGCCATAATTTTGTTATTGATAGACCACATATAAGAAAATAGAAAAAAACAAATAAAACAGTAAAACTAATAGCTATAGGCATAATGGCACATTTCAAGGCGCACTGCCCGCTCCTCCAGGCATTGCTCGATTCGAAAGGAACCTTGAGTAATTCGTCGGTGTGACGTCTGACGGGATACTGGCACAATTTTGAGCAGTCGAAGTGTACCAGAATGAATGTATACGTTCTGGCACACATTTTTCTGTGCCAGAATGCCTATGTGCCAGTATGTCTATAGCCTACCTACTGATAGGATAACGTAAACCGTGTACTGGTATAAGCGTGTCTTAAGGTTTTCACCAATTTAAGCTGTATCCGACAAACATCACGAATCGGCAATGGAAACGCGTACGTATTGATCGGTGTGTATGTATTTGTGAAAGATTTCGCCAATACCCAAGACTAGTCTTGGTATTCAACCTAATATCGGAATTCCAGATCAATACCAAGGCAAGATTGTATAAAAAGTTTCGAGACCAATACGAAGACTTGACAGTCAACAACATTGGTATTGTATTTAGGTATTCTATATGTAAAGTAACTAGATATTGTAAGAATATTGATCGTGATTGTCTACTATATTAATTGAAGCCTGGAATACATTAGAAACTTTTCAATGTTCTTGAATACTCAAGATTATTACAAATGATATATAAAACAGCATTGAAATATACCTTGATAATTAAATAAAATATTTAATTCATAAAATTGAGAGTAATTTGGGATATTAGTAATGTAAAAGTAAAAAAGTAACTATGTTTTCTGATTTTATAAAAATTTTTTATAAATACAAATAAGAATTATCTCAACTTCAATCTTAAAAACAAAAGGTTATATTGTAATTAATTTTTTTTATCTTTTCATTACTGTACATCGGTATCTTTTAAATATTTCAAACGAAAGCATAGCAATATAATAACCGATATATTTACGAGTTTAATATAATAGAATTTCTTCATTTTATTTTATTTACTTTTTAATCTATTCCTTTTTTTCGACTCAATTTTCGAAATATAAACCATTAATTTTTTATACAGACCAATATGAAATAGATAATTCGAAAAATCGTACAAGAACAAGACAATACTTTAATTGACAATACTTTTTCGATACCAAGACATTAATGTATGCAATGCCCACTTGTCTAGGTATTAGTAGAGATATTAGAGCATTACTTAGTGTATACCATGCGCATTATTTTGAAGACATTGTAATTTCAAAATGCTATAAAACTGATAGGAAAGATCGTGGAGAACCAATTTTCTAATAAATGGATAAAAAGTTAAGTTTCCCACGTAATATTAATATTAAATTAAAGAACAAATTATTCAAATTTACGTGCCATGGCAGACTTTTCAAATTTTTCTATCCTTCTCTAAAGATTATCATCAACTCAAAGTTCACGTTTTCTGTGGTTCTAACTAATCAACAAAAAAAAACCATATGTCAAGAAGAATATGTAAAATATTGAATACTAATATTAACATCCGAATATTCTCTATCTCAGTTCTCTATAAATTGTTCGCCAAAATCATATTTATATAAATATCTTCTTAATTTTACATTCACGAAAAGAAAACATTTTTGATAATAAACTTAAAATCCAGAAAATATAAACTTGTTTCATTATACAAACAATCAGGTCGATATATAATGCATATTTTTTGGTCAAGAAAGCAAAAGCTCGTTTATTCGTTCAACTTACATTATATAGGGTATAACATCAACGTGGATCAGAAACTAAGTTTACTTTGCGACTCAATATTTCTCTTGAATAATTACTTCTTACAAATTACGTTAGAAAATCATTTATGCCACTATTCGCCACAATTCTTCGATCGACATGTGTGTGTGTGTGTGGTGTGTGTGTGTGTGTGTGTGTGTGTGTGTGTATGGATTCGTATGCAACAAAAGAATATAGAAGCCTTTCCACCGTATGATTTTGACTAAAACATCGCGGCTTTTGCCTCGTGAAGACGCTACAGCATAACTTTATATATATAATACATTCACATACATCACGTGTGTCCCGTCTCACTCTCTCTTCCTACCTCCCTTCCTCTCTCCCATCTGCCCTCCCTTCCTCCCCCCTTCCTCGCGCCCTTCCTCCCTCCCTCTCTCTCTCTCCTTCTGTCACTTTATACATACATACATACATACATACATACATACATACATACATACATACATACATACATACATACATACATACATACATACATACATACATACATACATACATACATACATACATACATACATACATACATACATACATACATACATACATACATACATACATACATACATACATACATACATACATACATACATACATACATACATACATACATACATACATACAAACAAAGATACATACAAACATAGATACAACAAACACAGATACACACACACACACACACACACACACACACACACACACACACACACACACAAACGCTCTAACTTTAGATCGACTGTCCCGAAATAATCGAGCGCGCGGGGGGATACTGTCGCCGCCTCCTCTCATCGTCGTGCGCTACTGGGGTTGTCGATGCGCGCGTACGGTGCGACTACCATATAAATGTGCGCTGCATAACACGCAAGAGAAGGCACCGAAAACCGAAGATCTCGAGAAAAAAGAAACGAGAAATCTCATTCTCAGCGGTCGATTCTGCGAGTTTCTTCGTATATATATATATATATATGAATTGATTCGTAACCAGCGTGATAGATATACATACGTAGCGGCTCGTCTTAAGCTCAGCGCGTGCCGTTGTGCGGTGAACAACATACATTTATTAAGCAGCGCGTTCTGTATATCCAAGCGGACCATTCTGGTAATTACAATTTTAATTTAATTAATGAGTTTACGTGTCTCTAGCCCGATTGCGTGAGAGAGAGAGAGAGAGAGAGAGAGAGAGAGAGGGAGAAAAAAAGTTACGCACACGGGATTGTTAGTCCGTAGGTGTATCGGACGAGCGCTTGCGATGCGCGCATCAGCTGCAGTAAAAAGCTTTTGGATCGCTTATGTTGAAATTTCATTGCGCTCGATCTTCCCCTCGGTCCAGTGAGTTTTTATGAATGCTATAGTGTGTGAAGTGGTGTTATATATTAATAATCGTTAAATTTACAGAACAGTCGTATCTCTATAAATAAATAGAATTATAGAGAATGAAACGTGTTAGACTGAATTTCTCGTGTGCTGTCAGCATGCGATAAACACGGGCGCATTCTCGCACTTCGAAAATATATTGTCACAGCTCATAATTTTACAACGTGAAACTTACTTGAGAAATATTTAGTGTTAGCTTTTAGCTATATATATATAACTAACACATGATGAAGAATTTCTAAATTTTTCGTGTGTTTTTCTTACAAGTTAGATTAAGTATATTTATACTATAGAAGTACTATAGAAATACATATAAGAACATAAGAACGGATTATATGAAGTTATTACTGAGCATTTGTACGGGGATGATACTGAAATATTTTTTAAATATAGATTTTTAGTATAATATACTCAGATAATGTATATATTATAAATGTTTAATTAATAATTATTATATACAGCATCCTCGTCAGCGTTTGAATACAGAATTTTTCAAATTATTTCACGTATTATTTTACATTATTAAAAAAAAATTTAATTTACATATATAAAATTATATAGCTAGTTAAATTAAATTTTACATAAATATAAATATTCGGTACTGCATTTACCTTATTGGCTCACCTTATGATTCATAGATTGTATATTACCTGTATGATTTCATAAATTTTTCTCTCGAACTATTATTTTATTTCATAAATTTTTTTATGTACGGCAAAAAGTATTAAGATTATTATAAATGAAGTAAAGAAGTATATAATTAAAATGAATTTATAATTCTAGATAAATATATTTATCTAAATAATATATTTTTAATGATTTTTATATTTTATTAATTGTTTAATATCAAAATTTCGAATTTTTTTATTATAATTATTTACTACATTTATAAATAAAAAGATATATATATATATATATATATATATATATATATATATATATTAGTATAATTAAACATTTTTTGTTCGAGATAAAAATATAGAATAGAAAACTTAGATTTTACATAACTATTTAAAAGTAACTTAAGTAGAGAAATGCTCAATTTTTTTAGTATTTTTGGTAAATGTTTGATTACAATATATTCAATTTTTAAATATATTATTTTCTATACATATATATGTAAAATATCGAACAGATTAAATACAGATTTTTCATTTTTACTGATGATCACAACCAGTTCACGATTATTATATAAATTGATGCTTTTGTATCTTTCTAAATCATCGGAATCAATTAATAACTATAACAATAAGGGTATAGATATAGAAAATATAAGAACAATATAAATATAGAAAACTTACATATATCAAACGTAAAACATATATTTCTTTGTACAAGCAAATATTAAACGAATGTGGAAAATGGAATTTCTAGAATGTATAATGGTCTCACTCTATTGTTATATATATATACATGTGTGGTAGTAATATACCAATTAGTGTTATCGTTCCTATCCTGCAGTTGTCCTCAACTCGTAGTTCTCAAATAGTAGTCGGTTCCGACTAAATCTCTTCGCTGTGAGAAATGTCCATATGAAGAATTGAATGAAAGCACGCTGAGTTAACTAAATAAGCATATATATATAGGGATAGATCAATCATCCGAAAGGAAGAAATTAATGCCAAGATTCTGCAGAAAAAGTACAGCTATGTAGTTCGAATCGGTCATCCGGAACTTTTCGTGCACGATTAGTTTATCACTATAACGCCTAATACTATAACATCTATCACTTTAACGTCTATGGTGACCCATTTCTCTATTATACACAGAAGCAGCGAGAGAAACACTAGTTAGTTGAAGCTTCTATTGTACACAAATGTATTTTTCAGGTTATTTATAAAAGTATTGAACGCATCAATAAATATCTTAACGGTTTTTCATTTAAGAAGGGTAAATTTTCGAAAAAAAACGAGCCCCCAATTTGCTGAATATGCGTATACTTACGTTTTTGGAAAGTCTGGAAATACATAAAAAATAACCCATAAAAATCATGAAGTTTGAATTAAACAAAGAAAATACGCAAAAACTCAAAAATTATTTCAAACAAAAGTTGTAGATAATTTTGAAATAATCTTTTTTGTTCTATCTATATTTTTTTCGGAACAAGTAAAAACGATTTCTTGAAAACGATTCAATAATTCCGTCTTGGATTCTCCTGAAGATTGACGATTTGTGGCTGACTTCCGAAAAATAACCATTTCCGATTTTGACGAGAACTTGTATATTTATACTTTTTGTGTGCTGATTAGAAAATGGAATTTCAGGATTTTGATTGCTGAATGCAGAAATTTAATTTTCATTTCGCAAACCATAAATATGATCGTTTTTCGAACTTATATTAGAAAATTTCTAAAAAAATATTTGAAACAAATATTGTAGACATCATTAAAATGCATCATTTTGTTTTATGTATTGTTTTTAACAAGTAGTTTTTTCGGGGTAAATCTTTCAGTGAATCCTAAGGCGAACAAGTACAATTGTACCCAAGAAACATTCTTGGCATCAAAAAAAGTTGTAGAACAAAAAATATGCTCTTGTTAGAAATTTTTTGTAAGAATTCTTATTTTCCGCGATACATTCGAAAAACCATGATTCTTATTATTCTTTTTTAGAATTTCGTCATGAAAATTCAATTTCTGTTAAGATCTACTAAATCATTCAAAATCAGAGTCCAACAAACAGCAGTATACAAATTTTCGGTAAAATCGAACGATGTGACTAACTGAATACAGCCACAACTCCATCTATTCTTCAGGAACCTTGAGATGGATTTGCTAAATATATCTCCATAAATATTAATTCTAAGGTAAAAATATATGTATTTTTATGAGATCTATAACTTTTGTTTGAAGCTCAGCTTAAGAACTCAATCACTGGGGTCAAACTTCAAAACCGAATAGAAGTGGCTTGGGGAAGCGATGCTTAGGTGACGTCACCCATCAATGCTGCAAAAGTTTCATTCCATAACTCAAGTTTAAGAAAGAAAACAACAAGCAGAAACAATTGTAGGGGCGTGATGAACGTGTTAAAAGAAAAAAGTTGGTGACAACAGCTGTGTGAACTAAAAAGTATAATATATTGATATATATAGAAAGTGCGTAAGATGAAAGAGAAAAAAGTTACACACAAAAGAATGTTTAAAAGGCGAAATGTAGCAATGATGAAAAACAAAAAAGTATAAAATAGTACATGGGGCAAAAAAGATTAGAAACAATGTATAAAAAGGTGAGAATAACTTCGAAGAAGTAAAAAAAGCGGGGATAAAACTAGGGATGAGGAATAGAAAAAGAAAAACAGAAAGAGATCAATCAAGAATGGCAAAAAAAGGCGTTGGAAATAGAAAAATCATAAATGCATTGATAATTGACGGACAAAACGGTAGCCAAGTGAAATACTAACAAGAACTAAAATCAAGCGAGAACATGAATTGTAGAACTGAGACAAAAACGAAATTCTGCATAGTTTATCGAGAATGGAAGAGATTAGTAGACCAAAAAGTATAAGAACTAGAGTTGGTAAGTGACAATAAAGATACAATGGGATAAATTTTGATGTTGGGCTCTAAGAATGAGAGCTGTCAGATATGCGTGATAAATATATATCCTAGATGAAGTAACGTAATTGGCTTTTCCTATAAATGAAGCCATATCAAGATTTCAGATCTAACGCTCTGTAATTTAGAAGATATACTTTATTTTAAAAACTATCTTTCTTTATTATTGTACATTTGTTATACATATATTAACTTCTTCAACAATCTGAGCATCAATTATCAAAGCTATCCATCACACTGAATATGACTGTAACTCCCATCCAACTGAAATTGCAAGTGTTCATATGAATTAAGACATTACACCGCCTAATCCGTATGTCGTGGATGTAACTGCATAGTTGTAGGATTTCATTATTAGTTTTTACAAGTACACAGCCTGTGCGGCACTATCTATCGTAGTGCCTGCTCGTAGTATCGTAGTATGTACATGAATGGGAGAATAGTGTACCAATCCTGACTTTGTGACAGGATATTGATATTATGTGTGCATCCTATTGATATTATTTAGGCACCAAATCTGCGTTCATAAGTGGAGCTCCCTCTATAGTTTCGTAGACTAGATCGTTCCACCGCTTGTGGATATGACTAAGGTGACTATATAATACTCTCTTGCAGGTGAGCCGTTTTTCACATCTAAAAATCCCAAGTCAAAGTTAATTATCGCAAACACAGATTCCCCGTAAGTAGCTCATGATTATGTTACGTCGATGGAGTGATGCTAGCTAGCGGACGGATGATGTATTGTCTTCCCTCATTCGCACGGACATGAAAGTAGCCAATTGTTGTGTCATTCAGAAGTGCGAGCCATTTCCTGATAATATCTCTCACAATTCTGTCCAATCTAACTGATACTCTTGCATTAATATTGTCCGGGACCATTTTGACAGAAAGATCTCGAGGCTCTTTGCTCGCAAAGGTAGACTGAAGATCTAGAAAGCCTTACTTGTGTTGACGACTATCTTTCCGAAGAAAGATAGAGAAAGAGAGAGAGAGAGAGAGAGAGAGAGAGAGAGAGAGAGAGAGAGAGAGAGACTTTCAGTGTTGATAAACATCCTATAACTCTAGAGATAGGCGATCGCAATATGGGGCAAATGCTGTAGTCCAGATGAGTGTGCAAACAGGACTAGATCGTGTGCGAAGGCCGTAGGGTGGACTAAAATGTTGAATTTCGCACCGGAGTCGAAAAGTATGGTAAAACTGCGGTAGTGTTGGCAGTAGATGAAAATAATTATGCTAAATATGATCGGGGAGAATGGGCCCCCCTGACAAACTCTTATCGTAGTTCTCAGTGGTGTTGAATTTCACCCAGCGCCGAATAGCATAGTCGAACCTCTAGGGTAGTACTCCAGAAGGTATTCGAGGCGGTAAGATGATAAGCCAGATGCATTGGATGCAGTTAGCAGCACAGAGTATTTTAAACGCTCTCAAAAGCCATTGCGAAGTCTTTTAATCAGCTTTTAAAACTATGTATATATTAGTAATTGTATTAACTTAACTTTTAAGATGTGGTCTCTTATGGAGAAATAATCATACCTAATTATATTTTGAATATTTTTATTTATCAATGAGATTGTAATCGAATGTTTACATCCGAAGAAAAACATCAAAAGTTAATGGTTCCTTATCATCAATATCGAATTGCGAATTATTAGGTAATCCATAATTATAAAAGCTATAATAAATAGTTCTGTAATAAGTTCTGTAACCCATATGGGATAGGGAAAAGACTGATAGAAACCTACTTCATAACTACACGAGGGGATAGTTGAAGCAAAAAGGCATATAGTTTTATAAATTATTTTATCAATTATATTTTACTTAAAATGATACGTACTTCATTCAGAATAAGACCTAGCATAGGCAGCAACTATATCAGCAGCTTCAATCAATAATATGAATGATACGAGAAACTTTTATACTTGAATCAGACTTAAAGTCATTTTGAATGCGGTGCAGTGTTTGTCTTTAAATTTTGAAAAACATCAAAGTTGATAAATTATAATGCAATATTATTAATATTACTGTTTAATATGGCTTTGTAAAATAAATTTCTTATTTTAAATAACCATTTCCACTTAAAGTATGTGCTTAATATTATTTTTTAAATCGTATTATTAAAAACAATAGATTTTTTTATGTTATTTAACATCGCTCTATTTATGCTTCTAAATGCCGGTGCTAATCAGCAAGGTAGATCTACGATGTGTTTGTAAACAAAGCATATGTAAATTATTACAGCGGTGCTTGTGTCAATCGGCCGAGACCGGGATTGAACTCTACCGATCGAGCCATCGTAGGCCTCTAAAAACCATATATGCTTTTATTGGAGGAGGGGTGAATTTATAAAAATGCTCCAGTAAATCAGAGTTATTAACGAATCCGACTGATTCAAAATCATTAAAAAACTGAGCGCGTTGTTTGTCAACCTTGGCAATACAATATATATTGTATTGTTTTATCAAACCCTCCGTATAGCCATCAAGTACCATTCATGATATAGATACATTTAATAATATAAGCATTATCTTGATTGAATTCAGTATACTTATAATATTTAATAAATATAATTTAAGTAATATCTGAGTAAAATAAAAGCAAAGAAGCCTCAGAAATCTTACTGCAAAAGTCTTTAATATTAATAATATTATTTTCTCGAGGATCCTTTTGTCACAAATACCAACTTTCACACTTGATTTTAAATCAGAGAGTCAACGATTTATACCCAATATCAGCTAAAGCTATATAACCAGTATGTATAACCATGTAATTTTATATAATAACGTCTATTATATATCTGTCATTTAGATAAAAAATTAGGTTAAATGGGACAGATGTAAACAAAAAAATTAAAAACTGGTGACTCATCCAGCATAAATGGTTTTATATTATAATATATTATTTTGCTAAGATTTGCATTATTTTTACTTTTAGTATTTAATATTATTAAATTATATAATTGAATAATATCAATAAAAATTGATTGTATATAAGAATATACCGTACTCTATTCAGGACTAGTTCATATTATAAATAATAAGTTATTTCATTGAAATAGATAATATGTTATTTTGTAAAATTGAATAAATGTATTAAAAGTATTTTAAATAAATTGATAAAATATAATTTACTCTTCAGGTTTGAATATCGCGGTTACTTCATACAAGCAATGTTGTCAGATTTCACTTATACTGCACGAATCAACATAAAAGAAGTTTTGTTTTGCCTTACTTAGTTAATGTAGCAGATCTTGCCCATAATATAATTCAATTCTTAATGTTCTAATAATTTCTAATATCAATATTTTTCGTACTTCAGATGCAACTGCCATGGAGAACAATGATTCGGAAAGTTTAAATATTGAGCCAGTTGTTGAGCCAAAAAAGGAAATTGAAGTAAGTATTCGAATTCGATTCCTCTTACTATCGCATAACCCTAGTTGCATTTTAATATACTTTATTTATTTTTATATATTGTTATTAAAAATATTCTGTTGATTTGTTAAATAATTAATAGTGTAATTTGTTTATGTATATATTCAACATAAGACTTAGATTTAATATACATTACACACCACTATACTGTACTAAAAAGTGTTCAGTATCCTTATATAATTTTATCTGTGCAATGATAATTTGTTTAATAATAAAGGAATTTTAAATTTCTATGGTGAAATAGGATTTTTACAGTAATTAATAAAATATAACTAAAAATTATTAATTTACTTTCAAGCTTATAAATTTAAAATGTGTTAAGGAAAAATAGTATTAATATTCAATTATTTAAAAAAATTAGATATTTAATGGAAGAAAATATAGTAAAGAAATTCAAATACCATATTTTCTAATTTGTTACCACCAATAGTCATATTAACTAAATAATAATTATATTTTATCACATATGTATATTTCATAATTTAATTGTATTAAATTATATTTGTTTTAAAGGTAAAACCAACAAATGGAAATCAAAATGTAGTTCCAATCAAAGAAAAAAGAAATGGAAGAGATGAAAAATCTAGAAAAAAGGATGATAAAAATATAGACCAAATTCTAAAAAGTTTTAATAATTTAGAAACTCCAGAAGAAAAACTATCAGCTTTATGTAAAAAGTATATAGAAGTTCTTGATGATAATCGTAAATTACAAATGATTTTAAAACAAACAGAAAAAAAAGTTTTAATGATTCAGCGAGAGAAAGAGCAGTTTCAATCAGAGAAAAGTAAAGCAGTGCTGACAAGAAGCAGACTTGAAAGTCTGTGTCGTGAATTGCAAAGGCAAAATAAAGCTGTAAAAGAAGAAAGTCTTTTAAAAATTAGAGAAGAAGAAGAAAAACGAAAGGAGGTTTCAGCTAAATTCCAAAGTACATTGGCTGAGATCACCGCTCTAATGGCTGAAACTAATGAAAAAAATTGTAAATTACACGAGGATAATATTGAAATACACAAAAAATTTAAATCAGTATTTGATGAGATGGATATTCGAGAACAACATTTTGAAGAAATGCATCAAATGATGAAATGTGAATTACAAGTAGCTGAGGCAAGATCTGCTAAAGTAGCTTTTGAAATGACTGAAGAAAAAGAAACTCTCTTAAAAGAGAAAAATCAACTTTTACTTGTATACTTATTTGAAACATTTTTTATAATATTTCGAATTATATACATTAATTGTTTACAATAATTAATTTTAATTTCAGAAATTAACTGAATATCAAACACGAATACGTGATCTTCAAGCAATTGAAGCAAATTTACGTAGTCAAATTAATATGTATACAGATAAATATGAGGAATTTCAAAATGCCTTAACAAAGAGTAATGAAGTTTTTGGTGGATTTAATGAAGAAATGGAAAAAGTAAATAATTATTCATATTTACATCTTAAAGAAATCTTTCTTCATTTATACAATTTTCACTTCTAAAATAAAATTTATGTAGTTTTATTTTGATTCTTTTATATATTTAGGTAAAAATTGTAAAAGTCTAACGTTATAAAAATTTTGTTTATAATATTCTCTAACAACATGCCATGAGTAATGTTATATGTCCATCAGTAAGACAGAAGCATATAAAAATCTATTTCTAGAAGTTCAATTTAACATTAAATTTAAAATATAATGTTTTCATAATAGTTTTAATAGTTCAGTGATAAACCTTAATATAAAAACATTTTGATTTTGCAGCTATCTAAAAAAAATTTGAAGTTAGAAAAAGAAATGACTGTATGGAAAGTACGATGGGAAAAAAGTAAGGTAACATTATTAGAAATGGCTACGGATAAGCAAACTAGGGATGCTGAAATTGAGACTTTGAATAAAAAATGTTTGCGACTCCAAGAATTATGTAAAGCTTTCCAAAAAGAAAGAGCAACGTTTATATCTCAATTAAAAGAAAAATCTTGCAACTGTAAAGTAAATGATCAAATTAGTAGCGAAAGTTCTGTGCATAATGTAACATTGAGTGAATCCACTGTTATTAAAAAAGATAATACAGAAGCAGAAGATCAAACTACAGCAGCAAATGATACAACTATTGAAACAAAAAATGTCACGAATTCTAATAGAATTCTTGAAAATTCAAATACAAATAAAGAACATGTAGAAAAGAATAGTGAGACTGTAAATAAGAAACCTCTACCGATTAAAACAGAAACAATTGATTTATCAAGTAATAATATTGACAACTCAAGTAATGAGAAGAAAGAAGAAATACAAGTGCCTATTAATACAAACGATTTGATTCAAACTCAGACTACGACTTCAAATTTTGACCAATCAACAAGTATTATTGAAGCAGAAAAACAAGAAAATATAAATCTTTTGATTCCAAACGTTCCAAATGTACTTGAATGTATAAATGAATTAGATAAAAATGAGAAAAGTAATCTACAAAATTCTAAAGGTTCTGAAATAAAAGATAAATCTAGCATTGAAACTAATATTGAGGAAACAACTGCATTAGTGTCAAATGACGAAATTAATTCTAATCCCGTTTCTAATAAGAAACATAAGGTAGAAAATGAATTTTCAATTTTTTTTTTATAATGGAATTACATGTTATTTAAAAATTAAATATGATATTTTAAATTAAATTTTTTTCTTAGGATGGGAAAAAGAAAAAGAAGTAAAACAAAATACATTTTTATTATGAAGATGTGTTTTAAAGTGACGTAGTCAACTCTGAAACCAAAAGTTATTGAGTAGAGCTCACTGAAATTAAGTGAAAATCTTTTAGATTTTAAAAGTTTCAGTGAGTCAGAAATTTATACATATGATATAGGTGTTATTTGTACAATCACGATAAAGCATTGATTTTAAATCAATGAGTTTTGAATAAGTCTTCGTATAAACATCCAGTATAGTTTTAAAGACTAGTACCTGTACATCATTCAAAACTAGTTCCTGTATTTTATCAATTCGTCAACTGATTATAATAATTACCACTGAGCTTAATTACTTAACTTTAATATTAATTTACTTAAATTTAAAAAGGAGGTATATAAATTATTTTAGAAATCATTTCTCATTTCATAATTTAAATTGTAAAATAAAATTATTCCTTACAATTAATTTAAAAAACCATTTATTGAATATAATTGATTCATATATAAATCAAAGTAGTAAGTTGAATAAGATTAATAGTTCAATTTTAGTTATTATTTAAAATAGTTTAAATGAAGTTGTATAAAATTTTTATTTATGATATAGATAATATCCATTTAATATAATTTAGTTATATATTTATTTTGAATATAAATATCTGTGATCCTCAAATCTAAAAGTAAAATTTGCGAATTTAATGGTTACCAAATTAAACTTATTAAGAAACTATATATAGCCTCCTTTTTTGTATTTATTATTGAAATAAGATCATAATTTCGACTGCTTTTGAATTAAGTTAACAAATATTTTCAAATAAGAAAACTTGCCAATTTTGTATTTTTGTGTTCCATACTCGTAAATATTATTTTTAATGTAATCGGTTTTTTTACATTTAATTATAAATCATTGCTCATTAATTCATATTGTTTCACTGTGGTACTTATCCATAATTATCATTATAGTTAATCGAAATGTAGAATTTCGGAGATAATTTGTACATAATATATAAATAAAAGAATAATTAAAAACAAAGTTGTTGTTATTGTATTTATTTAGATTATATTTAAAATTTTATTAAGTATATTACATAACTACTTAACAATATTTATTAGTTCTTCAACCTAAATTTATAAGATAACGCGCAAAATTATTTTATATATATACACAAATCTAGAGGCTACTTAAGATTGCTATAACCGGGGATAAAAATCCGTCCTTTTCTAAAGAAGTTTAAAAATTTAAACAAATTTTATGCTGACATGTATTTATACAAATAAGTATTTTAAATTATTAAATATCTTATCACAATAATTTTTTCTTTAATTCAGTTTAGCAAAATAATGAATTATGTTGTTGAAATCAGAAAAAATATTTGACGACGACTTTTCACAATGTAACACTTATATATTTCGATCTGACAATTAATTTCAATGATGAGAAACGTTTATTTATCAAGATGCCATTTACGAAACAATGATTATTTACCTAATAGTTCTGGAAATAATGAAAATTGCGAACGTAAGTTTTAAAATTTAACTCGAGACGTTAAACATCAAGGACCGAAGATATGATCATAATTAATAAATAATCCTTTTATTAATAAAAAAAAGATAAATTTTTTTCCTGAAATAAAGTTCAATTCTAGAGAGTAAAAGGTAGTTTCCGATGTTAATGAGTAAAAAATAATTCAGGGAAAAGTATTTAATTAAAATATATAGTTTGTATTATACAAGTATAATAATAATTTACATATAATATAAATAACACCGAGCATAAATAGTTATTATAAATAAACGGCTCGCAGTTGGGCCTGAAAGCTATTAGATGGCTCTGTACGAGACATATCCCGATGTCTTGATGGGACGTGGGGACAAAATAATAAACAAAAATATTATCCAGTATCATTATGTCTATGATGAAACCGCATATCAAATTTATATCACAGTGTATGTAGAGCCGAGTAGTATAGGGATGCTCGTGTCAGACAAAGAGCTTAACGTTGAAGAGTCACCGATGTTTAATTTAATAATCCAGACTCAAACTGTAAAAATCGTCCAATTTGTACTTGTACTACTGTAAAAAAAGACCTTGTTAAAAAATAAAAATTTGAATTTAAGAATAAAATGTCTTTATAATTATTCACAATAAACAAAACATATTATTTAGAACATAATAAACTATACTCAACCTTAGTTTGTTATTTTCAGTTATTAATATCATCAGAAAAACATACATGTAACAAAACATACATGTAACAAAACCATATCAGAAAGCTGCAGAAAGAAAGGTGTTATAATATAGATTCGATACAAATGGACGAATCTAACCAATTATTATACGTCTATTCCGTTAGTTATTTTCGATACAATAATTATTAAATAAGAAAAGTTTTATTATAATAAAAGAATAATAATATTCTTAAGCGTATGACTAATAAATTAATATAATAGTTAATATACTTAACCTGGACTGAATTTAGAGAAAGTATATGAATGAAAACAATTCAGATTTCAAAATCGTAAATTTTCATCTATTGATGAAGTAATGAATTGGAATTTATGAATCTACATGTGATTATTATAAAATTATTACAAAATATTACTTCTGCTTGCGGATATAGTCATTATAATTTCAGTTACAATTTTATATATAGGTATTTCCTTCCATTTATTAAAATGTTTCCAGCGTATTTTGAATATCGTATCTTCATTACGTCTAATTAGTCTATAAATCTATAGGTCAATCATGTTCTCGTTCAATATTCTAAGTTTGCAAACTGCGCATTTCTATTCTTTTAAGACTTTACTTTGCATTACAAGTTTCCAAAATCTATCGTAATAATTCCATTTTTTACCTGAAAAAATTTTAATAATAACGAACGTTAAGAAATAAATTATGGATTTTGTCCGATTCCGAATGTTTTGAAATAGAACGTTATTTCATATTGGACTTCTTATATGTATTGATTTCATTGGTAATATACTATTGTTCTATTTAACTTTTTTAACTTATCCTTAAACTTTCATAATTTTTTGATTTTTATTTTTTTAAAATTTTTTATTTTATTATTTATAATATTTTAATTTTTTTTAAGCTTTATGTGAGGTGTAAAAAAATAATTTACAAGCATTGTATTTTTTTATTTGAAATAGGATACGTAGAATTCATACTCGATTTTTAAATATATTATACAACTGTAACATTACCGTCAATATTCTGAAAATGTACTTTTTTAATGTTATTTAACGTCGCTCTATTTATGCTATCAATTACCGGTGCTAATTATTCATTTTCTATAAATGTTTCGTATATTCCTTAAAATTTTTTCAGATGTTTCCATTCGCGATTTCTCTCAAAATTCATGGCTTATAAAATAATACATCATTCTTAGATTTTTCAACTTTTAAAATTTTAAACATAAAAACTGGCTGTACTTTAACCTTGATTACTTTTTGATTCCATATGAAATTTATAAAATTTTGAATCTGTAAGTTATGGACATTCGATTCAAATAATAATATATAGATTTTATTAGAGAAATTAAATTTTTTTTTATAACTCTAATAAATATTTTGATGTTAATACTACGATACTTAATTAACTAGTTAATTAACACTTGACTAACGTGACTAACGAGCCCTAACGTTCGAGAAAAAGATTCGTTGGTCGATGACTCGATTCCAGCAAACTCCTGCTTTCTATAGGATCCCGATGTACGCCTATATTAAATTTTTAAAGGCAGACGTCACCGCCTCTTCGTATATTATATCTTTTCTAAAAATACAAATTAGACATCACCTGGTACTTTCTTTTCTTTATTTTTTTTAATACTTTTTTCTTCGCTGTTCTGTATATTTCTGCATAAAATCTTATACCAGTATAATCAGTATAATGACTACCCATCAAAATGTCTCGTCTCTCTTTAGATAATTTTTTATAATCTAGGGCATAATACTTAAGTTTTCTTTCTTACACAAGAAATCTAGATTTTGATTTTAAATTTTATTGAACATCTTATATAGCCTTTTTATTAATTTCTCCTTCGTAAAAATTCATATTCTGTCTTCTTATTTTCTATATATTGTGCACTTAATTTTCTTGCCTTTCTGTTGAATTGTTCAGTACTCTTGTAAATATCAAACTTTAGTATCTGTTTAATTCTGTTTATATTTCTGTTCTATTTTTGTTCATTTTTGCTGAGCTCACGTTCAAATTTGAGCGAATACATATTTTTCGGTTTTTTGATTTGCCTACTTGTTCGATGATGTATATATATATATATATATATTTTTTTTTTCATATCATTTTCTCATTTTTTTTATTTTTTAAATCATTTACCATATACTTTTACATTTTTATATTCATTTATTATGTACATTTACCATTTAGTTCGCAACTCATTTGCTTGCTCGAGCAGTTTTCTTATTTTGTTTTATTCTGTTTCATTACGATATTCATATAACCTTTTGTGAATAAGGCCTACATGGCACGATCGCTAGAGCGAAGAAATAGTAACTCGATGATCCGAGTTCAAATCCCGGTAATAATTTATACGTGCTTTGTTTACAAACATATTGTAGACCTCCGTCGCTGATTAGCACCAGTTAGCACCGGTATTCGAAAACATAAATAGAATGACGTTAAATAACATATAAAAACACCTTTAGTAAAAAAACCTTTATAGTTTCCAGCTCACACACTCTTTTACATTCCGTGTCTTAATTATTTCTTCAAACTTCTCCAACTCAACTGCTATTCTACATTTCTTTTCAATAAATACCCTTACATCTCATTTTCTTGATTAATTACATAACATCTCGTCGACTGAATTTCTCTCTTCTAATCCTTTCTGCTTTTTGATCTCCAATATAACTTTAATTTTGAATTAATACTTCATATTTTTCCTAACTCCTATCTTTTACACTGACTCTTTTCTCTTCACACCCACGCGCATATTTTCAATTTCATGTTACAAACTTCTTTCCAATATATATAATTTTTTTTAAGATCCTTTATAAAATTTTGTATTTGATTGAATCTAGAATACCATAAATTTAAATGAGTAAATATTTAACTATGAAGATGCTGAAACTCAATTATTTACGAGACAAAATCAAAATTAAACGTTATAGGTATATATTTAGGTTCTGGTGCAAACATGCATACGCGCACAATGTGTGTATTACGTGAAGTTCAACGAAATATACGAATGTAACGTATGCACAAGAGTGTATTGCTCAAATTTCAACAAAATGGTTAATGAAATTTCATTTGCTCGAATTGATCTGCTACGTTACATAAAGACAGTTATTGAATCAGATCCTGTATATCTTAAGAAATGCGCGTTTGCTTTTGCTTGACTTGACCGTATTACAAAATTTTGATTTATATCAAGCAACAGTTATAGCTGATTATAGGCTGCTGTAATTAAAAACCCGATTTCAATGAAAAAATTAGCATTGAAACGATAATATAATAAAACGGCTTTGGTGAAAGAGATGGTCTAATGTAAATAATTCGTGTTAATGTTAGTGCCAATGTTATCCTGAAAAAAAAATCGTAGCGAGTACAAAAATACGTTCTTTGTTATTTCTTGGAAAATGGATTAAGAATTGAAAAATTAACAAATGTAAAGGTTTCTTTCTGTTTCTAATTTCATTTGAAATCGAGCCTTTACGAACGTTTACGTATAATTTTACAGAACAAGGTTGGCACTGCAGTAACCTATAAAATGCAGTGTAATGCAATTCGTGTAATCTTTGAGGCTAGAGAAATGAATGTATTATGAATTTTGCGGATGAATTTTTGTTCTTTTAAACGATACAGATGAGTCATCAACAAAAATCAAACTAAAAGCGGAACATCTTTTGTTCAAATGTATTGTTTTAGTTATTTTGGATAAATAAACTTGATGTATATCTTCTTTATTCTCTCGTTCGCATTGATTCATAAATTTTATTAACCTTTAAAAAAAAAGAGGACACAGAACCGGGAACAGAAACAGAGCAACCAAAGCTCGATTTGCTCTCTTGAAGTACGTTAATTAGCTGCCCACTATATATATATTATAGATGTATACGCACATGCGTGATCCCGTTACAGCTCCGACTGGGCGCCCGTACAGCAGTGGGTCACCAACTCGTCACCAACACGCTCTTCTCTACGTGTACTGACTGATCTTGTTTATTCTCTCCTCTCTCTCTCTCTCTCTCTCTCTCTCTCTCTCTCTCTCTCTCTCTCTCTCATTCACTCTCTAATTGACAATCTAAAATGTGCTGATGAAGTCGAATTATAAATATATATGTATATATATTTCAATTCAATTTTTACCAATGAATCTTACCGACATAAGCTAGTGATATTAGAAACACTTTAGTAATTTATAAAACTAAATAGTAAAATTATGTGAAAAGCTATATCATAAACTACATAACTGGATAATATTATATAGAATTGATGAATTATGTTTGGAGATATATATATCTGATGAGCTTTATTTCTCGTTTACTTGTGTAACTCTCGTTACAAAAAAATGTATACGCACTCCCACACACACACACACACACACACACACACACACACACACACACATCCTTACTCTCTCCGCTTTTACTTAATTATATATAACAAAAACTTTTACAACTGATCGATTTTCACGTTGATCATAAGGTTTCGCGCATCTCTATCATCGCTCACTTGCAATATCCTTATATCTACATACGCAAATGTATCCTAAGCGCCCCGCCTGCAACACCTGTGCTCGCCTTTTACTCTTGCAGTATCATAGTCCATACCGCCTGATCCCCCCTCTGTTCTCTCTGCCTAGCTCTTTGTAGATCACCCTGAAGCTCGACCCCCCCACCGGGGGAAATCCTTACCGGGCGTCTATCTGTTGCGCCGGGGGTCTCCCGCGGCGAGGCCGCGCACCGCCTTGAAAGCGCGCGAGCGTTTGCACGCCGCACTTCTTACGCTATCAGTGTCTTACGTGCGGCGGGGCCTGACTCGCGCACGCGCGCGCGAACACATACCTGTTATACGTAATATATATATATATATATATATATATATATATATATATATATATATATATAAACATACGTGCTGTGACCGCTTGTCCACATATTTTGGCCGTTATCCTTCTCTCTTTACCTCCGTGACTCTTATCTTCAACGTAAACGTACTTATCATCCAAGAGATAAATGAGAAAAGTATAAGGGTAAGGGAAACTCGGACCAGTGCGCAAGTACTTGGCCGCATACTCAAGCTCAGCTAGCTGAGCTGTCAAAATTGGCGCCCAGCCGTGTGCAGCGGAAACGAGGCGAGGATGAAGATCGCGACGACGCTGTTTCTATTCGTTGTCGTCGGTATGTATTTCACTGCATATATATACATTAAGAATTCAAAACTTCCGTTTTGCTTGAATGTAAAGAACTGAGAAAAATAAGCAAACTCGTCGCTCGGAGATACTCTGGACGATTATCATTGGTATCTATTATGTATAAATTTCAACTCGTATCGACTGAAAATTTCCAACCGATCTCCTACAGAATATCGGAAAAAATCGGTTCTACTCCAATCTCCGTAACTTCGGTTAGCTAACGAACTCTCTTACCTTCTTTATTATTCTCTCTTTTTTATTGCACGGCAATTTCACCGGTAGTAACAGTGAATTTACGTGTCGAATCTTCCGGTTAAAATTTATACACATTATTTTTTAGACTTTATGAAGCTTGTATGCAGACTTTATGAATTATAAACAAAATTCTACATTTCGTATAGTTACATCTAACAATCTTCGTAAATTCTTATATCACACAATTCCTTCCTTCTCCTGCAAACGTTATATATCGCTCTTATTGCAAGAAAGTCTTAATCTACATTTTCGACTAAATTTACTATTTAGAAGTACGAGTTTGCTTTTTTTCCCTTCTAGTGCATCTATAGAAGTTTGTTTAGATAGTCTAGTGAACCGCGCCTGTTGTATAATTTCCATGACAGCTTTACTGCAACCTGCAACTTTGATTCATACGAAAACTTGTTTAGTATAAAGGAAGCCGGCAATATTTGAAATGAACAAAACTGTGACTTTTAAAAAGAGCTTTGGAAAGTTTTATAGTACGTATCTGGTATTCTGAAAATATCCGCAAAAATTTTTTAATGCTCATTTATTAAATTTTCATATATCTATTCGTACAATTCATTCTAAAAAATTTACAAATAATATAGTTTTCAATTTTTAAGATGCATTAGTACAATTACGGTGTATAAAATTTTTTATTTTTAAAAATACAATGATATATACAATAGCTCAGAATTATTATCGTTATTCAATTGCCATCGCAATATATATATAAATATAAAAGTAACTTTTCATTATTTTTCATGAAGCACTAATGTGAAGAATTTATTAGATCTTGCTCTAATACGATTTGAATTCGATAATTTCGAATGAGATAAATATTGTATCTCGTTTTAGCGGTTGTAATCATAAAATTGATCTCAATTTAACAGAAAAAAAATATATATATAGAATAATTGAAACAAAAAAAGCGTCCTTTATAGGCGACAGTACACCGTCATTTTTTCATTTGAAACTAGAACATTCATATATATTATATATATGATGTAGCTATTATAATTTTGAAGAAATTCCTGTGTGCGTTCTTATAATAATAATATAAATTATATTTTTTTCATTTTGAATTTCTATATATCCTTGGTCTTTGGGCATCTTTCTTTCATGTAAAATACCAATACACATTCTGTGCTGTTAATTTCTGATTTCTGAGTTCTAGACTGACTTTTGTTACTTTCTATATAAACCAACTACTCTATATTAATAGCTAGTGAAACTGATTTGTCTTCTTATATTTAGACTAACGTATTATTTGTGTAGTTATTTTAGATATCTACAAACAATTGTAAATATACCGCTTTATACTAAAATATACTAGAAATGTACATATACGATAATTCCAATCTATTAATACATACATCGAAGAAACTAAAATAAGTTAAAATAAATGTTAAATGGCAATATTAAAAAAATTTTGCTATTCGTGCACGAAACTATAAACTTTAATTTATCCTCGTGAAAAAACCAGGTTTATAAAATAGCAACAAGTAAAATGAATTTAACTAATCCTACATGAAATCGACAAGTAGTTTAAAATAAAAAACTTTAATTTATAACTTGTTATTGGTCTTATTATCGAATAAAAATGAATAATCAATATATTTTAAACTACATAAAAGTATAAGATGAGAATAATATAAATAATTAATATATAGCAACATAAGAATGTATATAGAGATCATATTGTAGATCATAATATCGTTCGTATCTTTAAATATATATATATATATATATATATATATATATATATATATATATATATATAATTATAATCTATATGTTGATAAAAAGTAATTTTACAAACGTATGCCGACCGTGATTTTTGCAAAACATTTGTGCACCGATATATTATGGGATAAAACGTACACTTGCTACGTAATATGTACGTGCACAAAGAATATAATGTAGATAAATAGTTATAATCAAACGTATAGTGCAGCATAAGTACGCATACAATATTGCATAAGCACACACTGCCTGTACAAGAGAAGCCGTTTAATTCATATCGAGGTTAGAATTTATTACATTTTTCCCTGCAATTTTTTTTACTAATTTATATATACATAAAGGTATAATATAGTACGATGAAAGAAAAGCGTTATATCAAAAATGAGAAAGAGAGAGAAAAAACGAGAAAGAAAGAGAGAGAGAGAGAGAGAGAGAAGAGCAATAAGGGCATCATTTATATTAATTAAAATATCAAAGTTACATTTTTTGAATCTAACGAATGTTAATGAGCTTAAATTTTGTTATAAGTATATATATATATATATATATATATATATATATATATATATATATATATATATATATATATATATATAGAATAAAATTACTATGCTGAAAAAAGAATAAACTTGCTGGAAGCATCTTCAGTGATATCGCAGGTGTTTTTTGTTTATAATAATAATTATAGAATACACTTTTTTCAACCTATTAATTATTATTCAAAACGAGCATCTCGGTATTTGCATAGTAGTTCTTTCATGGCCAACCAAACAAATTATAATTAACTCCTTTTAAATCAAATGCTTTTATAGATATAATTGTATAGTGTATCATTTGAAATTTGTTATATACATTTCTGAAAGATTTAAAAAAAATATATATTCACATCTATTTGTAATAAGTATACATCAAACGAACATTTTAAATTATTTCGGCATCATTTTCAAAATTGAATTAAAAAGGTATAAAATATACATTATCTATTATAATTACTAAAACTTATAAATGCTTAATGATTGTTAAAAATCCGACGTGTGTATAATGAATAGATGTTTACTTCAAATATTTCACAATACTACTTATAAATATAGCAGAACACTTTTCTTATAAATAACATACATAACTGTATACCGAATAGGTTAGAGTAGTCATACATGACGTATAGTAGGTACAAGTGAAAATATAAAACCTCTATTAATAAACTATTATTAAAAAGTATAAGTTCTAACGATTTCCAACTGGAAAGTGTAAAAATACCGGTTTCTGTAATTCCGCTCATAATGGATTCCGGGCGGTCAAAGAGAGAGAGAGAGAGAGCGAGAAAGAGAGAGTGAATGAGCGAGAGGGAGGAAGAAATAGAGAAATATGGAAAATATAGGACGACATCGAAAGTCAATAATTATATTGGCTGAGTATGCAATCGATCTCTTTATGGAGTCTTCTTATTGATGTATGCACCACGAAAAAGAGAGGAGTGAATTTTCTTATATATATATATATATATGAAGTGAAACCGAGAAGAGTCTCTCATGTGCACGTACGCTCCTCTTTTAATATAATTGCATACGCAACATCGTCGAGGTTCAAGAGAGGTTTGATAAAAGTGCGTGCGATTTGCATGCGATGTATGGGTAATTATAAGGTATATGTATAGTTATCATCAAGGAGGTCATTAAATGTTTATGCGTACGCGTGATAACCACCCTGATCTTTACTGGACGTAGATATAATTGTTACTCGAAAACGTCTGACATATCTTTTTTTTAAATAAAATAGGCATTTTATTTAGAGATTTTTGATGATCAATATATAGTGAAAATGTAATAATTATTAGGAAGCGAATTTAGTTTCCGACCTTTTTTTAATGGAAGGAAGACATTTATGATGGAAAATGGATACATATTAGCTAAATCAAAATATTTTCCGTTATTTTCTACTACTTTTTTCCATCTTTTTGGTAATATGGCGATACCGTAGCAAACGAACGATGGTGGTTTCCAGGCGATCCAATCATATACAAATTCTCGCGCTTCTTGAACATGTCAGAAGTACGTATCAACGAGGTCGTGCTGCATCGATCTGAATAAGTGGTAATCAGAAGGCACTATATCTGGCGAGTATGCTGGGTGCGGCAACACTTCACATTTGAACTCCAACAGTGTGTTTTTGACAGTTTTTGCAACATGTGGCCGAGCGTTGTACGTGGGGCTTCTGTAAACGTCTTAGTTGTACGGATAACTTTGTCAATTTAGTAATAAATATAAAACAAAGTTTCAAAAAGAAAAAAGAGTTATTTGCTGTGTCCCTTGATGTATGTGGTACATTTTATAATGTAAATAGTGACATGCTTATAAAAAAACTAGCGGAGCTAAACTCCTCTTTCAATATAATCAGATTTATTAAGTTCTCAATGCACGAAAGATCAGTTTCAACTTGTATCGCGAAAGAAAACAGGAAATCATATAGTGGTGTACTTCAAGGATGAGTCCTAAGTCCACTGTTATACGTTCTTTACGACTCAGAAATAGTAAAAAACTACCTCGAACCGTGACTCCTTCGCAATTTGCGGACGAAATGGTACTAGTCTCGAAAATAAAAATTCATTGCAAAAAGCAGTCCAATCGATTCAAAATCATCTGTCAATATTAGATCTTGAACTTGCTTCTCACAAAACAGTTTTTATTGTATTTAACAAGACAAATATTCGACCTGGTGAAATTAAATTTGAATTTAATGAAAATTGTAAGATTACACTGGTACACAAACACGTATGAAACTACTATTTAAAATACCTAGCTAAATAAACAATTAAATATATGCAATACTCAAAACATGTATAATTGAAATATACAAATCTTCGATATCCCTTTATAAAACAAAGTCATGCTCGATATACGAATGCGCATATAACGTAATATCAACGCTGACATCCTTTAACAGTCAAATAGGTAATGCTTGCAAATTATCAAATTAGAAAACATAGATCCCAATACCTCTGTCTTTACAGCTGAATGTATAGCAATCGATGAGGCCTTAAATATAGTAAGCAGTACCATAAAATCTATATATTTACAGATTCTTTAAATGTTCTTACAAATTTTCAAAAATGCAATTTTGATATATGAGTAAGTCCGTATATTCTCGAAATTAAAAAAAAATTTTCGAAATACTTGAAAAAGGGCGCCACCATCGATCTCCAATTTTACTGGATTCCATCCTCGGGGCATAACGGGAAATGAGATGGAAAACTAGCTATAGAGGCTATAAATAATGAGTTTGAAAATAGTAAAATCGAAATTCTGTTCCCTGATTAAAAAAATTTTAAAAACTTATGATGAAAAACTCGAACAAATTGATCTTGGAAATCAGTATGACTAAAGAAGGTGCTATATTTTAAAGATTACTACCAACATTCTGGAAAACCATGGTTTTATAAATATAATATTAGGAGTGTGAATAAGTCTTTCCCGTTTTTTGTAAGTGATGGCGCCACCAATACTGTGCGAGTATTCAATGGTTACATATGTCATAATCAAAGCTTATTCATATGTCAACAATTCCATACTAACACATTAGTTAAAATTTTTTCGCATCATAAATTTTTGATATCGTGAAAATGTCGAAATTTGAGCCGAGTCGACGTCATTTGCGGGAAGTTTCACTTTATTGGTTCAATTTGAAGAAATCTGCTGCCGAGACGCATCGATTGCTTCAGGAGGCTTATGGAGAAGGTTGTGTCGATGATTCAAGTGTTCGCGGATGGTTTCGACGCTTCAAAAGCGGTGATTTCGACGTGGAAGACAAGGAGCGTTCCGGGCGGCCGCAAATCTTTGAAGATCGAGAATTGGCGACTTTGCTTGATGAAGATTCTTGTCAAACGCAAGAAGAACTTGCTGAAGCATTGGGAGTTGACCGAACAACCATTTCCAAGCGTTTGAAAGCCATGGGAATGATCCAAAAGCAAGGAAATTGGGTGCCGTACGAACTGAAGCTGAGAGACGTCGAACGGCGTTTTTTCACTTGCGAACAGCTGCTTCAGCGACATAAAAGAAAGGGTTTTCTGCATCGTATCGTGACTGGCGATGAAAAGTGGATACGTTACGATAATCCGAAGCGAAGAAAATCATGGGGACTACCCGGCCATGCATCATCATTGACGGCCAAGCCAAATATTCATGGCGCCAAGCTCATGCTCTGTATATGGTGGGACCAGCTAGGTGTGGTTTACTATGAGCTTCTGAAACCGAATGAAAGGATCACAGGCGAGGTCTATCGACGACAATTGATACGTTTGAGCCGCGCACTGCGAGAAAAACGGCCACAATACTCCGACAGGCACGACAAAGTTATTTTGCAACATGACAATGCTCGCCCACATGTTGCACCGCCGGTGAAAACATACTTAGAAACGCTCAAATGGGAAGTCCTACCCCACCCGCCGTATAGTCCAGACGTTGCTCCGTCTGATTACCATCTCTTCAGATCGATGACGCATGGCCTGGCTGGCCAGCACTTCCATTCCTACGAGGAAGCCAAAAAATTGGTGGATGACTGGATAGAGGCCAAACCGGTCGAATTTTTTCGCAACGGGATTCGAATGTTGCCAGAAAGATGGGAAAAAGTTGTAGCTAGCGATGGCCAATACTTTCAATAATTCATTTGTAACCATTTTTTCACAATAAAGGCTCAAAATTTGAAAAAAAACGGGAAAGACTTATTCACATACCTGATACTTCTTGAATGCTCATTGTACTACTGTGTACAAATATGAGTAAAACTTTGCAATTCAAACTTCGGACAATTCAAAGGGATTATCGATTCGGACAAATGTTTTTTTTTTTAATTTAGTAGTACCGTCAGAGTTAGCTGTGCCAAATTTCATGCAATCATCTTCATTTGTCATATATTTACGCTTATGTTTTGTAAACAAAGAAAAGTTGTTTCTTCGGTTTTTACAATGTCTAAAATTATTCAACACAGAAGTAGCATTCAATTGGCCGATCGGCCAAACGGTTAACAAAGAATATTAGTTGAGTGTTATGCGTCGTTTGTGTGAAACTATTCGTCTTAAATGGCCAGATTCATGGAAAGACAACTCCTGGTTTTTGCATCACGATAATGCACCAGCTCACACTGCATTGAGTTTCTGTTAACATTTCGACAAAGATTCAACCAATATCGTTCTGCAACCACCTTACTCGCCTGATTTAGTGCCGTGTAGCTTCTGGCTGTTCAGCAAACTCAAAAGACCACTTCGGGAACACGGTTTTGACTCGACGGAAGAAATAAAAACCGAATCGAAGAAGGATCTGATGGTCATTTCGGAATACGAGTATAAAAAATGTTTTGAAAATTGGAAAAAGTATTAGCATAGTTTCATTGCATCCTGGGGGAATAATTTTGAGGGGAGTGAATTAGATTTAGAAAAATAAATAAAAATGTCAAAAGTTATAAATAAAGTCTTCCTCATATTTGTACATAGTAGTATGTATGAATCGTTTAAAATAAAATCATCCTGCGGCTTCTTTAGCTAGAATCAATATTACCACGAATTCCAAATGTAAATGTCTAGACTACATTAAAAGTGTTCCTTCCAATAAAAATATGAATTCTTCTTGCAGAACCAAATGTAACTGCATGCCATCATATATTTGACTTTCTAAAAAAATGTAATTCGAATGTGTAAAAGAGTTTTATGTAAAACGAATTAATCTCTTTCGAGATTAGAGAGTTCTATATATATATAATCTATAAATATCTGTATGTGTGTGTGTGTGTGTTTTTCCGATTTTAGGCATTAAAAAAGTAGCAATCATTTATAATTTGAACAGATATTCTGACCTCTTATGATGAATTTGAATGATGCTCGATGATGCATCTTATATGCATCTTATGATGCTCGATGAATCAAAAATTTTGAAACTTATTCTTCTAAAGACTGCAATTTTTTTTAAATCATTTCCATGATTGAAAAAGAAACTACTGAAATGAATACGCATTAGAATCATATGTTCATCCATAGTTGATTCGTATAATTACAATTTGAACTATAAAATTTTAGTGTCGCCACAGTAGTTTTTAAAACAAGCTAAAACTAATTGTAGCAAAAAATACAAAAATATTGAGTTCATTTTTCAAATTGCCTCAGTTATGTAATTATCAAAGTTATTTTAGAATGAAATATACAAATTAAAAGAAAATTTGATTTTTTGATTTCAACAGAATATAGAATATAGAATATAGAATCAAATATAGAAGAAAAGACAGAATCCTGCAGCAGAAAATTTATTACTTTTTGTGTAGTTCAATAAACAATGACTTTAGTTTAAAAAATCTGTAGTGATTTTGCAGATTACATGTAACACTTATCCAAGAATTTCAAATATTTAAGCTGTAATTTTAAAATTCCAAATGAACTTTTATTATATAACGATATATATTGCTTGGAAATAAATTAACTTTATTAACAGTGTATTATATTGATGCTGAAAGGTCCATTGGCGTTGAAAAAAAATTTTTTTTATTCAAGGCTATGCCATGAAAGGACATTCTGGAAACATTAATTATATAGAATATACTAAACAAAACGCATGTTTTGTTACAGACCGACCAAAGCGTGTTTGCTTACTTTAGCACATTTTACAGTTCTTCTGGGTATATATAATCAACGGTTTTTGTATTATATGGCTCTTCTTTAGCTCTTCTTACTCGCAGAAAGCGGAATTTTCATATTTACAGAAGAAAGAAAAATAACAACAACATCTAAAGACTGTTCTTTCGGCATTAATAGGTGATCCATAAAACTAATTGTCCACGCGCATTTTGCTCGAGCCTCGAATTGTAATTTTCGTCTAGAATATATATATATATATATATATATATATATATATATATATATATATATATATATATGATACTGTATAGAAAGAGAAGCCGCTCTATCACGCGATTGGTCGGACAAGAATATTTTGCGGGAAACTGGGGATACTTTCTTCTTAACCGCGTTATTTCGTATTCTACCGGGAATTTGCGCGAGAGATATAGACATTTTCAATTTCACAGTAAGATCCTAAATTGTTGGATTTGTAAATAGGCTATAACTATACTGTATATATAGATTTGCCTATTCGTTTCGTTGTGCGGTACTACAACAAAATTTATTTCTTTTTACTTTTCAATAATACGTGGCCCAAAATGGCAATCGATTTAATAAGATATACATATATAAAATCTCGTTTTTATAAGATATCGCCTATGGAACGTTATTTAATTTTGTGCATAGTTTTATAAAAAATATGAATAAGAAAGATTAATACTTGTAGTAAATATTCTGATATGAAGGAAATTGAAAACTTTACTTTCTTTTTAGTGATTTGTTTAAAATATATAATAATAATTTTTTAAAAGTTGAGTAATGAAACGGTTGATATTATTTGCGTCTTGCACATTTTTATTCAATGATAATATTGAATACGTGAAATAATATGTGACCAGATTAATCAAAATGAAAAATCGATTACAGTAACTCAACAACAAAATCATAGGTTTCGTTAGAAAAATGAATATACTATTGCTTCATATACAGTAGTATAGAGTAACAATAAAAAATTATAAATTAGTGATTTGTTTATAGATCTAATTGAAATCTGCGCATCAGTAGTTTTCGAATTTATCTACATTCCGCAATTCAATAATCATAAGAGAATTATATTACGCAATTTAAGAATCATGAAGTCCATTTACAGTTTTAGATTGAGAAAAACAAATCAGAACATTTCTTTTTTTAGCTTTAATATCTCTTTGCAAGTTTCATAATGTTACAATTTTCTAAATGAAACGTCATATGATAAATAATAAAATTTTACACTTTATATAAGTTCCCTAGTAAAAAGTGAAATTCGAAAATTGAAATTCTTATATTGACCTAAAGCGGGCGATCTTTTATAATGGTTCTAAACATTACCCAGTGATTATCAATTTCTATTGAATAAATATTAAATAAAACCGCCAATAATCGAAAAAAAATTTTATTTCTATTTTCATTAAAATTCTAAACCGAAACTAATTCGGGTGCCAAATAAAAGTTGAAATTTGTGTCGCCCTCTTGGCTTCTCTTCTTGCGTTCAATTTTTTATTAGGTAAAATATATTTTTATAAAAATCTGCAATTTTTAAAAGAAAATATTGATTATTTCATAATAATTAGCTATTAAAGCTCTTCCTTATTCTGTTTGCTTTATCGCTGACGAAGATTAATTATTAGCATGATTATTCAGCTATGCGAAATGAACAACAAAATTTTCTCTCCTTCCAAAAAGAATGTTCAAAATACTATTTTTTAAATTTTCTAAAATCTGACCATGAGCTATGGTAACGCCTTAAAATTATTAATAAATATAGAAACGTACAGATATAATATTAAGTTTAATCCACCTGCTAAGGAAAAGTTTCGGAGTAAATTTATTTCTAAAATATGTTCAGCTAATAGGGAACTGCAATTACACAAGTAGATCTACCTAAATAAACCTTAGCGAATTGAATTAAATTAGATTCTAAGGATAAATATTAACTTTTGACGGTATCATAAGGATTAGTGAGTCTGATTTAACTTGGATGGTTGACCTGAGAGAAAAAAATCTACCCTAAATTTTCTAAACCAGACTAAGTTACTATTAAACTAGTCATTAAAACTTGTTATAATCTTAATTTGTACGAAATAAGTAATCTCTGAAAAAAATATCAACTATTTAGTTGCCCACTATCTCTTATCATACCATCGACTAATTATGTTTCTTCTTAAACATGAATGAGCAGCGCAACTAAAAAATACGTCTTTAATATTTGCAATATAATTTACTCCTTTGAGCATCAAAATTTATCTAATTTTTGGAGTTATTTTTCGATAAGGTTAGTTCAGTTAAAATGATTTAAAATTATTTTCCTATACAACATAATCCATAATATTAAGAAAATATATTTTTGTACAATATAAAATAATATTAAATAATTTATTTGATAATTTAGTAATTCTTGAAATCGAGCACAAATAAAATTCCGAGTTGATCCCGATTCGATTTCTCTATCAATAACTTCTTGTTTCTTCTTTTTATGTCCTACTGTGCGTTTCTATGATCACAATCGTATATCAAAACGGAACAGCTTTTATTCATAGATTCTTATATAAACTCTCGATGGGTAATTGGCGCATTTTTATTTTCATTTTTCTAACTCAAATATTATCATCAAAGACAAATTTCAGCTTTATTTTTTTCTATGAGGTTCGATTTTTTAGCCCGCGAAGCATTCATTAAAAAAAATATATATACAAAATAAAAGAACTAATAAATGACAGTTTAATATTTTTTTATAAATATCATTAAAAATTAAAATTGAAAGCTGTTGACTTGTTACTCTATACGATATTCACTATTCTTTTTATAAAATACAGCGTACTTATAATATTTAGGTTAAAATTCTAAACTGTCATGTCAATGGAAGATTTTTATATACAACATTCATTAAACTTTGCTATATTAGTAGATCAAAGACGAAGTCTTGGCTTATTGAATTAGGCCAATTAATTTTAAGATTTAATCGAAATTATCTTATAAATACTCGTAATAGAAACAAATCTTTTACTGATAATAAAGTTTACAGTTTTTATTGATATGTATATATCAGCAATGATGCTAGACTTTAATTCATGAAAATTCCATTCTAATAGATTATAAGATGCGTTCATTATTTAGAGTTATCGGCTTAAATTGGCCATGCTAACTCTTGAAATGTACTGCATCAGTATACTTATATTAATTCTCGTTGTGTGAAAGCTAATTGTTATGCATGTAGGAATAACAAAATAATCGCAATAATCAACCAAAATCAAGTAGTAAAATTTACTTATTTAAAACGATTAGTTATATAGTGTTTCAAAAATAGATCAACATTCTATAATTAAAACATGGCGAAACATGGTTAACCATGGAAATAATTATGAATGTATATATAAGATTTATCTTTAATTAAAAAATGTATGGATCCCAGAAGCAATTAGAGAGCGCGAAATTTAAACATATAAAACTTAAACATAATTTTGTACAACAATCTTCAATCGATTTCATAGTTCATACATTATGTTAGTATGATATATATATATTAGTATATGCATGGTATTTATTATGTATTCGTATATGCAGCTGATAGATTATCATTATAAATCCGTAAAATATTTGTTTACAAAGGATACACTTAAAATATCGTATTTGCTTGCATATGTACAGAATACAACTATTCATTTACAGATTGTACTTATTACTATATGTGTGTGTGTATGTGTGTGTTCTGCGACAAAAGTTTACCGACCTCTGTTGCCGTTCAGGTCGATACACCGCTGCGATCTCTTTTCTTTCCATTCCAACTAGAATTAACAGTTAAGCAATTAAAAGACTAAAAAGAAAGGTGTGCATGTAAGCGGTGTTAAATAAACATATATATACAAACTCTATTGACTGCTTTTGCCTTTTATAATATTGTATATATAGGAGACGTGCGTATGGTTAACCACATCATCAATAAATACCTTCTCTCGTCGTCTACGAATGAGCCGTGCAAGCAGGTATATAATTACCATTAAATGAATATTTTCTACGTGTAGAGGCGCCTCTATTATAATAAATATAAATATAAATGTGTGTGTGTGTGTGTGTGTGTGTGTGTGTGTGTGTAGCGGCGATTCGAAGAGAGAAGTTTTGAGAGCCACTCTCTGAACAAAAAACTGGGTCACTAGGGTATGTCGACCGCCGCGGATGTCGCGTTCTATAGCGCTAATATACAGTTGATCGTCCGAGTCGAAGGAAGCAGGGGGGCTACCGCTACGTGGGCGCGATATATACAGAAGAATTTCCAGGAGCCTGAAGAAATTCTCGACTTTTTTTTCCTTCTTGAACGTGTACTTATGTGCCCCCCTCCCCTCACGCATACACTGTCGCTCCATAATATACAAGTATTAACTGTCTGTATTAATACGACGCGTCACGGGTGGAGAGGAAAATCGCGAATGAGTGGCACTTTCAATTTTTATAGTCACGGATACTTCAACATCTTTTCTTTTGTTTTTTACTTGGCGCTGGACGGTTTATTAGCATGCGTATTTTCAAATTTATCATTAAAGCACGCGTAATTATACATTTGCCATTCGTATATAATTTTTCGAATTAAAAATCAGATTTTTCATAGTAATTATAAATTCGAATCATGAAAATTTTATCTGTCATTTTACGCTGATTTTTCTACGATATTATCGATTGAAATACTAATTAATCTTTAAAATGTTTTATATTAAGCTTTCATAAAAACATAATATCTTTATTTCTATACAGACTGCGTCAGCATTTAAACCCACGCAATAATTAATGACGTTCGATTATTTGATAAATTATTTAATCACACATTGAATGTTGTAAAAATAAATTTTTTTAAACAATAATTATTCTAAAAAATATGAAGAAATATTTTTTTTTGAAAAATCAGATGAAATAATCGCCTCTAGCAATAGTAATTGAACCGTTAAAAGAAGTTTCAAGTGCAGATTAATTCCGTCGCGTTAATTGCTAAATCGATCTTTAACAATTCAAATTATGTGAAAAGATCTAAATATTGCCTGTAAATATCATTAAGAGTATAGGCTTTCGCTTATCTTATGAGTTTACTTTGTCTGTTATAACTGAAAGCATTTTTTTAACAGACACAAAGGATAAAACATCATATCATATTATTACAGATATAATCATAATTATTGTTCGTTTTTTTTAATACCCAATGCCAAAGAAATAAGATGCCCATTATGTCGATGTAACAAATAATTAATTTGAATTGGAGACTGTCAATGTTAACATTAATCGTGACTCGGAAATATAATTGACAGAATATCCATAGACGTCCGCCTATAATTTTTCCGACCCCCTTCTATTGGAACGAAAAGCGCCATCAAAGAAAATCGTGTCCGAAAACAATGCGTAAAGCAAAGGGCTTTCAAAGAAAAAGACATCGTGATCGTCGATACCTGCGTGGCCTTAAAACGGGCATCAGGTCGAGCGCCAAATGTTTTGCGCGCTCCGTAAAAGTAAAGAGCCTCGGTGGGAATCGCCGTGCTGAAAAGCGATTGTTCGTCGTTATGTGTATAGTGTGCAGTTATGCGGAGCACGTTCGTGGAACTCGGGGATATAAGGATGTAGAAACCGGAGCATCGGTATTAAGCGACGGACCCGGCGCTACTTTTACCTTCAACGCCACGCGACACGCATTCAGAAAAGATAGTTGGGGACTTCCTGCACAATGAAGCGGCATGGTTAATCGGATGTATGTGCCGTATATTCTTTTTTGAATGCAGAGAACTAAAATCTACAGTATTATTTACACTTTTAGGCGAAGAAATATGTAGATAATTATTTTCGGGCTCGTATGAAACATGTACATTATGTACGCTAAATCTACAGGAAAAAGATTATGATTCAATAAACCCTCAGATTCTAATAAGAATGTACGAGAATTTCCTTATAAATTTTTCAACACGTCGGTCAATAAGTCTGGGACCTTATTAGCTAATAAAATTAAAACTTTTGGCTAAAATTTAATTTCATTCTATTTTTTCTAAACCTTTCCCGTAGAGCAACTTGACTTCTTAAAAGAGCTCGAAATATTGAACAGTCACTAAGGCTTCAAATCTGAAGAATACATGAGAGAGTATTGTCATTCGGAATTTGACAGTTCAATTTGACATTTTATTCGGGCTCTCAATGATCTGTTAATAAATATTGTTTTACTAAAAATATTTTAAGAAAAATTAAGAAAAAAATAGCATTCCCATAATAGCATACTCATTTATATGTATTTGACGCAATAATACTTTTTTAAATTTTTAGTATTTTCTCACATTTATTTAGATGTCTAGATACATGAAAGAAATTTCTTGAAAATTGCCGATTTGAAGTTGGAACAATCTGCTTCTTAGTCTAGGGTATATATTAAGTTAATAAATAAAAGATCACAAAGCTTCTAAAAATTCGAATGATATGTTTAAGGCTCAAATTGGTTTCAAAATTAAAATTTGAACAGTTCATATTAGGGAGGGTACATAGAAGGAGTGGAAACTCCGCTAAAATCGTATCAAATTACACGGCAGGACTTCCCGCCAGAATTGGCCGCAAGGCGGCGATACCCCGTGAGGTTGCTTCTTCAATAGTATGGAGGGTAGAGAGAAGGAGTGGAAACCCCGCTCTATTGACGTGGGAAAAGCGAGCGGAGTTTCCACTCCTTCTCTCTACCCTCCATAGTTCATATGATCAAACCCTCGAACTTCTCAAGTGCGTAATCTGTTCGAATAATAAAAAAATTAATAATTAATCTAAAATTCGACAACTAATAATAATTAATAACAAATAATAATAAATAAAATGAGAAAAGAATAAATACAATAAAATTATAGTCACTTCAATAATTTATTAGCACAACTTATTCGGCTTTTAGTATATTCTTTTTCACACACACACACACACACACACACACACACACACACACACACACACACACACACACACACACACACACACACACATATATATATATATATATTATAAAAAAAGCAATCGGGCCTAAATGAAAACTATTTTAAATAATAAATTATAATTAACGTATTTACATGAGATCAATTTTTTTATGTTATTTAAGGTCGTTCATAATTGCTATCCAATATTTTTTTTCAGTAAATTATTTAATAATCTATACTCTATACTTACTCACTGAATTTAAAAATTCAGTGACGTATTTAATAAAGTATCAAGTTTCTTGAAAACTAATGTGTTTCTCAGAAAGTCCATACTATTTATGATAAAATATATTTTATAAACTTAAATTTCAAATATAACAATTGTTAAATTTTGTTAATATTTATTCTTTGGTATGAAACTACAATAAAAATGACATAAAAAACTATGAATTAGATTTAAAAACTAGACATTAATGAATGAAGTCAAAAGCAATCACTTTAGTAATAAATTTAGTATAACAGAACCTTTATTCCACTTATAAAAATGAAATATAGACCTTTAACTTGACATTTATACCTATACTTTTTAATATATAATGATTGTTGTTATTAAACACAGGCTATCACATAAAAGCTAATTTGCGAGCTTAATTGTTCACTCAATTATATATAAAGTTTATTAATTTCAAATAAATATCTATTTAAATAATTCAATATTTATTTGAATATGAAGATAATATTTATCAATATTCAATACCTTTTTGTTGCTTCTAATAAACAATTTTTCAATTTAAAAAAATAATTAATAACAGGCTTTGGATAAATATTTATTTATATTAATATTTTTTTACAGTTCAATTACAAATAATTAAATATATGAAAACTTGTAAAAAAAATAAAAAAAGATGTAAAAAACGAAGTAGAATTAATTTAAATTATTAGTGTAGCAAGATAGTATTATTATATTTTATAGTAATAAATCCCTAAATATCAAACATATAGGAAGGCATAAATAATTTTAAAAACATACTTAAAAAGTAAAATATTAGCTATATTTTAGAGATCATACTATAAAAATTTAATAATATAAAAAATTAGAAACGTCGACAATTATTAAGTTTAACTTTTTTTAAATAACTGTATATTAGTAAATTTTTATAAAACGTCGAAAAAAAATCAATGTTTCTTCATTGTATAAATTTTAATATAAAAAGTATGTTAAATGTGAAAAATGGTAATATGTATATAAGTTTTTTCTAAATCTCTTTCGTAACAAGGTCAGCGTTCAGTTGAAAAAACGATTCTATAACCTATGCAGATGCTCATGCAGACATATAAATAAAACAACAAAAATTCGTTGCATAAACATTTTTATTTAACGCACAACGTTGTTAATACTCAGTAATTTATACGGTATCCACTTAGCACTAGGTATTTTATTTCTACGATAACGCTTGATATATAGCAGCAGATAATGTGAAATCTAGAATCAAAAGCCAAAAACAAGTAAGATACATTTCAAAACTTCATTACCAACGCCTTTTCTGAAGTGATAAAAGTCAAAATGTATACATAATATGTACATATACGGCTGTTAAAAATATTTCTTTAACTATCGGATAGAATCTCAAAATAATGAAGATAAGCACTATTTTTGTAGTGTCAAAAATTTGATTTACTCGGGACAAAATTGTTTCTGTACATATTCGGACTGAATTCTGACATAACACACAGTTATAACTACATTTGCCTCAGAGAATATAGACAGTTACATAAGAATAATTTCCATATGGGAAATGGAGGTCGTCTAAAGTTAATGGATTTATGAAGTGTGATTGTGCTCATTAAACTTTCGGAATATATTTCATAAAAAATAGAATTTAAACAAAAGATTAGAAAATATTACACTTAAAACATAGTATGCTGATTTTAAATCGACAAGGCTAGTTGACGAATCACAATCATAAGCGTAAATTTATCTAGATAGATGACAAAATAAACATCAAAAAACGAAGAACAAGAGAGAAAAAGAAATCGAAAGAAAGAAAAAGCTCAAAGACCAGTATTGGGGCATTTATTCTCTTGGGTTCAGCATTGACAGACACGCCCCTCTAAACAGCTGGTGTTTTGCAATTTGGTTTTAGGGTGCACGTGGCGAGAGGCAGTTAGCACGTGCGTATTGGATTCGGACTTTGGTTTCACGTTAAACTGCGCCTTCAAAAAATCGGGCCTATTCCGGGTCCGTAATCTAGGAGGCGTCAAGGGCTACGTTGGTCTCGGTGAGTGCTGTGCATTGCTTTGGGATGGGCTGCTCATTCTCACTCTCTCTCTCTCTCTCTCTCTCTCTACCCCTACTCCTCTAACTCCAACTCTCTATCTTTATATCAAGCATGCTCTCTTCTATAAAAATATATCTTACGCAAAATGGGTAATAATAATTGATCAAAAACCATATATATATATATATATATATATATATATATATATATATATATATATATATATCTGTCAAGATATTAAAGGTGTATAAATAATTTATATACGCGAATAACAAACTAATTTATGTTTTTAGTTCAAATAATACTTCCTAAATACCTTTATAATTTTCATTATTATGGTTTGAATATACTTTCTTTTCTAACTATCACGTTATATCATTTTCATAACATAAAAAAGGCGCAATTATTCATTATATATTTCAACTATAACATTCGAATATATAAAAAATTTTTTTTAAATAACAATTGTAAATTGCATTTGTTGTATATAATTGAGACAATACATATGTAATGTTGACACCATATTTTATATACATTTTAAATTTTAATAAATTTTCCTTGAATAAAGTAATTTTGCAAAAATATTAATAGAAACATTTTTAATATTTTTTTTACTTTTACTCGTTTTATTCAAAAGAGTATTAATACATTTCAGTAATAAGATAATTTTTATACTGATGCATCTAATTGTATTTTCTCATAATTGAATTAAAAAAATTGTTCCAACTGTCCAAAGTACGCAGTTTAAAATAACCATAAATTTAGATGTTTAAAATCCAAAACTTCCAAGTATTTTATTTTTCACCCTTTGCAAGACAGAAAAATTGCAACTTTATTAAACAATATTTTTAAATTAATAAGTCGTTTCTTATGCTCAAGCTACTAGTCTGAATCTGCTTAATACTTAGATTATTATATTTTGAGCATCACAATAAAATCATTATAAAATTCACCACAGTACTCAGTTAAAATGATCTGATTAATTAGTTTGCTGTAAAAATTTCGTAACACAAACGTTCACGTAAATACTTAAGGACATCAAGATGAATGTGACAATAAATGTATAACGCTCTTTGTAATTATATGTATACAAAAATACGTAATCGTTTCTCGTATCACAATTTTCCAAGCCATTCGGTAGTTTATTGATGGATATGATTAAATTTTATCACACGCCAGCTGCTCCTTGTATCAAACCGATACTTTTGAGCTATAACACACCTCTTCGGCCAACGCAAGATTAGTATCAATGATAATTTAGCTTTCATGCTTAGCAGCTAAATTTCAAAATTTATCGCCGCGCGAGAAATCCGTGCGTAGAGAGTCGCACGATCCGACGAGATTCAGAGGTCGCATTTTAAAACTTGCAACGGTCGATGTGAAAGTACGGCGCGGCCTGTCGAGACATAATTCGGTTCTTGATAACCTTGAGATTCTGTTCACCGAAGATTTTGACGTACAGATACTTATAGGCTAAAAACACCGCATGAATATTTAGCGTTAAATGTTAACGCTATCCTTATATTAATTTTTTCGATGATATTCCAACTTCAATGGCATGAATCATTTAACTTTGATGCTGGGCGCGCGTTATAAAATAGATATAACACATTATATTGAGAAAAGAAATTCAATTCAACCGGTTTTTCAGATCGAAATCAGCAGAAAAAGCTTTTAGAACAATTTATTCGAATACAATTTTTTAGATTTGCGTTCAGTCATAGATTAATTACTAATTAATTGAATTCTTTATAGAAGTTAAGAATTAGAATATATTGTGTTTCTTTAAAAAATTCCATAAAATTAAATTAATTTTTTGCTTAATAATTCGTGGATCTTTTTTGATAAATATCGATCGTACATTTTTATGACATATACTCATATTTTTTTATAAATTGATCTGGGAAATAAAAAACGATATGATAATATTTTTAGAAAAATTTGAATAAAATAAGTGAAATGTTTTAAATTATTCATTTTAATTGATGCATTCCAGAGAATATTTAAATTATTTAGACAAATTTTTTTTTCTAATTTTGATAATACTAGATAAACATAACTCGTTATAAATGGTAATAAAAAGCGATGTACAGAAAAAGATACTTCAACATATTTTTTATCTTTACCTTGCAATTAAGTATAAAGATCGTATTAATTCACGAGCATAAAATTTTTTTAATAAAAATCCCGATTGTGTATAAGAAAGAACTTCTTCTGTATAATGAAATTTATATAATAAAATTTCTAAAACAGAGATTATTAATAAAATATATATCCTGTATTAAAATTGCTAATATATCGACACTCAATAGAAAGACTAACTGAGATCACCGCGCCTGAAAGTTTAACATCGCAAAAGATACATTGTTCATATTTCACAACCATATCTTCTTAAGTTCTTTAGAGCCAGAAAATCAAGTTGGCCCTGTTTTAGGATTCTTGCCACGGGTTTGGAGAATATCCGTTATAACGCTGATCAGATATAACAGCGCTTACATGATATAAAATAAATATTATTATAGGTCTTTTGCAAATATTATTTTGAATTTCAATTTTTTTTTAAAATTTACATCCAAATACTGTAAGTAAGTAGTGTTCTGCGCGTTTTTCACTTTAGCTCACAGCTAAATCTTATTTTGTATTTAATCTGAAACAATTGTGATTACTATGAATTTTTTCTTGGATGCCATGATTTTTTCAAGATAGTTGTTAAAATAATTAAAAATCGCAAATTTTAAAAATTTTATTACACGCTGGTATGGTGATTTCCTAATAGTTAAAAGTGACAATACGACATCAAAATTATAAAATATTCATAATATGGATTCCCACAGAGTATTCCACAAAAATATACTGTTTCATATTTTTGTAAATTATACATCCATATGATTTCTATAATAATAGTGTATGATGTTTTATAATCGTGACGTCATCTACAATCTATCACTGTGATCATTCGTTTTGTCATATTTTTGATATATATTCAATTTAGCTATGGATCATTATAACTATGCGCTACAGTGTATCACTGTATTGAAAAGTCGCTCGAAAAGAAGTCTATTAATCATCTCGAAATAATTAATATTGAGTTAAAAATGAACTTGTTAAACGAAACCTTATATCATATGTGTAGAATAGTCATATGTTACGCATATCTATTTAAAATATTTTAATGTAAAACACATTTTCGTAACTCCGTGACCGTAACATCTAGGTATTCTGCGTTTCACCAGGTTTCACTGTGGTACGATGGAAAAGTTTGTTACGGATTACTTACTGACCTCATATCACTTATTAACGTAAAAGATCTTACAACAGAAAATTCTACACTGTATGTAGTAATCTTCTAGTCTGATATCAAGCGATTTGAATAAAAACTACTTTTTATTAATATGAAATTGTAAACAAATTTTTCGCTTAACAAATTTTTAACAATGAAATTTGAATCTTATCCATCCTTCTTCAGAAATTGTCGTTGTTTATATTATGCTTGCTCGCACTGATATCAAAAGTAACTATTTTAAATAATCATACATATCGAATTCAAATATAAGAAACTATGAAATAGGTTAAATTAATTGAAGTTAAAATTTTCCTTCATAATCGTAAATGAAGCCAGGCAGAAACTTATGTCCAATTTCCAATTCGTGGCTTTTTATTCCGAAATCAAGAGCACAGAGAAAATTATATGTATCTAATATATATATATTCGTGCGTGCGTGCGTGCGTGTGTACATAATATCCCTTACAGAAAAGCATCGAAGGTAATGAGTTGCAGCACGTGATACCTACTTTTTATATATCAAATATGAGAGTATATATATATATATATATATATATATATATATATATATATATATATGTACATGTAATAAATCACTTGGATCACCCGACCGCGGAAGACTGAATTGCTCCCGCGTGGAAAGTCGCAGCCGATGTACGCAACTATATTCATAAAAACCGGCAACATTCACCTGCCGGCGCTATTGTAGGCAAATATATGCATTTTGCTAATTTTATTTCACCTTTTACGTCACGTTGCAACACCTTTCGGGCATAATGTACACACGCACTCGCCCCGCGTAACATTATAAAAGATTGTTATACAACTTCGACCTCTGACCTTTTGGAAACGGTTGTCGCAATTTCGTTATACGACGGCGATTCTGCGCTGTCCTGTCGATGGACTATGAAATATGGACTTTTGGATTTAGTTATGGTCTTGCAATACAGAGCACATAATTGCAGCAATTCCATACGGATCTTATACGGCTTACTCGTCTACTTTTGAGACATTATCATTTTACGATTATTTTTCTTCTAGTGTAGTCTATACTAATTATCTTTTCACGCTTTACCTAATAACTGATTAATTCGATAATATCATCAATGAACTAAACGTTAAATATTAAAATAGCTAATTTACTGGAGAAAATGGAAGGAATGTTTGTTTTAAGATTTGTTCTTACATGAATTTAAAATAACAAAAAAATTTATTCGAAGCACGTTATTGAGCATTCCAATTAAACTTTAAATTCACCATTGATTATCAATGTTTTCATGCCATCTGTTGGGCTTATTAGTAATAATGAGACATAATGTGACATCAACGATGAATTCTTACTGATGAATTAAATAGGTTATTTGGGACGTAAAATATACAATAAATTGTCATAAATCAAAAACTTAATTAAATTTTCAATAAATTAAAAAAAAAAATTTGTAATTTGATTTGAGTCTCTCGTCATAAACCGAATTTAAATTTATTTCATTATGGTTAAAGACTCTTTTGAGTGAATTTCACAATTTATTTATATACGTATATCAATGATTTTACTCTTACTGCCCATATTAATGACTAGATTGTCAACAACAAAATATGTAATTGTTTTTTTAAATTGTTTATTCTTCTAATATTCTTAAATACGAATGAATCTATCATCCTTTATACTAACAAGCTTCGAAAGTTCTCTAGGCTATGCACTTGAGATTTTGGAAATAACTTTTACATTTTACTAATAAAGTATGAAATTATGAACATTATCAAACTTTTATAAACATTTAACGTAAAACCATATTGTATTTCTTAATTTGTACTGACAATCTTATAAAATATTTCATATTACCTATTTCATGATATTTGAAAAAAAAACTAGCAGTTGAGGCAAATTCAATTTTTTTATCTATAACAGAAAATGAAAAATAAAGATCAATTAATTGAAAAATTGCACGGTTGGACTCTAATTCTTATAGTAAAATTGCAGATAAAATTTCAGTACTTATCATTCCTCTTGAAGCACTATTATAAAAATTTTGAAAAATATTTATAGATAAAAATTACTTGCTTATATATTATTATAGTAGAAATATATTTAAGAAAAAAATAAATTCCAATTCAGACTGCGAAAAGCATAATCAAAAAGCATAATTAATGACTATATACTGTTGGTTTTGCAAAAATACTGTTCTTCGTACATAAAACATTTTACCTACATGAAATATTCCGTATTACACAATTAATTTAATCAATAACAGCTGCGGTAAACAAAACTTGATAAAATTTGTGCTCTAAAGTTTTCATACGATTTATTAGATTACGGGACATTAAATTATTATTATTAAAATTATGCTTTCACAGATTCATTTCTAATTGATATTTTCATCAAGTTTTGTTTTTTCATTAATGAAACAACAATTGTGATGAAAAGCAGCTTCAAAAATAATCCAAAATGAAAATAATAAAAGCAGGCACAGGCAGTGAAGAATCGACATAATTTACTGATTTTTTTGCACCTCTATCGCAATGATGTCGTACAGATTTTATTTTATGTCGCAATGATGCGAGTGCACTGGCCAGGGTCTAATCTTTCACCTCGCCGTTAGGACGTTAGGACATCAGTCGCGGACGGAGAGAATCGCGCTGTGCTTTTCTTTTGCATCCGTCGCCGGTCGCGTGCATGTCGTTATGTCTTTTACAAGTATAAAAAAGACTTATATATATATATATATTAGTCGGGTCAAGGTGACTATAGACATCTTTGAATAAATCATACGTTACCGATATTTCCTTTTTATACTTGCAATCAAAAAAATTCTAAGGTCTGTCAAAAAAAATGTATATATTTATTTCTCGCTAATAAATAGTTGTATTTGAAAAAAGAGTGTAAAAATTTATATGCAGTATAAGTAAATAATAAATCGTAACGCATGCAGATAAAACATATTTGATGGATGCAAGATTTTAATGGAGAGCAAGCTAAATTATATTATCAAATTTAATTTACCATCGAATTCTACGTATCAATACTAGAGTTTTATTCGCATAAAATTATATTATTAAAGACCTTCAAAAAATATTTCAAAATATTGATGATTAAGACAATAAATATTAAATTTAATTTACTATCGAATTCTACGTATCAACACTAAGATTTTATTTACATAAAATTATATTATTGAAGACCTTCAAAAAATATTTCAAAATATTGATAATTAAGACAATAAACGTTAAATTTAAGTTATAATCTTAAAATGATAATTAATATTAAGCTGAAAACAATTTTATTTATGGCACTGGATTATGCAAGCTGACAATTTTATTAAAATATTATACTGTGCAATAATTTTTCATATTGATAATTTATGCTTTTTTTAATTTTATGAATTTCGTTTGTACAAAGATTTTTTATTCAGCCCTCAGACGTCAACTTGTTAGACAAAAAGGTGCTTATTTTTCAAAATAAAAATTTTTCCTTTATTTGCAATTTATATGTAAATTTAAATTAATTTGAGTTATAGTTTAATCTGCTTCCTTTATTTATAATATTTTTTATTTTTATAAAAAATATTTTGAATAACTGATATACTTTAACAAATAATTTTGAAAGAAATTGTAAACCAGTATTATATATTGTTAAGTTTTTTTTTCATATTTTAGACACCATACTAATAATTTGGTTTTAAAATCGAGTTCCAAATAGGTGAAGTTTATATTATTAAGTTAGCTCAAAAAGCGACGAAAGAAATTTTATTATTCACAAAACTATTTTTAGTTTATTACTAGTATTTAAAAATTAATATAACATCATTAAAAAATTGGAAAATTTTTAAATAATCAATGAACGTTAAACATTTTGTAAAAATTCTAATATTAAGAATATTGATTCGTTATATCTGTAAGGAAATAAATATTTTTTACTCAAAGCGGATGCCAGATATGGCATTAATAAAGTAAAAAGCGCATATTTGTGATTTAATTAATTAATTATTTATATTGTATAAAAATTTATTACTTGATACCGAAATCTATTCAAGATACCGATATGTTAGGATAAAATATGTATATTTATTATATTTACCGGTATCGTATTCTTATTAAGTAATGCAACATCTATTTTCACATAACTGTTACTACTTAGGATTTTTGTTTTCTACTTATGTACTTAATGGGATCCTATATATTATAGCAAAATATTGTATTCCCTATTCCTAACTATTTACAATTTATATTCGAATCTATTTCTAGTTTTTGAGTTTTTGTTAATGATACCATATTATAAAGATTATTTATTTTTAATAATTGTTACAATTTTCATGAAAATGAAAATAAAAACAAGGAACTGGTTATGTTTGGTATTATTTATTTTAAAATAAATTTCTTGTTCAGCAAAAGAGCTGGGTATTATTAATATAGTAATATTTTGGTATCAACTTTAAATAAGAGTTTTTTTGACAAAAACAATATCAACAATATATTAAAAAGAGTTTAACGCCTTACATATTAAACATATTGAAATTTGTTTTACTCGGCCAACTCTTTTTTTCGAAAAAATTTTAAAAAGAAACGTAGTTAATCATTAAAATATTTAAATATTGATTAAAAATTTTTTTCAGGTTTTTCAATTGGCGACGAACTTGGTTTTCGAGATTCTTTGACAAATTTGGATGTCAGCAGAAGACGTAGCGTGAACAGCAGAAATGGATTTCCTTCCACGTATCCTAATGCGGTGAGATATTTTATCAATTTATTTTATACTTTTGAAAATATCGATTTTTATTGTTACAAGAAGATTATGTATTGTTTAATTCACTGCTTGGTTTCTTTTTATCAATTTAAAAGTTCCAATGCAAAGTCTAATAGCGATGAATATCTTGAAATGAATCGTGCCTATCATATAATACCTATGAACGATGCTTATCTTAGCTTTAGCTAACTAAACATGCCAGGAAAGGTACGCGTGTATTAAACAAATAGTTTTTAGTTTTTTGATTAAGTTAAACTTCAGATATTTTATTATACTTCAGTCCAAGCCGAGTGAAAGGTCAGGCGACAGAAATGTGTCGAATATATCTTAACAGACATTTGATCCTCATTTTTGTATGCAGAAAAACCTGAAAATATTAGATTTACCTTGTACTGCATGCGTCAGTTGAATGGATTGTGTGTATTTGTACTTTTTAGTGAAATTAAATTGTAGCGACTCTCAGGGACGATTTACTTACTATACATGTATGTAAAATACAGGCATTTAATTATGCATATGTTATTAAATCAGTAAATAACATGGCGAAATTTTTACTGGCTAATACCAAGTTGTCACGTAATCTAACTATTCCAACCTTTCGGTATATATCCGCAAATGTAATTGAGAAAAAAATTAACTTTGATAAAGAATCTGATTGACATTAAAATAAACAATTCGAGCAATTATATGAGATACTCTGTTTTAAACATGTATTTTTAATATATAAATCTAATAAATAAAATTCTCATAATAAAAAGCTACGAATGAGTTTTATATGTAAATTAAAATAACACAATGATTTTAGTTAGAATTTTTTCTAAAATGAATTATTTATATGAACATTGTATATATAGCATTAGGTATATACTAATCAGATTTTATAAACGAATGCTGTTTTTACAGAGTTTCGAACTTAAAGCTAGCGATCATCTTCGAAACCCTCGTAATTAATTCCAAATTCTATATATAGTAAAAATGCAGTTGCTCAATTAATTACTTTTTATATGCATTTATTAATAGTAATAATTAGTAATAAATTATTTTTTTGATTTTTTCGAGGATTTGGTAGTAAAATTAAAAAAATTAGGCAGAGATCGTCAACTAAAAAAAGATGTGATTTTGAAATAATATTATTCTCAAGTATTTTGGCACACTGTATATAAATTTGATATATAATAGAAATTTACTTAATCTATTTTTGAGAAAAATTGAGATAATGTTTTAAAAAATTTTTCAAGTCTGTAGCGGTTTTATATTAATAATGCATTTTGAATAAAGAAAGTTTTTTATATAAAATAGGTTCTTCAGTCAAGATAAACTTCAATCCATAAAAAAAATGTTATGTTTCTAGGCATAAGTATTTTAGATCTTTTTTACGTAATTATCTCCTATTTCGAAATTCGCTATCAAAATTAGATTTTCCTAAATTAAGGAAATGAAAAATAATCTAACTTGTTAGTTCATTCTTTTATTTATATAATCTTATTATAAATAATAATTATTTAATTAAATTGTAAGTATTGTATAAATCCTATAGAATTATAAACAGTTCCAGTGCCGTTCAGTTAGATTGTGAGACTTCTTAAGGCTGAGAAGCGTTTTGCACTTTACCCGGTTAAGCTCTGAATTGAATATGTAACTGTCAAATATCTGAATATGATATATATATATAATCTTTGTTCGACGGAAAATTTTCATAAAGTAACTAGTAATTAATTTTATTACTATTTATTTTTGGCATGGATGAAAAAAAAATCTTTGTCCTGATTTTTTTGCGCCTTCCAGAATAGAATATTTATAATATTACACTTCCTAAGAATATTTTTATTGTTAGAGATACAGCTATTTATGCGTTATTTGTCTTCCCTACTTCATATAAAATGTAAAAGAAAAAAGAATTCTAGAAAGTCTAATTATTTGACTCCACACATATTGTGATATATATCACGTTCGTTATATATATATATATATATATATATATATATATATATACGCGCGCGCGTATGTGTGTATCCACATAGGGTTGCCAAATGATAATATCGCGACTTTCACTGAAAACTAAATTTCTTAGACGAGACGTATCACGAGTGAAGTGGACATGTGTAAATACTATACTTACATAGTAGTACGAATGTCCGTTCATTTCTCTACATACAAGCGTAATATTATAAGCACGTATGCTTACATGTACTCACACGTGCGCGTGTGCAATAGCGACTAACTATGTTGCACGAAACTGGAAACTTGCATCGCAGGTTATGAGGCACTGATCGAGGTATTGAATTAAGTGCATAAACGTCGTTACAAATAATGTCGATTATATTATCCAATGCGTTAAATTACTCTTTACTTACAATGCATCTATATATATATATATATATATATATATGACGGAGGTCTACGATGTGTTTGTAAACAAAGCACATATAAATTATTACAGCGGTGCCTGTATCAATCGGCCGAGACCGGGATTTGAACTCGGATCACCGAGTTACTAGTCCTTCGCTCTAGCGATCGAGCCATCGTAGTCCTCGATATATATATATATTCAGACATAGATTCAGACAGGAATAATATTCAACATTAAATGTAAAACCTAATTATTAGTTCTATATACAGTAAATTATTATCTAAATCTAGATAGGCTTGTGTGATTCAGAACTCGACCGAATATAAAAATTTGAAAACATAATTGTATTTATTGCCATGCACCGACCAAACCTTTTTGCGGACATATTATGAAAAATTTAATATGGAAAACCGAATTTTTTTGTTCTATCCCAATGGAGATACTTACTTAGACTGACAATGTTCGTTAATTCGACTGATTTCAATCGGTTGCCTTTACAATTTCAGATATCTAGTCGAGACGACGGCCGGCAGCGTGTCAAAGCTGGCGTGCCGCCGTTCAAGCCTCTTCCGCCGGGCGCAACCCGGCCCATGGCCAAGCAACCGGAGCGCCAGCGTTTGGTCGTCCAACAAAACTCAAGTTCGAACGCGACCACGACTCCGAAACCGAAGTTGAGCCCGAGCTTCGCCGGACTGCAGGAGGAATTGATGAAGCAACAGCAGCGTGCGCAGCTCGACGCAAAACTCAAGCAGCAACAGCGACTACAGCAAGAACTGGTTGCTATGAAGATGCTCAAACAGCAAAGGGAACAGCAGCTAGAGGATATGAAGCAACAGCAACAGCAGCAGAAGCAGCAAGAACAGAAGGTTCAATATCCTGAACAGGCACTTCAAGCCACTGAGACAGTAGAGGTAAACCAATCTGTGAAAAATGTGAAGATGATATGACAGAATACGCGCGGGATTTTTTTTTTAGTATAATAGTTAAAAAGTTCTAATAATCAAGATTTTCTTGATATTTAGCTGATTAAAAGCATCCTTCCATAACTATGCTTGAAAGTTAAAACTTAAAAAGGTATTGACTTCTCTGCGTATTCGTTTTTACTTTAACATAATCAAAATGTTGATTCTTTGAATATCCAGAAGTGGTAGATCTACGTCGCATCTTCCTTCTAAATAAGTACTGCAATAATTAAGACAAGGACTTCAGATTTTACCTTCTACCTTATATCTCTCATTTACTGAGCTCCTGAATTTTGAAAGTCGTTTGGTTTGTTAATTAAAATTCCTTCAATTCCAAGATTATCGCGAACTAGATTGTCAGTGTTTCTTTGGGATATTTAGAGTAATGATGTCCTAAAGTAAACCGAGCATTTGTAATGAAACATCATATATTCTAAAATATTTAATCTAGACAATAATTAATTTTATTTATATATTTTTACTATTAACTGTTATCAATTTGATATTTATTTATTTCTCTAATTATCGTTATTTTAATACATTAGACATTCCTTACACGTACAAGTAGTTCAATTTTTGAATCTGTAATGCCTTCGAAAATAGATACATGAATTAAATCGTATCTCTAATTGTTAAGCATCCCTACGCTACATAAATGTCTAAATATGTCTCTACACAAATAACATATACAATTATTTCACTTCTGGAAAGCTTTGTATGATACATTTTGATTCAGAGTCGTCCAAAGAGATTTGGATACTTTTGTAAAACTAGAGATACCTGTACAAAAAACAAGGGGTGTGGATACATATAAAATCTTGTCGATAATAAACTTAAATACTAAACTGTAAGTTTCCAGCCTAAACTATCCGAGAATATGTAATTTTCTGAACTGATATGTAGGTAATGTTGATTATATTTCATGATGTCTAGGGCCAAACGTACAAAAATAGATCTTTTCTTTTGATTTAAATTTTGAGACAATTTTTATTCAATTTTTGAAATATAATTTTTCTCGCATATTTCACATTGAAGACGATTTTCAAAGTTAAAACATTGCTTTGTGAAACTTCTCAAGTAGATTTAATTTATTATTTAAATTTGTTTCACTAATTTTATGGCGGTCCTTTTTCGATCATTCCTTATTCCACACTCACACACATACCCACACACACAAACAAATATATTGATTCTTAACGTATAAACAGTGTAATGGCTAATGAAGTTGTGCCCTAAGAATACATCTCAATAATTGCGTTTTTTTTCAAAAAATAAAAGATCTACAGTAGAAATATCTAAGCTAGAAATATGAGTGATGCCATATTTTAGTAGACGTAAACACACACACATACACACACGTATAAGTTACAGCCAGTGTCTAATTTCAAAGATATATTTACTGGAAAGTTTAAATAAAAACCAGATCTTTAAAGTATAAAAAATATGAATATTAAATTACCAAGGAAAGTATTAATCAAATATAAAGCCAACGAGTAAACAATGAATTATCGAGTGACCCATAAGCGTATTTTATAGACCGATCGGGTCAATTTCATAGTGGTAAGCCCCACTCAAAAGTCGTACCACATAATTCTTGCGCAGCCGAATGGTCAAAGAGCCCATGGTGGCAAATCAAACGCGTTCAGTTCTTTTAAAAATCTCGATATTTTCCTATAACAAGAATACAATTCATCTAAACATGAATTTCTAAAATTATTATCTTCAGGAAAATTATCCGAGTTTTCCATCACAGCATGGATCAAATATTTTAAGCTCTTTTGAAAATCTCAACATTTTATTATAGCAAGATTACAACCCACCTACATGTATATGTAAAAATAATATTTTAGGTAAAATATTCGATTTTGTCCTCTTGGTACAGATAATAATGTACCTATGTATACATCATGGGACCTTTAACGAGAATTTGTTGACGACTTTATCTTTAGTAACTTATACTGTAGTCAAACTTTTTTCCAAGAGCTGCTATGCCATGCTTCATTGCTTACTTTTTCATCTCAAATTTTAAGATCATATGCTTATGCGTTACGTGCTATTTATGCCCATAAACTTTACAAAAATTCTAAAGATCATAAATCTAACTTACTATGACGAATATAATATTTTCTCACGTTTACATGATTAAATTACGCAATATTTTCATCTTATTAAATAACATAATTATTACAATAAAATATTTTAGTCACGCTATTCCTATCAATATACATTATAATAAACGAATACGCTGTATATATGTACTTACAAAGAATAGCAATAATATCTACTCCAACAAGTACAACAATAAGTATGCGCTATATAATCATAGACGCCATCGCTTAAGCAATATAAAATATAACAATGACAATATAAATGTGAAAAAGGCTAATGTTTTTATTCATTTCGAATGCGCATTATTTTAATCTGTAACAGTCAGTCTGATCTTATGCTGTAGTAGGTGGTGTATGAATAGAGTGCATTAACTACAAATAGTACGTGCTCACGTGAGATATGGAGTATAGTCGCTACGGCAACTAGTAACTGGCAAAAAGAAGTCGCTTAGTTCGATTTAATTACATATAAATACCCGATCGCACGTTTATTGCAGATCAATACATCATTGCTACTTTTGTTACTCCTACAGTTAGATTAATTGCACCACTTTTATATTTTTCAATTGAATTGACTCAATTTGTCAGTAAAGATTAATTAATTAATATTCCGAAATTTAAATTGCTACAGATGCAACAAGAACCCAGTACGACCACTACATCGACAACTATGCAACCACCATTCAAAAAGTAAGATTTTCTAGTAATTCTTTTAAAGATGATACGATAAGGAGGGTGAGCGAGAGATACATACATAGCGATTAAGAAGAAATCATAAAACGAGCACGTAGAACAGTGTTCAGTCTATTGGGCAAATTACATGCCGCGTTTACTAGCATGTATATGTATATATATGTATATATATATATATATATATATATATATATATATATATATATTTTTGAAACTAGGTGAAATCAAATTCGAAGCCTCAATTCGTTGTTCAAAACCAATTGACATATATATAATTCACATATATATATATATATATATATATATATATATATATATATATATGCATTGGTTTTGAATATTATCACATTGATTTATGACATTTAAAATCATAATCTTTTAAATGTCATAAGGTCCACAGAAAATTACAATAATTTTTTTTTATTACAATAAAATTATTACATTACAATAAAATTACAATAAATTTTGGATTTCTTAGATACATTGTCTCCTTTTGCATCTGAAAAAATGGATATAAGTTATATTTCTTATAAAATTAATAATATAATCATCTAATCAATTTCAATCTAAATTTCTACAAAAACTATTATATTATATTATATTTAATTTAATTTTCTAATTTTATGAAGGTTGCTAAATTTTATAAGTCAAAATATTGAATAAGTTTAAAATGAAATGTTCTTTATAGAACTATACTTAAAGATACAAATATAATGTTCAAATCTTCTTTTACTGGCTTATAATAATAGAAACTCACATTCATAAAAGAAAATCTCTTCGAGTCTGTTGATAGGACGTTACGGACAAAATACTAAAAAAATAATTTTTTCTCAGTCATGAAAAAATTAGCATGTCTTTCTGTTCTAGCAAAAATAACAATTCTGGGGTTACAAAAGTAATGAATGCTCCAAGAGAATATTATCCAGTTGGTTATGACAAAAATTTCGATGATAACTTTGCTAGCCGAGTAGATCTTCCGGACACAAGATTTTATTGTGGTGATCAAAAACATTTTCCAGGACTTTATGCTGACGAAGATCTTGGCTGCATGGTAATAATTTAGAATCATTTTTTATTCAAAACTACTATAAAATAAAACAAAAATAAACAACTGATATTGAATTAAATATTTGTTTAACCCGTAAATATTGAATATAGTGAAAGGATTGAATAAGTCTTCATATTTTCTTTTAACATAACTATAAACATATGTCTGTTGATTACGTAAGAACAGAACAGAAAATGTAAGTTAATCAATGATAAGTTATAACTACAAATTATAACTTCCAATAAATTTTTGGAGTATAGCGTTTAGCATTACTAATTAGTACTAGCATAAGGTAGATATATAATACTATTTTATTATAATGATAATTTAACCGCATAATAATAATAGATAAAAACCAACCATTCGCCTTAGATTTAGATCTATCTGAAATTTTAAATAATCTATTAAATAAAAATTTACATTAATAAATGAATAACAAGTAATAAATATTTCTATTAGTCTTACATTGGACAAACAAGTAGATATTTAAAAAATAGAATTTATGAGCATAAATATAGTTTACGTAGTTCACATATTATAGAAATATTTATTAATTTATCTAAATACAGTCGACATAAGCACAATGAAAGTATTTTAAATGAATAACAATTCTATCTTCGCTATTACATCAATTCTTCATTTTCAGGTGTTTCACGTATGTGCTCTGTCGGACGATGGATTGATAATGAAAAGTTTCCTGTGTCCTGAGTCCACCCTGTTCGATCAAACCATTCTCAAGTGCAACTGGTGGTTCTATGTAGATTGCAAATCATCGAAGAGTCTCTACGATAGTAATATACCAATTAGCAAGAGTTATCAGCTCATGAAGGCGCTGGCTTTCTTCTCTGCTTATAAAAGCCACAATAATTCGACTCAGCCGGCAAATAACACCGAAGAGTCCTAAGTCGTGCTATATGTTATATTTTTTTAGTTTGTTATTTTTTGTTGTTATGGAATGTCAAGCGAAAAAAATATCGTATGATTTTCCGATTATTTCTAAAATTAGTTATTACATAGGAAAAGACACAATTATATATTGAAGTGCTCAAACAGTAAAACGACTTTATCACTTTACGATATGATTTAACAGTATTGAGGGAATACACCATCTTTAAATTATAAATAAAAAGAAGCATTCAAAATATTTTATAAATATTGTATATAATACTTCTCTTTACTATAATTCGTAGACATCATTACTTATAATTTAAGAATTTCAAGAGCTATTTAAATCCACATGAATTGAAGCGACAATTGACAGACGTACAAAATACAAATTCACTAACCATAGGATTCCGACAAAGTGTATGGATAGAATAAGCTAAATTTGAGAATGTTGTTTTAAAATACATTTGTTGTGGTATGAACAGAGGGAATTTTTCGTGAAATATTAATTAATTTTGACACATTTAAAATTTGAATTTTTTTTCAAAAAAAGTTTTTTAAATACGATTTTACCTCTTTTCATGCCAAAATGAATATATTGAACAATAATATCTGCTTATTTTTGCTCTCATTTGAACCATCAATGTCATTGGAATCCTATGGGCAGTGAATTTGGATTTTGTACTTACTTCCTATTATAGCTTCAAATCATATGGATTGAAATAAATGTTATTATATCTACTTATTATAAAAAATTATAGATATTAATAATATAAATAATAATATAAATATAAAAACATTGAAAATAAATTTTTTTATTTTGTAATTTAATAGTTGGTAGGTTCCCTTAACATTATTTTTAAAAAAATTTGTTTTATATTCGAAGAAAACACTTAAATAATTCGAATTAATTGGAAATAGTGAAAAGTAGATTGTTTCTGTTAATCGAGCATTCATTATAGAAAGAGAAATCATCCAAATTTTATTAAGAAAGCAAAACAATTTTACAGGTAGACGATTCAAATTTATTTTTAGATTTTTTATGTTATGAACGTAGCTCATGTATATAGAAAGAAACCTTTGAAAACAGATATAAACAAAAATATTAACTTTCTGTTAATTTTATTCTCTTTAACTTAACGAGATTGGTTCTGTAATATTAATCACTATTAGCCACAGAGAATGCGAGAGAATAAAGAGATTTAAGTTAATATAAAAAAGATCTCTGTTTCATGAAGATAAGTGCCAGGCTTTCTTCAGGTATGCTGTATTTTAGGGTACGAAAGAAACAATAGTGAACCAGTCAAATAGTAAGGATTAAACTTATATGAAATTATTTAGCTTGTTTAAGAAATAGTCACCGTTATTTTTGCATATTGTTAAATTCTGCCGAATGTTTCCTCAGATTAAAATATTGTTTATATATTGTTACATTCTACTTAATATAATTTTATCTAATCTTCAATGAGAATAATTGAGAGTATAAAATGTTTAATCTTTAAAGTTTAGAATTCCATTCAAGAGAAAGGAAATTTATTAACAAGAAGAGGATTCGTAAAAATTGACTTATAATTGTTACAATCAAAATACTTTGTATATTTATAGTAAGATTGTTTAATATATATAAATATATTATATATTTTAATTTAAAAAATCAAGATAATAGTAAATAGAAAAAATTGTCGAAAACGCTTAGGCCTTGCCTTTAGTATTAAGAACTGTATATATAATTTATTCATTGTTGAATATAAGGTTTGAATTTACAATTGTGTATTTTTTATTTATCTTCTCTAAATTGATATATTCAAAATTTTTGTTTTGTGATTTGACATCAGTGATCTGACTAATATTACAATCAATTATATTTATATATTTATTACGATACAATTTCCTTACTTTTTTTACCGAAACACGGACAAATCCTGTAGATACTCATTATAAAGTTATTTACTAAAAATTCGGTATTTCTGGAATCGAACTCAAGCCATGCATTAGTTTTGATTTCAGTTCTGATATTCATACAATGATATAAAATCCGAATGTTTTATTGACTGAATCACGAACTACTCATTAAAATTTAACTTTGCGTTTGGAACTTTGTGAGAGATAATGGATAGTTTATTCTCTAAACATTTTTTTTATATATTGAATTTATAAATAATTTGTTTCTATGGAATGTTATTTAAGTATGACATTTATATATATATATATATATATATATATATATATATATATATATATATATATTACATCGTATGTTGGTTCAATGTGAAAATATGGGTTATTGCAAAAAAATGCCTCATTCTAAAGATATGTAGGAATGTAAATTTTTTGACTCGTTTTCATCACATTTTCCCCTTTCCTTCACTTATTTTATTGTCCATTAAATTTTCACAGACAGACGTCACCACTATCGTATATTGTCTTTCCTAAAAATATTAGTTAGACATCACCTGTCAATTTCTTTTCTTTCATACCTTTTTCTTCGGTGTTCTCGATATTTCTGCATATAATCTTATATAATCAGTATAACCACTACTTATCAAAATGTTTTCTTTCGTTTTAGATCCTGTTTTATAAACTAGGTCACATTACTTCATTTTCACGAATTCTGGCTTTTGTTTACTTATTTGTACTCTTATAAATATCAAATTTCAATATGTATTTCCTTCTGTCCGTATTTCTTATCTATCTGTACTATAACTTTTGCTATAATCTTATGTTGAAATCTGAGTGAATGCAGAAAATTGCCTTTTTTGACTTGTCCACTTTCGATTATATAGGAACCCTCCCCTTATAACGTGATAGTCCCTCATGGTTTTCGAAGATCTCGAGGTGGTAAACTAAGACACGTGCCCCAGTTTTAAAATTCTAAAAATTTTTCTAAAGGCAGAACATGGCCCATCGCAATAGAAATCGGTAGAAAGATCGTTTTTAAAAGAAAATATCCGTATTTCCTATCACAGAACAAATCACTAAGAGAAATCATAGTCTTCTAACCTTTTTTGAAAACCTCAAGACTTTCCGAATCATAAGTATTCAGCCACCTTATTTGTGAAACTAAATATAAACCATTTTATAGGAAATTTTTCAGTTTTCCGGTCACAGCATAAACATATGTGACTTATTTGTACAATAAATAGTGGCCTCCAACGATAGGTCTGTTTACTATTTCAAAGCGTCGATTTTATAGACATTAATTTTAATTCTTTTAAAATTCAAACATAGTGGCCTTGGTGAAGTACCGAACAAAGTACCGTGCCTGTGCGTCACACTGTGGCTTCGGTGGTATCCTCGATTCACACACACACACACACACACACACACACACACACACACACACACACACACACACACACACACACACACACACACACACACACACACACACACACACACACACACATATATATATATATATATATATATATATATTGTATAGGGCCACAACGACGGTAAAGCGCGATAATCTATAGCCGTGTAGTCTCCGCGCGACAGTGTACGGTGCTTTATTTTTATGCTTTCCTACTTTTGTCTTATTATTAATATATTAATGTTAATTCTTGTAATTTATAGAAGAAGTGTCTAAATTAATTTGAACTGTAACTATTTGTTCAAACTTCTCCGCCTCAACGACCTTTCTATCTTGTTTTCGTTAAACTCCCTTAACTCTTATTTCTTTGAATATTTGCCTAGCATATTTCGTCGGCTTAATTTCTCTTCTATAATCGTTTCCTTTTCTTTCTCAATCTCACTTTATTTTTTAAATAATACTTCATCCTCTACTATTTTTTCGCATTTTCCTATTCATTATACTTATTCTTTCTTCTTCACACCCATATTTACCGTTTACCTTTACAAACTATTTTTTCTCTATATTTATAAAATTTTATTTTTCGATACTTAATATAACACAAATACAAGTTTTTATTTCATTGAATGCAGAATACCTTGAATGTAAAGAAATAAAAATTAAGCTGTGAAGATAGAAACATACCATTTTTTACAAGAGGAAAACAAAATTAATCGTTGTAGTTCATAAAACACATATGTATTTATACTCAGGAGGTGAATATTTCACGAAGTTCAACGAAATATACGTATCTAATAAATGCATGCCTGTGTATTGCGTAAGTTCAAGGCAATGCACATATTGGGGAGTACATACTGCACCTGCAATGAGTTAAAATGCGTCGGATAATTGAAATTTCAGTTGATCGAATTGCTATACTGCGCTACACAGAGACGGTTATTGAATCAGAGCTTTTACATCTCAAGTAACGCACGTTTCCCATTGCTTGGCCATATTACAAAATTGTGATGTATATCAAGCAAAAGTTATAAGCTGTTGTAATTAAAGGCCCCATTTAAATGGGAAAATTAGCACTGAAACGATAATATAATAAAACAACTTTGGAGAAAGAGATGGTCTAATATAATGTATTCGAGTTATCGGCAAAATACGTTCTCGGTTATTTCTTGCCAAATGGACCAAGAATTGGCAAATTAAAAATGTAAAAATTTCTTTGTGTTTCAATTTTCATTTAAAATACGTAGCCTTACGAACATTCAATTTTTGTACTTTTAAACTATACAGATAAACTATCAACGAAAATGAAACCGAAAACAAATAATTTTTGTTCAAATCTCGAACATAATGAAGAAATCTTTGAATTGGAGATTAATAAATTTGTTTAGAATCTTCTTGCTTGTACTATAGTTCATAGATTTGATCGACTTTCTATGGAAAAAAAGAAGAAAACAAGAGGAGAACAAAGAATCAGATAGAGAGACAGAACATCAAAGATTCAATATGTTCGCTTGAAGTTCGTTAAATACCTGCACACTATATATATGCGTTGATCCCGTTAGAGATCGGACTGGGCGGCCGTGCAACAGTAGGTCAGCGACTCGCTCTTCACTCTTCGTTCTGTCGACGTACAGACTTATCTTGTGCATTCTATGTCCCTTTCTCTCTCTCTCTCTCTCTCTCTCTCTCTCTCTCTCTCTCTCTCTCTTTCTCACAAGTGCGACACCTTTTTCCCAGCCACATTTTTCAATTTTATATGAGTGCCATTGAATATATTATTGATGAATTTCGTTTCTTGTATACTATGCGCTCCGTTACAAAATTTAAGTGACTAATATAATTAGGAACTATATATGAATATCCAGAGTCTCTCCACTTTTACTTGATTATATATATATCAAAAATTTTTCAATCTGATCGAGTTTCACGTTAATCTTAAGGTTTCGCGCATCTCTATAATCGCTCACTCACGATATTATATATATATATATATATATATATATATATATATATATATATATATATATATATACACACACACGAATCTATCCTGATCTCTTGTAGTATCATAGTCCATACCGGCCCTCTCGATCTCTCTCAGTCTCTCTACTCTATCTCTCTCTTCTCTCTCTATCTCTAGCTTTTTGTAGATTGCCCTGAGGCCCGACTCCCCTCCCCGAGGGAAGCATCCTTACTATTCAGCCGACTATCGGTCTCGTCAAGCACCTCCCGCCACACCGTGGGGCCTTACCTCCTTGAAAGCGCGCACGCGTCCGCGCGCCGCATTTCTTACGGTATCAGTGTCTTCCGTGCGGCGGAATCAGACTCGCGCACACGCGTGCGAACGCATACCTTTTATACATAATATATATATAAACATACGTGCTGTGACCGCTTGACCACATATATTGGCCGTTATCCTTCTCTCTTTACCTCCCTGACTCTCATCTTCAACGTAAACGTACTTATCATCCAAGAGATAAATGAGAAAAGTATAAGGGTAAGGGAAACTCGGACCAGTGCGCAAGTACTTGGCCGCATACTCAAGCTCAGCTAGCTGAGCTCTCAAAATTGGCGCCCAGCCGTGTGCAGCGGAAACGAGGCGAGGATGAAGATCGCGACGACGCTGTTTCTATTCGTTGTCGTCGGTATGTATTTCACTGCATATATATACATTAAGAATTCAAAACTTCCGTTTTGCTTGAATGTAAAGAACTGAGAAAAATAAGCAAACTCGTCGCTCGGAGATACTCTGGACGATTATCATTGGTATCTATTATGTATAAATTTCAACTCGTATCGACTGAAAATTTCCAACCGATCTCCTACAGAATATCGGAAAAAATCGGTTCTACTCCAATCTCCGTAACTTCGGTTAGCTAACGAACTCTCTTACCTTCTTTATTATTCTCTCTTTTTTATTGCACGGCAATTTCACCGGTAGTAACAGTGAATTTACGTGTCGAATCTTCCGGTTAAAATTTATACACATTATTTTTTAGACTTTATGAAGCTTGTATGCAGACTTTATGAATTATAAACAAAATTCTACATTTCGTATAGTTACATCTAACAATCTTCGTAAATTCTTATATCACACAATTCCTTCCTTCTCCTGCAAACGTTATATATCGCTCTTATTGCAAGAAAGTCTTAATCTACATTTTCGACTAAATTTACTATTTAGAAGTACGAGTTTGCTTTTTTTCCCTTCTAGTGCATCTATAGAAGTTTGTTTAGATAGTCTAGTGAACCGCGCCTGTTGTATAATTTCCATGACAGCTTTACTGCAACCTGCAACTTTGATTCATACGAAAACTTGTTTAGTATAAAGGAAGCCGGCAATATTTGAAATGAACAAAACTGTGACTTTTAAAAAGAGCTTTGGAAAGTTTTATAGTACGTATCTGGTATTCTGAAAATATCCGCAAAAATTTTTTAATGCTCATTTATTAAATTTTCATATATCTATTCGTACAATTCATTCTAAAAAATTTACAAATAATATAGTTTTCAATTTTTAAGATGCATTAGTACAATTACGGTGTATAAAATTTTTTATTTTTAAAAATACAATGATCTATACAATAGCTCCAAATTATTATCGTTATTCAATTGCCATTGCAATATATATATATATATATATATATATATATATATATATATAATATAAAAGTAACTTTTCATTATTTCTGATGGAGCACTAATGTGAAGAGTTTATTAGATCTTGCTCTAATACGATTTGAATTCGATAATTTCGAATGAGATAAATATTGTATCTCGTTTCAGCAAAATTGATCTCAATTTAACAGAAAATATATATATATATAGAATAATTGAAACGAAAAAGCATCCTTTATACGCGAAAGTATATCACAACGTATATATATATATATATATATATATATTGTGCAGCTGTTATAATATTTACCAGACTAGATTTTGAATGCATAATTTTAAAGAAATTTTAGTGCTGCGCTATAACGGTACCTGGAGGTATATATATATATATATATATATATATATATATATATATATATATATATTTCCGAGAAAACTACGATCTCTTTTGTATACTTCTTCTTTTACTGTATTATAAGTGTGTGTTCTTATAATAATAATAATATAAATTATATCTTTGTCATTTTGAATTTCTCTACATTAATTGTGTTAGAAAATATATCTCTCCTTGGTCTTTGGGCATCTTTCTTTCATGTAAAATACCAATACACATTCTGTGCTGTTAATTTCTGATTTCTGAGTTCTAGACTGACTTTTGTTACTTTCTATATAAACCAACTACTCTATATTAGTAGCTAGTGAAACTGATTTGTCTTCTTATATTTAGACTAACGTATTATTTGAGTAGTTATTTTAAATGTCTGCAAACAATTGTAAATAAACAGCTTAATACTAAAATATATCAGAACTGTATATATATAAAAATTCCTATATATTAATACATAAATCAAGGAAATAAAAGTAAGTACAATAAATGGAAAAATTAAAAAACTTCTAAAATGCGTCCATGTAAAGTATAAACTTTAATCTATCATTGTGAAAAAACTAGGTTAATAAAGTATACAAACAAGTAAAATTAATGGAATTACTTTCCTTTAAGAAATACAAACAGGGATTAATATTGAAAAATTTCATTTATAACGTGTTATTATGTATATCTTCTATAATAAAAATGAATAGACAATATATTTTATACTGCATAAAAGTAAATGAGAATAATACAGATAATTAATATATATTAACATGAACAATTTTTCTGAAATCATATCTATGGAATTCCAACTTTCAATAAATTTTAAATTAAGAATACATATAGAGATTATATTAATATATCATAATACCGTTCGTAACTTTAAATATAGATATATAATTACTATCTATACGTCGATAATAGGTAATCTCGCAAACGTATCCCGACCATGACTTTTGCACAGAATTTGTGCATCGATTTGTATGGGGTAAATGTACAGTTGCTAAATAATATGTACGCGCATGCAATATCTATACTTAATCAAACTACAGCACCTAGTATAAAGTGGATAAAGATGTTATAAGTGCAAAATCAAACGCATAGTGCGGCATAAGTGCGTATACAATATTGCATAAGCACACACTACCTGCGTAAGAGAGCCTTTTAATTAAATCGAGGTTAGAATTTATTTCTTTTTTATTGAATTTTTTACTAATTATATACACATGAAAATATAATATAAGACGCTGAAAGAAAAGCTATGTATCATAAATGAAAGATAAAGAGAGAAGTGCAATAAAGGGCATAATGTATCGTTATTCAAATATCAAAATTGCATTTCTTTAACACTATCGACTGTTAACAAACTTAAATTTTGTTATAAGTATATATATATATAGAATCAAACTAACTTAGTTGAAAAAAGAATAAACTCGCTGTAAGTATCTTCAGTGATGTTAAACGTCCTTTTTTTATTTATAATAATTATTGGATGCACTCTTTTTTTGACTTGTTAAATATTAATCAAAAGAAACATTTCTGTATTCGTATAATAGTCCTTTCACGGACAGCTTGAAAATTATAATTCACTCTATTTAAATGAAATATTTTTTAAGGTATAGTATTATTTTAGGCGTTCTTCTATGAACAAAATAAATAAAAACTCTGAAAAAGATCATGCCTATCTATTTCGAGCTACGATTATGAATATCATAGAGAAAATTGGTGATAAGAAGAAAATCATGGTATTTTTTCACAATTTTTGTCGGTTCATTTTTTTCAATTTTATTCATTATTTAAAATATGATATACATATTTCTAAAATAGTTTACAAACATTTATATTCACATCTATCTGTAAAATGTATACATCAAACGAAAACTTTAAATCAAATTAAAGGAATAAAATATACGCTACCTATAGAATTACTAATACTTATAAATGAACTAATACTTATAAATATAGCCGAACACATTTTAGTACATATATAATACTTATAAATGATCTAATGCTTATAATATAGCCGAACACATCTCTTAGAATACCTTAGACGAACATAAAAGCCCCATTAGTAAATTATTCTCCATAAGTATAAGATATAACGATTTTAAACTCGAAGTTGAAAAATGTTGAATTCTGTAATTGTGCTCATAAATGCAAACGATTCGGGGAGGTAAAAGAAAAGAGAGAGAGAGAGAGAGAGAGAGAGAGAGAGAGAGAGAGAGAGACAGAGGGAGAGACAGAGGGAGAGACAGAGAGCAGAGAGACAGAGAGACAGAGAGAGAGAGAGAGAGAGAGAGAGAGAGAGAGAGAGAGAGAGAGTGAAAGCGGGAGAGTGAAAAAGATATAGCAAAATTGGAAAATATAGGAGGACATCGAAAGTCAATAATTATATCGGGTGAGTATGCAATCGATCACTGTACTGTGCCCTATAGTGTATGTGCGCGCGCGCGCGCGCGCGTGTGTGTGTGTGTGTGTGTGTGAAATTAAATCGAGAAGATCTCGCATACGTTTACCGCTCTTTTATATTGCATATGCAATATGGTCGGTTCAAGAGCAGTTTGATAGAAGTACGCACGCTTTGCAAGCGATATATGGATAATTATAAGGTACGTATTGTGATTATCAAGAACATCATTACATCTGAATGTTTATTCGCACACAAGCGAAAATCACCCTGGTGTTTACTAGATGCATATATAATTGTTATATGAGAACATTTGACATATCTGTTTTATTATCAAACCAGTATCGCTCGTCTGGGATCGACCAGAGATAATAATAGAACCAATTTATTTAATCAGCTAAATAAATATCTATGTATGTATGTATGTATATATATATATATATATATATATATATATATATATATATATATATATATAAACTATATCTCTATACATAATTTAATCCTATAATATTTCTGGATAATAAAAAACCAAATATCCAGTCTCGGTGTGGCTATATCCAATTAGTGCTCTCGTCTCATTTTTCCGAAAAAGTGTATGTATGTTTTTAAGGCGCTGAATACGAATATACTAATAGCTCTTGCCGGAAATGGAATATTCATTCTCAAATCCATAAAAAATCATGGTTGTCTGAATTTCTCTAAGAAAAGAAAAAAAATTTTAAATAAAAATTCTAAAGTTATATATATATATATATATATATATATATATATATATATATATATATATTGTTTTCTGTATAGTTTTTCAGTACAAACAATATTTTTTAGAAAAATTCAACAACTCCATGTTGAAGTTCCATACACGAATCCCCACATACTTAATATAAGTACCTTTGTAAATTTTCCTCGAAAATTTCTGTATATTGAGAGTAAATATATAGAATAAAAAAAATCTATTTTGATGAAACCTACAAGTTTTGTTTGAAATATTTGTTATAATATGTACTATTTTGCGAAGGATGTTCGTAAGATTATTCTTATATGGTATTTGTCAAAAAAATTCAATTTCTCATGGCATAACACAGCATATCTCGTCGTAGTTTTGAAATATATTATTTTATTATTAAATTATTTATATATATAATTATATTTTTATATATATAATAAAATAATATAATCTATATAATTATTATTTATCATATCTTTTGATGCGGTCAACTAATAGAAAAGTTGAGAAATATTTCATAGACATTATTTTTATGAAATATTTTGTTCATTGTAGATGATTATTATATTTAATAAAATCCACAAAGAAATGAAACGTAACAAAACCAATTACTTTATTTATTAATTTAAAATCATAAAAATAAATAAGAAGTTTTTTTCTGTTCTTATATTTAAGGTTATGCTCCAAAAAAATCCTGCACTTTTCGCGCATGTGCACCTTGTAAAAAAAATAATTGATTGAAAGCAAAATCTTTTATCAAGACACTGATTTGGTTAACCTACATTGGTCAAATATTTGAAACTACAAACATTCGTATATTTGAAAGTTTATTTGAATTTAGCAGCTGCATATTTGCATATTTTGAATGAACAAACTTGTTTTCTTATTTTACTTATTATTCAAAGTAAAAAAATATTTAATATATTACATTTTATTTTGTAACGCATCAATCTATTTCAGTAAAACAATTAAATATATAGAGTTACAACAAAATTTAGTTTAGTGTTAAAAAAATTAGCTTAACATTGAAATCTTCATATCCATTGATAAAATTTGATCTAAAAATCTGCTAATTGTGACTACAGCTTTTTTCGAAAAGTTATTTAATTGTTTTTATAGTTGATATATAGCTACATTGTTTCACTGTCAGGGAACGGAAATTTGATTAATTTCATAATTATATATAATGAATTCTATAATATGGAGTAACCTCATTTTTATTTTTATATGATTACTTTTATGAACGATATTTTAGCAGATACTTTTTTACTTTTAATAACTGCTCTTGAATGATTTGCAGGCATTAATTAAGGTATGGTTGAAATAAAAGTATTGAATGAATATAATTAATTATTATTAGAATTTTATATATTGGTAATAAAGTTTTCCTTCATTTGGTGAAAGGAATGATTTTTTTTTGTTTTTTTTTTTGTACTGTAAACTATTTGTAAATCATTCCCGAAATGTATTAATAAATAAATAAATAAATAAATATATATATATATATATATATATATATATATATATATAGGATATATAATATAGGACTTTCTACATTTTTAGTCATTAAAAAAGTAATAATCATATATAATTTGAACAGGTATTCCGTGCTTTTCGGCAAATCTTAAATTTTTAAATGTATTTTTCTATAGACTGCAGCTTTTTTTAAATCACTGTCATGATTCAAAAGCAACTACTGAACTGAATGAATTTGAATGGCATGTTCATCCATTGTACATTCATATAATTAATAACATCATATATTACAATTTGAGTCATAAAATGATTGTTTTTAACAGCTAAAACTACAGAGAAAATATACAAGAACGTACATTTTATTTTTAAAGATGCATTAGTTATTTAATTATAGAAGTTTTTTATTTACTTCGAAGTTTTAGAATGAGATGTACAAATTAAATGAAAATGTGATTCTTTGAATTAAACTGAGAAGAAAAACCAGAATCATACGGCAGACAATTTATTACTATTTTGCAAGTGACATCTATAAGTTATTACATGCATGTGAAAATTTACGAAAAATTTTTCTCTTATAATAAATTAACTTTATTAACAATAAATCATATTCTTTCTTAAATTACCATTCTCGCTGAATTTTTTTTTTCTTTTTTATTCAAAGCTATGCACATCAAAGGATACTACAGAACCAAATGGCTTTTCCCGGAAATGCTAATTATATGCAATACTCTGAACGCATATTGTTCGCATTATTGTTACAGACCGACGAAAGCGCGTTTGCTTACTTTAGCGCGTTTTACAGCTCCTCTGGGTATATATAATCAACGGTTCTTGTATTATATGGCTCTTCTTTAGCTCTTCTTTACTCGCAAAAAGCGGAATTTTCATATTTAAAGAAGAAAAAAAATTAACAACAACTAAAAACTGTTCTTTCTCGGTTCTTTCGGCATTAGTTGGTGACCCATAAAATTAATTGTCTGCACGCATTCTGCTCGAGACTCGCATTCTAATCTTCGTCTAGAGTATATATATATATATATATATATATATATATATATATATATATATATATATATATATATATATGATACTGAATGTAGAGAGAAGCCGCTCTATCGCGCCATTGGTCGAGCATGACTATTTTGCGGGGAACTGGGGATACTTTCTTCTTAACCGCGTTATTTCGCATCGTACAGGGTATTTGCGCGAAAGATATAGAAATTTTGAATTCCACGATAAAATCCTAGATTGCTGGATTTGTAAATAGGCTATAACTATACTGCATTTGTTTGGTCGTTGTGGGACTACAATACAATTGATGCCTTTTCACATTTCAATAATACAGTGGCTCAAAAAGGCAATCGATTTAATAAGATCTTGTTTTTGTAAGAGTTCGCTTATGGAACGTTATTTAATTTTATTCATTGTTTTACAGAAAATATAAATAAGAAAGGTCAATACTTTTCGAACATATTCTGATTTTTAATCGCTAATTCGAAAAAAATTCAACATTATACTTTCAAAATGTTCGATCAGAAGTTGTTTGTTTAACTTACATAAAACAATTTTTTGAAAAAATGTTGGATTATCAATTAGTTTATATTATTTGCTTCTTCTATATTTTTAATGACAAGATTAATCAAAATGAGAAATCGGTTACAGTAACTTTAACAACAAAATCATAGGTTTCATTAGGAAAATCAATATACTATTGCTTCATATACAGCAGTACAGTTTAAAGATAAAAAATTATCAAGTAGTGATTTGCTTACAGATCTAATTGAAATTTGCGCATCAGTTGCTTTCAAGTTTATCTACATTACGTAATTCAATAATCATGAGAGAAGTTCATTTACAGTTTCAGATGGAGAAAAACAAACCAGAAAATTTCTTTACTAGTTTTATAAGTTAAAATTTTCTAAATGTTGCAACGTTATATAATAAATAATACAATTTTACACTCTATATAAGTTCCCTACTAAAAAGTGAAATACGAAAATTGAAATTCTTATATTGACCTAAAGCGGGCGATCTTTTATAATTTTTCTAAACATTACCAAGTGATGAATAAATTCGATTGAATAAATGTTAATTAAAACCGCCAATAATCCAAAAAAAAATTTATTTCTATTTTCATTAAAATTCGACGCCGAAACTAATTCGGGTGCCAAATAAAAGTTTAAATTTGTGTCGTTGCCATTGCACACCCGCCCTCTTGGCTTCTCTTCTTTCGTTCAATTTTTTATTAGGTAAATTATATTTTTATCAAAATCTGAAATTTTTAATAGAAAATATTGATTATCTCATCATAATTAGCTATCAAAGCTCTTCCTTATTCTGTTTGCTTTATTGCTGACGAAGATTAATTGTTAGCATTATTATTCAGCGATGCGAAATGAACAACAAAATTTTCTCTCCTTCCAAACAGAATGTTCAAAATACTATAATTTTCTAAAATTATTAAAGAAAAAACTTCAACTTAAATTCACCGTGAAGTTCATTATCAAAGTTCAATTCAAGGTCATTATTTAATTTTTCATTGGTAATTTCTTCAGGCATGATCTTAATTTATACGAAATAAATAATTCCTGAAAAACATTTTAGCTAATCAGTTTCACAAAACTATCCCTTATCATACTATCAATTAATTATCATATATTCATCCTTAAACGAGAATGAGGAGCGGAGCTAAAAATACGACTTTAATCTTTACAATATAATGTACTCCTATAAGCATCAAGTTTTATCTAATATTTGGGTTATATTTCGATAAGTTTACTGATTAGTGCAGTGAATATGATTTGAAATTATTCTCTTGGACAACATAAACGATAATATTAAGAAAATATAGTTTTGTACAATATAAAATAATATCAAATAATATATTTGATAATTTAGTAATCCTTGAAACCGAAAAAACATCTAATCCCGATTTGATCACCGATAAGTTCTCGTTCTCTCCCCCCCCCCCTCTCTGTACAGACACGCGCACGTGCGCGCACATATACATACATATAGGGAATAAGTTCTATTTATTATTTTTATGTCCTACTGTGTCTTGTAAATCGAAACAGAACAACTTCTATTCGTAGATTCTTGTACAATCTCTTCGTGGGTAATTGGCCCTTTTTTAATATTTGTTGTATTTCCAATTGTATAATTCAAATATTATCATGAAAGACAAATTTCAGCTATGAATTATTTTTCACTATCAGCTTTCCTATAATTCTTTCATTTTTTTTAAAATTGTTTATTAGTTGTTCAAGCTTTAATATCTTCTTAGAAAAATTAAATGTAAGAGATGCCTCATCTTCTAACTCCCTCCCCTAGATATCAGCAGCTAAGTATATATTTCAATGGACAGAATATCCATAGACGTATGCGTATTTCTCCGACACCCTGTGGAAGAACGAAAATTGCGATCAAAATAATGGTGTCTGAAAGCTATGCGTAACGCAAACAACTGTACTGAAAAAGACATCATCATTGACGATGCATGCGTGGTCTTAAAACAGGAACTAGTTCGACCGCAAAATATTTCGCACGCTCCTTAAAAGTAAAAACTATCGGGCGGAATCGACATGAAGTATCGGCACCTTGGTAGAGTACTGGCAGAGCCACATCTCAGCTGATCAACACAGTTGAGCAGTATTCGTTGCGACCGCTACTTGGATGGATGATGGTTCGGAGGCGCAGTTTCATTGATCGTTTAGATCTTGTTGCATACTCTACAATGCGGCTTTAGAAGAGTCTGACACATTTGATACCTAAGCCGTTGTCAATTAAATTTGAGAAGTTTCAATACGCCGGGTTTGGCCATAGGCATAAAAATACATTAAAAATACACATACATACACGCACGCACAGGCGCTTGTGTGTGCGTAGTATGCAGTTATGCGAAGCACGTTCTTGGAACTCGGGGATATAAGGATGTAGAAACCGGAGCATCGGCATAAAACAACGCGCCTGGCGACTTTTACCTTCAACGCCACGCCACACGCATTCAGAAATGATACTTGCACTTCCTGTACAATAAGGCGAAATGCTTAATCAAACGTTGGATGCACATCAGCCGGAAAGTTGCTGTACCGTATATTCTTTTTTCAATGCAGGAAAGCAAGAACTACACTCATAATTACACTTTTACGCCAAGAAATATATAGATAATTATTTTCGGGCTCATATGGAACATCTATGATATTCCAAATCTACAGGATAAACATAAAGTAACGAGAATTTTCTTATAAATTTTTCAACACATCGATCAATAAGTCGAGAGTCTTATTACTTAATCAATCATTTTCGACTAAAATTGAACTTCTTTAATTAAAATACACTGCTTGAAGAATGATTCAATCGAGCACGCCTCTAATTTTTCTAAACTTTTTCTGTAAAGGAACTTGACTTTGATTTTAAAATAGATTTCAACTTCGGTATTTTCTTCTGCATTTGAGCCAAAACGTTTTCGCTGCTACACTCTTATCAGATCCATGATTAAGGGGTACTCACTAAGGGACTAAATCTGGAATATTTGTAATACTTGGAAGAGTATTATCAATTGAACTACAATTGGAAGCGCAATTCGTTCTTCCCAATTTGTAATTTGTGTTTTTAGAATTTCTTCACTCACGTGATTCAGTAACATTGTATAATATCTACTATTAATCGTTCTACATTTCTGAAGGTAATTAATGAATAAGGTTCCATACCCATTACCAAATGTAGAGGCCATGCCTTGGTCAGCTGATATTCCAATTTTTGGTCATTTTCGTCGAATTTTACCAAATTCTATCCAGTCATCTAATGAAATTTTTTATTCTGACTTATTATGATATATCCACGTTTCATGAATTATAACAAATTTCATCGAAGATTCCTGCTTATTATGTTTAAAGACTCGAAAGTGTCGAGGCGTTATTGTTTTTCATCGTCTGTCAACGTAAAGCGGCACCCAGTTGGATCGGTGATTTGATTATTAAGAAATGTTTGTACAAAATAATAAATACACAGCCTTCTGATGTCTTCGAATCTTCTACTATCACACGTAACATTTATATACGATGGAGGAAAAGGATTTTACAACCTTTTTATTGTTTTGTGCAAAAATTGAAAAATTTTCTTAACCCGAAAATTCAACATCATCATTTTACCTATTCTTATCGATGAAACAGAAACCGAAAGTAATCGTATGATTTTATTTTATTAGTGTCATCTATACGTCATGTTCGGGACATACTGATCAATGTTTCATTAAACAACTTTTTCATATCAAATGTTAATCACTATTAAAGTAATTTATATTTAATAAACTTGTTGAATCGCTTCTTCTATTATTTAAAACAGTTTTTCAAATCAGATTCTAAAATGATTCTCAGTTTTTCAAGCAAATTTGGTTTCATCTGCTTCACAGTATTTTCTGAATTTAGAGAATAAATAAAACAAATTAGAGATCAAGTCAGATAATTCGAGGGAAGGAGGGGTAACTTATGTCATGTTGTTGTACTTTAAGAATACTTCTACAGATAGGGTGATATGGTCTCGTCCTAGAAGAATCAATGTCCTATACTAAAAAATTCTTTATTAAAAAATTCCTATCTAAAAGCTTCGCCTGGATAAACCAATTCTGCAATCAATAAAAAATAAATCTTAGTTTAATATTTCATTTTATATTGACTTAATTTGTACTTTGAGACAAGGTCATGCACACAACACCACGATTCATCATCAGCTACGATCTTATAAAAAATATTAATTCTTTTTCAATTTATTTGATGCTCCAATGAGACCTGAAAACTTAACCCAAATTGAGAAGGACAGAGATATATTTGTATACAATCCTTCTCGGATACAAATTTTGGATAAGATCAATTGGATTGAACTCCAAAACTAACAAAAATTTGTTGCATAAACACCTTTTATTTCACGCACAACGATGTTAATACTGAGTAATTTATATGGTATACACTTAGCAGTTCGTATTTTATTTCTACGATAACGCTTGATGTTTAGTAGCACAGAATGTGAGTTCTAGAATCAAAAGCCAAAAACAAGTAAGATACATTTCAAAACTTCATTACCAACGCCTTTTCTAAAGTGATAAAAGTCAAAATGTATACATAATATGTACATATACGGACGTTTAAGAAGATATGTACTCTTTTTGTAGTGTCAAAAAATTGATTTACTCCTGACAAAATTGTTTCTGTACATATTCGAACTAAATTCTGATATAACATACAGTTATAACTACATATGTCTCGGAGAATATGGATAGTTTCATAAGAACAATTTATATATAGGAAATGGAGGTACTCTAAAGTTAATGGATTTATGAAGTGTGATTGTGCTCATTAAACTTTCGGAATATATTTCATAAAAAATAGAATTTAAACAAAAGATTATAAAATATAACATTTAAAACATAGTATGCTGATTTAAAATCGAAAAGGATAGTTGACGAATCACAATCATAAGCGTAAATTTATCTATATAGATGAGGAAATAAACATCAAAAAACGAAGTACAAGGGAAAAAAAGAAATAGAAAGAAAGAAAAAGCTCAAAGACCAGTATTGGGGCATTTATTCTCTTGGGTTCAGCATTGACAGACACGCCCCTCTAAACAGCTGGTGTTTTGCAATTTGGTTTTAGGGTGCACGTGGCGAGAGGCAGTGGGCACGTGCGTATTGGAATCGGACTTTGGTTTCACGTTAAACTGCGCCTTCAAAAAATCGGGGCTATTTCGGGTCCGTAATCTAGGAGGCGTCAAGGGCTACGTTGGTCTCGGTGAGTGCTGTGCATTGCTTTGGGGTTGGCCGCTCACTCTCACCCCCCCTCTCTCTCTTCCCCTACTCCTCTATATTCACCTCTCTATTGTTCTATCAAGCATGCACGCGTTTTGCATGCGTCGAATTTTTTTGTAAATATCGATCTTTAATTAGATTTTTATGATATATAATTATATTTTTTCAACAAATTGATCTGGGATATGAAACAAATGATATAATAATGTTTTAGAAAAGTTTTAATAAAATAAATGAAATTTTTTAAATTATTAATTTTAATTGATCGATTCCGGAGACTATTTAAAATGCTTAAACAATTTTTTTAAATTTTTATAAAAAAGTTTGCATATATATTAAACTTATATTGAGTATTAGTTTTATATAAATTGTGTTCCGTTTAAAGCTTTAGCTGAACTGTGTAATGAATTTTCAAGAAAAAGAAAATTTAAGTATATATCCTTTAATAAAACTATTAATTTATCAACAGTCAATAGACTAAATGAGATAATCGTGTCAGGAAGCTTATAATAAAAAAATTATATTTGTTCAGATAGATGCAAGGCGTACTGATCATCCTATTCCCGCTATGTAGGATAAGATAACCACTAAAATGAAATTTAAAAATCGTCAATGTCAAATTTATCAGATGTGAAAGTAGGAATTGAGTCCCGGTGCAGTTCATCTATGGAAATATATACTTATAGGAAAATACAAACTGAAACTACCAGAGCCAATTATAAAAAATATAAACTGAGTAATTAATTTTAATTATAATAATATTGTGGTTTATGCTCACTGTTTAAAATTGAGAAACTGATTAGTAGTAATTTGGTCTTTGCCTGGATTCAATTTTCTATTTAAAAAATAATCTACTGAGTATAACGAACATTTATGATAGCATTCAAATCTGAAAATGTTTGATGAATTTATTTTATAATCATATTTTAATTTAGGTTTATAAAAATATAAATTTTGTGTAGAATTATCGTATGAATAATGCAATCATAGCTCCTTTGAGATTTTCGTGTGGATTAAGATATTGACATGTCTATAAGGCATGGTTAAGTATATTTTATGAATTAAGATAAATCAATTATTTTGCATATTACTTAAATAAAAAATAAAAGCATTAGATACATCCATAATATTTGGATAATAAATCTATAGGTGATTTTATGATCGTGACTTTACCTAAAATCCGTCACTATAATCATTCGTTTTGTCATGTTTTTGATATATACTATCATATTTTTCCGTTTTCGATTTCATCTTTTTGAAACCCACCATATGAAATCTTTTCACTAGGAAAAGATATAGCAATGTACCGTAGTATATCACTGTTATTGTAAACCACTCGAAAAGAAGCCTATCAATGATGTCAAAATAAGTATGAAAAGACATGTTAAAAAAGAAAGCGTCAAACGAAACCTACTATCATATGACTTGTAGGATATTCATATTTTATGCATATGTACTCAAAATATTTTATTTTAAAATACATTTTCGTAATTCCGTGACCTCAACATCTAGGTATTCTGTGTTTCACTATGATACGATGGAAAAGGTTATTACAGATTACACTGACTAACCTCATATAACTTATTAACGATAAAAATCTTACAAGAGAGACTTCTAATATAGTAATCTGAAAGTGAGTTACACACACACACACACACACACACACACACACACACACACACACACAAAATAGGTTAAAGTAATTGAAAATAAAGTTTTTCTTCATAATCTTAAAGGCAGGCAGGCAGCAACTTGTGTCCAATTTCAGTTCGCGGTTCTTTATTCCGAAATCAAGAGCACAGAGATTTTGTGTGCGCGCGCGCTGGTGTGTGTGTGTGCGCGCGCGCAAATAATATCCATTGCACAAAAGCATCAAAGATAATGAGTTGCAGCACGTAATACCTACTTTTTATATATCAAATATGAGAGTATATATATATATATATATATATATATATATATATGTGTGTGTGTGTGTGTGTGTGTGTGTGTGTGTGTGTGTGTGTGTACATGTAATAAATCACTTGGATCACCCGACCGCGGAAGACTGAATTGCTCCCACGTGGAAAGTCACAGCCGATGTACGCAACATTCACTTGCTCCCGCTATTGTAGACAAATATATGCATTTTGCTAATTTCATTTCACATTTTAAAACACGTTATAACACCTTTCGTATATAATATACGCACACAGTCATCCTGCGTAACATTAGAAAAGATTATTATACAACTTCGACCTCTGACCTTTTTGAAACGATTGTCACAATTTCGTTGCATGGCGGCGATTCTGCGCTGTCCTGCCGATGGACTATGAAATATGAACTTGTGGATTTAGTTATGGTCTTGTAATACAGAGCACGTAATTGCTGCAATTTCATTGGATCTCATACGGTTTACTCGTCTGCTTTTGAGACATTATCATTTTACGATTATTTTTATTCTAATGTAGTCTACACTAATTATCTTTTCCCGCTTTACCTAATAACCGATTAATTCGGCAATAGCATTGATAAACTAACGTTAAATATTAAAATAGCTAATTGACGGGGGACAATTGGAAGGAAAACTTTTAAGATTTGTTCTTACATGCATTTAAGATGTTTTGAAACAAATCAATTAATTTAAATTAATTGAAATTTGGTATATAATGAGTCAATTGAAATATGACAAAAAGCTCAAACTAATGAAAATAAAATACTATAAATTGAAAATACAATAACGTTCTCGATAGATTTCTTTAAAAATTTTTTTTCTATTTTATTTGACGCTTTATACACTAAATTTTAATCAAAATAATTATGATTAAACACTATTTTGAATGAATTTAAAATTTCTTTATAGACTGCAATAAGCCAAATGTAGAAGCCATTTTTTAATACAAAACCACTCACAATCTGGCGCTCTCAGGCGGTGATGAGTACGTTATTTCCTGCTTTGAAATGCAGAGGGGAGCCCCGGATGGGAGCTCGGTGAGCTCGAGCAAGGGGACCTTGAAACGGTTTGACCTTTAGTTGACCTTACGGTCTATTTATGGTCGATAAACTGGAGAACACAGACAGAGATGAGCGTTATCTGTCTTCTAGCCGTCGCAAGCAGTACGCGGCCGCGATGAACAGTACTGTCTCTCTCTCGCGCGCTCTCTCTCTCTCTCTCTCTCTCTCTCTCTCTCTCTCTCGGCGGTTGTGAGTGGAAGTGAAGCTGATTGCGTTTTCCGAAAAAAGTCGCTCGTGTCGGCGACGTAACCAGAGCGGTGCATCCCTTGCTAGACGGTTGTTCGATGAAATACATAGAAATAACAAGACTCGGGATTTTTAAAGGACTTCTTTATTAACGGTTAAGGTCGACGGTGGTCTCTCGAGTGCTTTTGAACTCTTTCACGACCACGGTCCCATCTCATAGCCTGATTTGCCATCGATGTCAAGGGCACGAATTGGTGCGAGATTGCCGCGACGAGAGGAAGTCGCAATGCGCAAGGCTGGGGGTGTGCAATATATGTGGCACCGAGAGTCGCGCGCAAGCTTGGCCACTATTAATATAGTAATATTTAGGTATCAACTCTTAGTAAGAGTTTTTTTGACAAAAAGAGGATCAATTAAATAGTAAAATGCTTTTGGCTAGTTAAACAAATTGCAATATGTTCAATATATTAGGCGTTATCTTGAAAATTAACTTAGACAATCATTAAAAAATGATTAAAATATTGATTAAAATATTTTTTCAGGTTTTTCAATCGGCGACGAACTTGGTTTTCGAGATTCTTTGACAAATTTGGATGTCAGCAGAAGACGTAGCGTGAACAGCAGAAATGGATTTCCTTCCACGTATCCTAATGCGGTGAGATATTTTATCAATTTATTTTATACTTTCAAAAATATCGATTTTTATTGTTACAAGAAGACCGTATTGTTTATTCTGTATTGTTTAATGCACTGCTTGGTTTCTTTTCGCCATCTAAAAGTTTTCGTATCATATATTTTAGCTAACGTGACGTGCTAGGAAAGGTACGTGTATTTTAAATGAATAGTTTTTCGATTAAATGAAAAATTCGTTTAAACGAAAACCATTAAACGACTAGTAGATGCGCTAAAATATAACGGTCTGCTAATGCGTCCGTTAAGAAAAAATATTGATGTTATTGAGAATTTAAACTATTATGTTAATCGGAATGTGGATAAAACTGAAGATGTAACAAATAAATCACCAACTAGTCCTCATATTTTATTATTACATAATAAAATTAATACAAATTACTATTAATACAAATAATGAGTACTACAAACAATTAATACTAATACAAATAATGACAAAATAGTTTAAATTTTAAGATTCAGAGATCTAAATAATGTGTATATCTAAAAATTTTTAAAAAGGTTTATTGCATGGCAATAGAAATGTTCAAGATTTACTAGTTTTTGATACAATCATTTCAATGGCTATTTGGAAAAATCAATCACAATTCAAAAGCAATTTTTATTTAGAATGTCAAATGGAATTTTATGAAAGCCTACGTATATTGTTAATTGTTCCATTTTTATACAATGACATTATATTAGGAAATGAATGGCATTGAACTTAAGAATTAATTTTAAATTATTGTATAGGCTCGATTATTATAGACAAACTATTATTAAATGATCACTCAATATTATTTGATCGAGATACAGAAGCGAAATTAATGTGCTCCAAAAACGACGATCTAATTTTTGTGTATATCATTCACACAATTGGTAATGATGAAAATAAAGCGAAATTTGGAGATGGTATATTCAAGAAAAATGAAAAAAAAATCATGTGAAAAAGAACATGTGATTATGAATGATCAAGCAGAAAGTGACGATTATTGTGAAGAAATTGAAAAAAAATTGTAAAAGTGATAATTAATGAAGGCGAAAATAAGGCCACAGAGGGTGAAAAAGAAATAAGAAAGGTAGTGTGTAAAAAATCAATGATAATGAATGAAGAAAATGAAATGTTGTCTGATAAGTTTACACATTCCGTATCTAAGTTTCAACAGAAACCGATGTTGATTAAAAAGAGGAATTTTTAAATTATTGGAAAAGCTTAGATCATTACTTACACATACAATCAGATGTAAGACTGGTTATAAACATTCTATTGAGTTAAAAAAATTGTATCAAATAATAAAAAATTATTGTCCAATTTCCTTAAAATTATTTGATACCATTCGTAATGAAGTAAAAAACATTTTGAAGAGATTATGGTACAAAGATCGTCGAGACCATTCTGTAGGCCGCTTAGTAGAGGAGCAAAAGGTTATGCGAGAGTATGAGTATACCTTGATGTCCAGTATCTTCAGGCAGTCGTTGAAGATGATCCTGAATAATCTTCGTTAAACGTGTTACTTTAAAATTTTCATGGCACTAAATTACGTTGAAAATCAAATATCACACACGGTTTGGGTGGGAACTGCTAAACAAACGTTCGCAACTTTAGACTGCGGGCAGCGAGTTTATTTTAAGAAAAGCTTTCAAAAATTTATTCGTAAAAACAATTAACGATGAAATTTGAAAAATTTGAATTTTTAAGAATAAAGTACAGTTTTGGAGCTTCATTTTGTCTGAGGAATGAATATTATCCAAACCAAATAAATTAAAAAGCTTTAAGGAATTTGAAAAATGAAGAAATATATTTATATGCATTTTTTCAAAATTCATACGAATATTGGTAACTTAAACTCACGACAACGACCTTTTTTATTAACTTTTTTTGTCATTCTTTAAATTTTACTCCGAACATGTTTTTTAAATAATATGAGCTTAGGCCATGACGAGCAAAAACAATCTCATATAAAATAGAAGTTATAATGATCTTGCAAATTAAAGAACTACTTTCAATTATTATTATTAATATTAATAAATATTCGATCCCGATCGTGAAACTCTCGTAAAATGCCAATGCTCCATTAATTTGCCTGATTTAATGTCGTCGTCTCCATAATTTCAGGTATCTAGTCGAGATGATGGCCGGCAGCGTGGCAGAGTTGTTGTGCCGCCGTTCAAACCTCTGCCGCCGGGCGCAACGCGGCCCATGATCCAGCAGCCGGAGCGCCAGCGTTTGGTCGTTCAGCAGAACTCCAGTTTGAACGCGACCTCGGCTCTGAAGCAGATGCCGGCTCCGAGCTTCACCGGACTCCAGGACGATCTGATGAAGCAACAGCAGCGCGCTCAGCTCGACGCCAAACTCAAGCAGCAACAGCGAGTACAGCAGGAACTACTCGCCATGCAGATGCTGAAACAGCAGAGACAACAGCAGCAGTCACTACAGCAGCAGCAGCAGCAGCAGCAGCAGCAATTGCAGAAGGTTCAATATGCTCAACAAGCACTGTCCACCGCTAAGAGAGTACAAGTAAATGAAAACGTCAACCTTTAGTAAATGAAAAATATGGAGATGATATGATCGAATACGTGTGCGATATTTTTCCCCTAGTATAATACTTAAAAAGTTTTAATTAATATTGCTTCTTGATGTTTAGCTCATTAAGAGCGTCCTTCCATAACTATGCTTGAAAGTTAAAAATTAAAAAACGATCCAATATTCTCGGAAATGCTATCCAAACTATTAAAAAGTTGTCTGCAAAATCAGTCTGTCTACATATTCCTTTTTACTACTTAACACGCAAAGAGTATTGAGATTCCTTGAATATCCATAATTCTTAAATTTACACCGCATCTTCCTTCTAACTAATTGAGACTTAAAAATGAGATAGAACGTTAGGTAAATATTATTACTAAGGATGTTATATATTCGAAACTAAAAAATTAGGAGTTTCTGAATATGAATGGAAAAATCTGGGGGAGGGGGTACAAAAAGATCAGATACAGGAAAATGTTGAAATGACGTTCTTTTTTTCCAATTAGTATACAAAAGGATATAGGGAGAGATATTAAAAATTGAAGTAATTTTAATATAAAAATTTTTGTTAATGATGCATAATTAAAAATACCTATTATAATTTAAAATATTTTCTTGCTTTAAAAACACTCTGTGATTGGCTACTATTAACGTAACTAGATTCAATTACTTATCTGTTGCTCTAATTATTAAAATCATATACGAGTATATACAATTCAGCAATATTTACTTTGAGAGATGAATTTTATTTCTAAATTTGTTAGAAACAGGCTTTGTAAAAACTATATCTTTAATTATTTAAATAAATAATGGTTTTGACTCCACTACCATATAGTCTTCCTTGATCTCCAATTATTAACAATTCCTTATGATAGCGCGTTTTTCCTCTATGTCAAAATTGCAAAAATTCTGCGGGATGAATATCCATATAAAATTACAAAATAATATTAAAATTTAACTATAATTATATTTCAAAAAATTATATTTAAAAAAACAGCAAAGTTCTGCGTCTACGGTTAATAATGGAACGATGACTGTGCGACTTCCAACTATTGTGACTGCCACTCCTCCTGCCGGGAGTATCGTGGGCATCGACAAAATAACCCAGTCTATCGTCAAACCTGTGGTAGCAATTGCTGTGCCAGAATCTGGGAAAGTTCCGCCATTTACAAGTATGCCCGTTTCCGCGGCACAGCTTACTGATAGGATTAGCAATAGTCCCACGCTATTGGAGGATTCCGTTAATGAAGTCCCGAAAGACGATTACAAGCAGGTAAAGTATAAATGGAATGATTCTGTTTTTTAATGGATCTAATAGATAATTTTATAATTACAATAGATAAGTCAAAAATATGATTTAGTTCTTAAATATTCGCATTAATTCTATAAATCTTCTTAAAACTTACACATGAGCAAGGCTTATTTGTGATTTAGAATAATTGAGTATATTGTTTTTTTATTAATTCAAATACTAAGAAAATTTATTACATGTAGTATGTTTTTTTTTTAAGTATTCAAATTTATAAAATGTCTATAAATGTACAAATGTCTAAAGGGTTTATCCATAAGATAGACGATTTGATCTAGAAAGTATAGAGAAAAAGTGATTAAATAATTATATTCTGTAGAGAAAAATATGCCTCTACCAAAATTTCCAACCGCCTAAATCTTATACCTAAATTCAAAACATATTTTTTCTATTTTCGATTTTTTTACATTCACTGTCATAAATTTTCTACATAGTCTACGTCTCTTTAAAAGATAGAATTTTTGAACTCTAAAAAATAATTTCAGCTGATGTTTTCAAGCTGCAAAATATACATTCTTATAGACGTTTAAAATAATCTTCTTAAGATATTTTGAAAACTTAAATTCTTTCTTATTCTCTCTTAAGATATATACGACTATCAGACTGAAATATATGTTTTTTTAATTATACACCAGAAGTATATGGAATTTTTTCAAATTTTTTAGAAATGGTGTAAAAGGATAAAAAAATTTAAACCATTTTTCCGCATTTTCGCTTATATACACTAAATCCCGCACGTCCAATACTTTCGTATTAAATAGTTGTACGTACGAATTTATCGGTGAAAGTACTCAAGGGTGTAATATACTGACAATAAGTCAGAATTGTTAACTTTTTCCTCTGACATGTCCTCAGGGAGAAATAAATGTCATCCGTATAAATGTCCGACCTGGTGAAGTAAATAGAATTGAGTAATTGAGGAGCAGATTAATTTGGTGTCCGTAAAAGGGCGCCGCGCATTTGTCTACGAGACAACTGGAAACTGCGTATGATAATACGTCACGAATAGAATGTAACGATATTTCAAATTATAATTCTAGAAGCGCGAAATACAATAAGAACAGCCTAAATATTCCCTTTGTTATGAAATTTGATTTTAATTTATAAATAAAAGATACTTCGTCACATAAACTAAATGTATTATACTGGAGAATGATTCGAATGCGTAAAAGGCACGGGGTATAATAGCTATTAATGCTTTATGAATGCTATTAATATGCTATCAATGAAAACACGAAAGTTGGTGGAATGGAGCAGAAGGTGAAGGTGTAAGAGCTGCGCAGAGAGAAGAAGTGCGCAATTAGGAAAGGTGATAGAACGTTCTCAGTGACCTTGAAGAAAATGGTTCTATTATTCTCGGTCAGATCGTTTTATGGTAAAGATTTGGAATATATTTGTTTCGCAAGTATTTCTTCCCATTTTGCTTCCTTATTTACTAATTTTCTTATTTTTATTTATTATACCTTTCATATTTATTATATGCTGTAAAGCATTTAATTTTATTTTTTACGTAAATGCATATTTTCTTATAAAAATTTTTCAAATTTTGAATTCATAAAATATCTATGCGCAATTATGCGAACGTGCCATTTCACTTTCACATCACGCAGGAACGGACTATGATAGTGTTGGTAGCGGAAAAATAAAATTAACTAAATATTCAAGTTTGTAACGAACTCCAAATTTCTAAGCGCCAGGATGATTCGTAGTGTCAACTAGACGACTCCTACTTGGGTCGCAAGAAAAGCTATAATTCAAAGAGTTAAGGTCTAACTTAATTTAAGTGTGAAGGTCTAACAAGAGAAGTTTTATAGAAATTATTATATATTATTAATTATTAATACTATAATGCGCGCGCGCGTGTGTGTATAGTGGTTCCTAAATATTATAATTTTTTTTGTTGTATTATCTGTGAGCAAATGACCATTTTCTAGGATATTTATATCCCAAGATGATATTATATCCACATGTTCCATATCCAAATTAATACAAATTATTAATCTCCAGAACAATAATAGTACAAATAGATCAGACATGTCAACAACAGATAACACAATTATAAAATTTTAGCAACCATTTAAAAAAATATAAAATTAGCCATTTGAATTCATAAAACGGAGATAGAGTAGTCAAACTAATTAGTAAATAACCCTAGTAATTTTACGTATCGGGAGACAAACTGCAAGCAACCAACAGAATCTCTCAGAAAACAGAACTGACTGATAATACATTTATCATGCAAAGGCAATTTAGACACCACCAAATTAAAACAATAGAAATAGACTTGCAGAAAAAAACTGCATGAATATATTATTCAAATCTCGGTCTCACCTTGAAATACAGACTGATTTTTAATAACAAATAAAAAACAGATAGTTCTAGAAGATCAATTGGTATCTAGTTAGTCATTACCGAGCCTTTAATAAAACACATTCTTCAAAGTGTGATATGCACTTACAAACATAACTGAAATTTTTGATTAGATAGGCTGAGCTAATTATTTCTCTACATTATAATATGAATTCTGGACTTTACCAGGTTCCACTAGATCCCTCTTCGAAACAGTTGATAGGATTTTCAATTCCATTTGGCTACTGGGATTTCAAATTCAAATTATAATTTGTTTGTAAACTGATTACAAATTTTTCAGGTATTTTAAAGTTGCATATTCAAATAATGGATCATTTTATAAAAAATTTTAAAATAACTAATCTTACTTTAAAACCAGAAAAATGTTCCTTTCTACTTGTATATAAAGAAATAATTTATTTAGGATATAAAGTTTCAGCCGAGGGAGTAAAATCAGGCCCTAAAAAAGTTGAAGCTGTCATATGCTTTCCAATTTTTAAAAACAAAAGAAATGTTATACCGGTCCTCTGTCTTATAGATTATTATAGGAAATAACTAATTTAACCTAAATAGTCAGACCTATAAATTTTATTAAAAAGGATGCATGCTTTAAATTGGGCAGAAGTAAACAAGGTACTTTCAACACGATAAAGAATGTATTAATAAACTTCCCTATATTATAATATAACAAAAAATAGTACATTATGATACAACGAAGCAAAATCGGTATTTTCCGACGAGGGTATGTTTTTAATTACCCGAGTCCGAAAACGCCTTTGCTCCCGTGTATCACATACTATTTTCCCATACGCTTTTTTCTTATAGAAATGTACAAAAAATTGAATGGCAAATTAACAAAATGAAACAATGTTAAATCCCCCCCCCCCATGTGTTAGTCAGGCTGAGAGCGAATAGGTGTAATATCCAAAGGTCCAGATGATACTCGCTCTGAAATACGTTGCCCTAACATAAAATGTAATTCGTTGAAATTGAAAAAATATAATATTATCGGTTTTCCCTTAAGGTTATTCCAGCAATTTATTTGAATTTCATAGCATTAAATTTAATTATTTCCTCTTGTTAGGAAATTGATAAAGTATGTTAAGAAGAGTTGCAGGTTCGGGAAGTTGGGGTGCAGGGGGCAAAGCCCCCGCCGGGGCTTGGTGGGCGGAGCCCTCTCCCCTTTTCTTAAAATAAAAAAGTAAAATTCTGCTTTTTGATTGGTCGGGAAGCGGTCATAAACACTTTTCCTCCCTCTAGACAGCTGCAGAAAATCGTATTTTGCGCCCCGAGTGCGGGAATAGTACATTTCTTACCGAGTATGGAAAGGCTTTATTTACGAAACGAGAGGTTTGCAGCCCGAGGCGAAGCCGAGGGTTATAACGAGGTTCGTAAAATGTCTTTTCGTACTACGTAAGGACTATATTTTTCCTCATGAGAACCGGAATCAAGCGGTGAAGGTGCGATTTGTAGGTTAGAATGAGGAAAAAATTATACCACTACGGATAGGAAACTATTAACTACTAGTCATGATCTTTAGAGTAGAAGAATTTAGAGTATATATTTATTGTATAATGATCACAATAATATTAGACAGATTATTGACAATTAATATGATTTAAAAATTATAAAAATTCCTCTTCTTCATTAATCTACTAGCAATTATGTATTAACCAATACACATTTCAAATAATATACAAAACAGCTCGATAAACTCTGATTTAGATACGCACCGAGAAACTTTGCACCTGCTACATTTAGCTTTCAAACAATCCTGGGAATAATGTAAATCTGCACAAATTTCTCACTGATTAAAGAGTTGCACGAAGACACATATTCAATACAAAATAAAATTTCAGATTTATTTTTAAAATCCAATACTAAACACACAATTGGTAAGGTAAACTGTGCGATTATTAGCTCGAAAATAAGACAGGAACTGAAATGATAAGGACAATCGCACAAATGATGTGAACAAAAATGAAATTACATTTTACATATCACTGATTCACGCTAACAATTGTTTGCTCTGGAACAATCACACGATTCCTTTTGTTTCTACAGATTGTAATTTTACTACAAACACAAGCAAAGAGTTTTTCGATTATGCCTTTCTACATCCCTAAAACTAGGAAAGAACTATTAGTGCTTTCTATAAATAAGTTCCGCGCGACATAACTTTTATTGCCGATTACGATATAATCTTGCTTAGTGCAAACACAGATAGAGAGGCAAGAGATAGAGATCTGGAACTGTCGAATGTTGAGGTAAGGAAAATCATCCCCCGAAATTCATTTGTTGCTGTAATTTAGGTTGCTTTAATCGTTGGTATTATGTGTGCTTGCAGCTGGAAAGAGCTAATATATTTAAAAAGAATAAATGTCCAAGACCATTCGTCCTTTATATTAATTACCATTGTACGGCCATTGCCAGTTTCTGGAAATTTTTATGGACCATATAAAAAGTATATCGATCGACGAACGAGAAACTGTACAAATACAGATAAGTTTTTTTTGTATATAGGAAACGCATTTGTATAATACAATCAATCGGCATAAATACAATTGTCAATATACTTATAATAATTGCACAATTTTTAATCTATCAGATATTGAACTGTACACCATCCATTCATTTACAAAAACTTTGGCCACTATACTTATTGATACTGGAGCAGATATAATAACACTGAAAAGACATGACCTAGACATACAAATAGAATTCTAAGAATAAAATAAAAAATAACGAAAATTAATCATTAATATACTTAATGATTTTCTTAATCAATTAATCATTAATCATTAATTAAGCATCAATTAATTTACTGTTAATATTGAAGCTGATTGTATATCAATCAACTCAATTATTTAAGATCAAATACAAATATATCTTTTAATTTTTAAATTTCTAATGTTATGATAAATACGTTTAAAAAAGAATAAATAATAATAATATCTACTAAAAACCTTAATAGTTCTATAAAGCTAATGAAAATTTAAATGTTAATATATGATTTTAAGCAAAACTAGAACATCTTAAAATAACAATAATTTTAAAGTAATCGGCGAAAATGTCATTTTATCCAATTTTTAAATAAACCACTTGCATAAGGCCACCTAAAAATTTAATACAATATCATTTGTTTTTGTATAAATTACTTTTTTTCTCTTTATTTAAAATAACTGTTATCCTGGCTAAAAATCCGACTTTCGATAACACGTCTATCTTTCGAAAATATAAATTTCGAAAAGAAAAATAGTACGTTTCTTATCAGATATCCGAGGTGAACCCGAGGGTTGTAACGAGGTTCGTAAAGAAGAAGTCTTTTCGTATTAGATAATACTGGATAATATTTTCATGATGAGAACCGAAATCAAATGACGAAGGTGCGATTTTTATGCTAGAATGGGGATAAAATATTCTTTCGATAAAAAATTATTAATGTAACAGATTATCCCTAAATCGAGAAATACCAGTAAAAGATCAAACTTCAAATCATTTTTTAATTAGTTGATTGAACACAATATTTAATGAAAAAAATATTAACTCATTCTGAAATATTGGTTTTATGAATCGAATTCTAAAGATTTTAAACCGAATTAAATATTTGGTTCGTTTAAATAAAGTATTCAAAATATTTTGTTAATTCAATAGATAGTTTTTTCATTCATGCACGTCTTCAGTTAAAACAACTAAAGAGGAGGTTGATATAACTAAATACCATATAATTTGGTACACATTAAATATTACATATATACAAGAAATCAATAATTATCACTGCTGTCTTCAATAACTGAAATGAGTTCCTCTTTTGCGAACAGTTTGCCTAGAAAAACAATATATTAATATTTATTATCAGTTATGCTGTATTATATACATGATACATTTGTGCATGTACAATACTCAGGTCATTATTCACATGAGAATATGAAAAATGGTTTCTTAGAGTAGATTAATTTCTTAATTATTTATTTTAGACACATGAAAAATTATATTAATGCATGCATGTTTTACTTGTATGTGTATAAGTTATAGTCAGTCTCATCTCAGTATGAAGTAAATGATACACGAATAGACTACAGTGGCGGCAATATTTTCTAATCGCCTACCTTACCTGATTAGACCCTTTAAACCCTTGCACTATTACATTATATCTTATTTCTTAATATAGATGTATGATAAATTTTAAAAAAGTATTACTCCTATATTTAGTAATAATTAATCTTAATTAATCTTTATTTGGCAATCTGATTGCAGTTACCTCTCCCAGGAGACGATGCAGCGTCGTCGGTCAATAAAATGACGCTAATGTCGTTGCAGCCAATCTCGACTGTTGAGAATGTACAATCGCAAACTCAAGAGAAAAGACAGTCGATGCCTGCAGTCCCGTCATTGGCACCTATTCATGGTATGAAGACTTCTCTGAAGGCCCTCGCCGAAGCCAGCAACATTACATTAGAAGCTCTTGAAGCCGCCATACTTTTGAGGCAACAGCAGTTACTGCAGAAGCAACAAGGACCCAGCACGACCACTACTTCGACAACTAAGCAACCACCAGTCAGATAGTAAGATTCTCAACTAATGTATTTACAAATGATATGGCTAATAGCAGGAAGGTGATAGAAAAACAGAGCTTGGTTGTTTCAAGATTAACGAAAACTATACCAATAATATTTTATTCAAGTGCCATTATTCAAGTAGTCGTTTTAAAAGATTTGTAGAAAACATATTAACACAAATATTTAGCAAACAACCGATGATCGTATCCAATATTATCACAAATATTTAATTATAATTGATGGAGCGTCTAAGACTAGATTTAAGGAATTTTGTAGAAATTCTGTGCATCATTTAAAAATACTTTATAAATAATTTAAATCATAATCTTTTGAATATTATTGCATCCACAGAAAATTCACCTAGGTGATTGAATTTTGTATTTGCTACATACATTTTTAAAAAATTGTCTAAGCATTTTCAAGTCAAAGTTCTACAGGAACTATTAAATTTTCTAGATTAATAAATATTGCTAGATTTTATAAATTAAAAGATTGAATAAATTTAAAATGAAATATCCTTTATAGAACTAAAATTACAGATACAATTATAAAGATGCAAGCATGTTGAAATATTCTTTTAATTTTACTGGATTAGTCTGTTGTTAGCACATTGCAGACAAAATATTAAAAAAATAATTTTTCCTCAGTCATGAAAAACTTAACATGTCTTTCTGTTCCAGCAAAAATAATAATTCTGGAGTCACAAAAGTAATGAATGCTCCACGAGAATATTATCCAGTAGGTTACGACAAAAATTTCGATGATAACTTTGCTAGTCGAGTAGATCTTCCGGACACAAGATTTTATTGTGGTGATCAAAAACATTTTCCAGGACTTTATGCTGACGAAGATCTTGGCTGCATGGTAATAATTTAGAATCATTTTTTATTCAAAACTACTATGGAATAAAACAAAAATAAACAACTTTTTGAATTTTTAAGAAATAATTTTGAAATTACTTTCCTAATTGATTTCTGATTTTAATTTTAAATTTTTCCTTATCTACAAGTATCACTTATCAAATTTAATGAAGCTCTACATATCTGTAGACCATTAATTAATATTTAGAATATCTTCAAACAATGTGAAGACAATTCTTTATACAAATTAATTTGCATGGCCGAAATATATATAAACATGAAAAACTCTGTTTCAGAAAAAGTTTAAATATCTGAGGAATTGTAGATAATAAATAATCTTTTGTATGACAGAAATAAGTCCCCATATATTCTTGTATCAAATAACTACGAATGTCTGTTGCAAAAAAGTAAACATTTGTAAGCAACTGTTAGTACGTAAGAGCTTTCAACCGGTTTAAAACATACGAAGTAATTAATGATGTATAAGTCATAACTTTCATAATTGTTTTGAGTAATTGTCTAGTAATTGTACAATATATATATGCATATACTATTTTACTATATCAAAAATTTAATTGCATATAAATAATAAGTGAAAACAGAACATCCCTCTTAAATTTAAATATACAACATAATAATAAAATAATTAGTAATGAAACAGATATGAATCTTTCAATCTGGTCAGGCCTTTTAATTTATATTTAAAGAAACAATTACATTAATAAATCACTAACAATTCTTTCTTCTCTATTGCATCGATACTACATTTTCAGGTGTTTCACGTATGTGCTCTAACGGATGATGGATTGATCATGAAAAGTTTCCTGTGTCCTGAGTCCACCCTGTTCGATCAAACCATTCTCAAGTGCAACTGGTGGTTCTATGTAGATTGCAAATCATCGAAGAGCCTCTACGATAGTAATATACCAATTAGCAAGAGTTATCAGCTCATGAAGGCGCTGGCTTTTTTCTCCGCATATAAAAGCCACGATAATTCGACGCAGCCGGCAAATAACACTGAAGAATCCTGAATCGGGCTATATATTACATTCGTTTTAGTTTGTTATTTTTTGTTGTTATGAAATGTCAAGCAAAAAAAATATCGTATGATTTTCCGATTATTTCTAAATTTAGTTATTACATAGGAAAAGATACAGTTATATATTGAAGAGCTCAAACAGCAAAACGACTTTATCACTTTGCGATACGATTTAACAGTATGAAGGGGACACACCACCTTGAAATTATAAATAAAATGAAGCATTCAAAATATATTATAAATATTTTATATTATACTTCTCTTTTCTGCAATAAGTAGACATTATTACCTATAATTTGAGGAGTTCAAAAGCTATTGAAATCCACATGATTTGCATCTATACTACGAACTACATACTAAATCCAAATCACTGACCGTATAGGATACCAATGAAATAGATGGATAGAATAAGTTGAAATTTGAGGATGTTGTTGTAAAATACATTTGTTGTGCTATGAACAGAGGGAATTCAATTTTAACATTTAGAAAAAGTTTTATAAATATATTACTGATTTTTCAGTTACATATTAATTAATTTTGATACATTTAAAATCTTAATTTTATTGTCTAAAATAAAATTGCTTAAATACGATTATATAAGTTCATGCTAAAATTAATATATTATACAATAATATCTGCTTATTTTTGCTCTCATTTCATCCATTGATTTCATTGGAATCCTACGATCAGTGTATTTGGATTTTGTACTTACTTCCTATTATAACTTCAAATCATGTGGATTGAATAGATCTTAAACCCCTTAAATTATGGCTTATAATGCCTACTTATTATAAAAAAAAATAAATTTTGTATATAATATTTATAAGATATTTCAAATACCTTTGTTATTTTGTATTATACGTGGTATGTCCCATTAATATTATTTAAAAGATAAAAATTTTTTTTATATTCAAAGAAAGTTTCTTAAATCATCAGAATTAATTTAACTTCATGATCAAATTTGTTTAATCATGGTTAAAAAATATATTTTGGTCTATCTTTTTCTTACTTTTCGGTATCTTTTGTTTTATGGAGTTAGTCGTTTTTAGTAATCGAGCATTCATATGAGGGAGATCATCTAAATTTTATGAGAAAGAAAAACAATTTTACAGTTAGTCGATTCAGACGTATTTTTTATCAACTATTGAAACGTATCACATGTGTAAATATAAAGAAAGCCTTCAAAATAGATATAGAAAACATATTCACTTTATATCAAATTTATTCTCTTTACCTGTACCAGATTGGTATCCATAATGATTCTATGAACTAAAAATATAGAACTATAAAGAATGCGACAGAGACAAAGAAATGAGGTGAGACTGTATTTCGGTATCAAAATAATAAATAATAAATAGATCTCTATTAGCAGCTTTCTTCAGGCATTCTGTATTATAGGCTATGAAAAAACTATAGTGAACCATTGAGCATAGTAATGAAGAAACTTATATATAGTTGTCTACCTAGTTTAATAAATAATCATTGTTATTTTTGCATATTTGCAAATGCTTCCAAATGCTTCCTCAGATTAAAATATTATTTATTTATTCGTATGCTCTATTTATTTTAATTTATCTAATTTTCAATATGAATAAGTGATGGTATGAAACGTTCAGAATTGATTTCGTGTGATAGGAAATTTATTAAAAATAAGAGAGTTTTTTATTGTGAATGTTAATGGTGACAATATAAATAGTTTTTATATCTATAATATGATGTATGTATAATGTATATTAATTTAAAAATTCAAGATAGTACATAGAAAAAAATCTGGAAAACGTTTAGGCCTTGCTTTTAAGATTAAGAACTGTATATATAATTTAATAACTATTGAATATAAGTTTTTCATTTATAATTGCGTTTTTTTATTTATCCTATTTAAATTGATATCATTTATTTATTATTGATATCATGTATTTATTTATTTATTTATTTATTAAGATACGATTTCTATACTCTTTACAGTGAAACATTAAGAATGTGCTCAACTTTCATCACTGATATATCCAGTCGATTCTCTTTACAATCAAGTCCAAAAAATTCGGTATTTCTGAAATGAAACTCAATCAATCGATCAGCTTTGATTTTATAAAAACAATCAATTGGATGGCTTTACTGACTAAGTTAAGAACTGCTCATTAAAATATGAGAAGTCATTTTAAATAAAGTAAAAATTATAACTCTTATGTACATAATCGCAAGTACGCGGTTAATGAATGTGCTATATTTTTATTAATTATTTTTTTAAAATTTTATCTAAGTTATTTGAATCTAAATTTTGTGATTCTTGTGTTCGAAACTTTGTAAAAGATATTTGTACAGTTCCATATATAAAAATTTTTTTATATCAATATCAATATATATATATATATATATATATATATATATATATATATATATATATATATTGATATCCTCATCTTAACTTAGCAGTCACCTTTGCAATTACCTCTTATTTAGGTATTTATAGCATATTTATATGATCTGTGTATCAGGCCCATTCGCCTTGTTCTCGCCTAAAGATTAAACTGTTAAATATAAATGATCAAAATTTTTTCGTGCACCGTCAATTTAATGAAGTTTTCTTTGGCTTTAGCAAAAAAATACAAATGACGCCAATTTTCATTAAAATATTCGGAATCAGTACCTTAAAAATAATAATTATATAAAAGTTCCATAAAATCAGAAAGGTTTTTGGAACTTCGTTCATCTTTAATAACTAATTTAATAATATAATTAGTAAAGATTATAGAGAATGTAAATTTTATTTATAATAAATTATTATATACAATATTATTATATTTAATAATAAATTTTAGATTAATAGAAACATTGAATAATATTAAAATAGTATTATCATCTGTTTATTGCCCTGAAATTAATTAATTACTTGTTTGACAATTGGTATCGATATCGAAGCCTGATATCGCGCACACTTACACTCCGGCAAGGGAAGGAAAACGCGCTTTCTGACGGAATGCCGACGCAATTACAGCTCGCGTTTCGTCGGCACTGTATTAATTAGATCTATTATATTATAATTACTTTTACTATAAATACAGTGCTTTGTGATATTACTACAATACGGCAATGCGATAATGTAATTATTTACAAAAGTCCGACTATCAATGATTCACGCGTAGAGTGCGCGTTCTTGCTGATATGCAAGCGGATTCAAGGCATGTATTTTTCGAGCATCTTGTAGCAGCTTAATGAAAAATAATATTGCTGACACGTCCGAACGTTTTATCGCTTCCTGGATTACATGCTATTACTTCATCCTCGTATTCCTTAAGCACTGCTGACGTTATTTTTTGAAGACGATAATTGTCAATGTGTATTTATTACCTAAACTAACTTCGGCCACATTGATTCGTGACAAAAATAATAAAGCAATATACTTTCATAAGCAATTTTATGATTGTTTTGATGTTGTCGACAGTGAAAATACTTGAATAAAAATATGCTTTATGAAATAAATAATATTGTTACTTTGCCACGATCTAACTGTGCAATCGATTTACAGCTTAGACGCGCAATATGTCAAATTCGCTCTTAATTATTTGAAATTAAAATGATCAGAATACGTCCGACAATGCGCCCGGAAACGATTAGATTAACCCGGTCGGTGCGAACTACTGCCACGGGGAACACGTGCGTGGAGTATCCCCCGTTCCCCTTTACCGCCTGAACTAGAAATGCAGTGAAGGCGCTATGGGCTTTGCATACTGAGGCCCCGATTTATTGTAAGAGGATAAATTTAAGGATGTTTTAAGTATCAATGGAAACGTATGTTCGAGTACGACTGTATGTGTCAATAAATTACGTAGCCAAGTACATGCCTATATATAGCGTATTTTTAAGGACATATACTTATAGTAATAATTAAAAATTAAAAATTGTACTTATGTCGACTATTCTGAATTAAATTAATAAATATTAAATTATTAAACTATACTATATTATGCTAATGTAATGAGAGTCTGGCTGTCATTAAAGACTGTAAGACCGATAAAAATATTTATTAATATAATAATAATAATTATTTTATTACATTATAATACGCCTAATTTCCCATGTATCAAAGATCGAGGTCTCTCGGCGCGAGTCCAGAGCCGCGATCCTGGTTGCGCAGCGCAACGTCAACGACCAGCAGGCTTCGCTTTCCCAGCTTCCCCGATCTCGAAACACGTGTTATAAATGTGCGAGTAATAGAAACAAAGCGTGCGAATTATATTTAATCTTTAATTCGAATAATGTTTGGCAAAGTTAATTAAGTCTTTTGTAATTTTCCGATCGTAAAATAAAAATTGAGTAAGTTTATTGTCCTGGCTTCGTAGCCCGACCAAGTCAAAACTTCTATCCTCTCTGACCCGACTGTGGCACTGCCGCAATCGCTATCCCTGCAAGGAAAAAAGAAGAGCGTTACGAGTTGACTTTGAACGTACCGATTTTTGAACTATAAATCGATTTAGATTTGCCTGAAATTTGAACATGTGTCAAATACAATTATCAGGATAACGTTGTTTTTTCAGTCTTGAATTTTTTATTTGTTTATTTAAAGAATAACTTACGATTATGAGATTTATTGATTCAAAATTAAAAAAATAATAAAAAATTTATAAGAATATCACTTAAGTCATCGTTTATATAAAATTTGTGCGGATGAAAGTAAAATATGCCACGCTCTAGAACAAGATTTGCTCCGTAAGTATTTAAATTTATCAGAAATAACCAATGAATTATTTAATAATAGCCGATCGATACTCTGCGAGTGTTGATCTCCAAATGGCTTGAAAGCCAATTATACATTAAGTAATCATAAAACAGATTTCCGCATTTACGTATAAACTGATTTATTACGTGATATAAACTGTATCTTCAATCGCTTAAATATTTTAACTTTAATAATGTCTTCCGTGGTTCAGATTTTCTAAGTTCTTGCTACATCCAGAAGAGTTTACCAGAAAAGACACAAATCATAATGTATAAAATGTAGAACAATTTAAAAGCATAAATAATAATTTGTAAAATTCAATTTCTGCATTCTACTTGATAGTAATAACGATCTGTCTTATCAATTATAGCCATGCATTATATATAATGACGTTCTAACCATACATTTTATATCCAAAATAATCTATCTATAAGGAGATATGAATTTTATTTAATAAATAAATATGAAGACAAAGCCCAAATCTATAGATAGTATTGAAAATGAAGTTATTCCCTGCTTCAAATCAACGAAATTTTAGACGTAACGGTCAAATTATTAAAGGGATGAAACTATTTGAACTATATCGATTCATGCATAAGCTCGTCTTAATTATGGGATAATATAAAAATTGATAAATACATAATACATAAACTATTCTTTAATTTTCAAATTATTATTTTATCGCTAGAGAGCTAACGCACTAACGAGGAAATCATAGAAAAGCTGCGAAGAAACTCATTTACTCTACCTATCTCAAAATGTTTCTCATATCAGATTTAATGTATGAACTTGAAACTATCTCGTAGAGCTACTGAATTCGATCCCCCTCTCCGCTGTTGCAAGCATGCATAAAAGAAGAAATTGCAAATGCACTACAGTTTCTCTGCAGTAAATAGTCTATCGATTGAGTCGGCCGGTCAATTCTTCATAAACGAAACTGTCTCGTTAAATTTAATTACAGCCTTTTTTTCAGTAGCTAATAAAGTTTAACGCATGTAGGCTAATTCGTATTAATATTATTTTGATTCTTTTCTTCATAAAATTTATTTCGAGCGACCAATTGTTGATTTAGTGTAGTGTAGAAAGGAGGCAGAAAAATATACAGCGTCTACCATATTTTACGGTAGCGGAAATTGAGCTCGGTATGTGTGCAATAGGACTGCATGTTGCTTTAAGAAAATAAAAAAAAAAAATAAATATTAATATGATTGATAATGATTTCGAAATAAACAAAAGGTTGTAAACAAATTCAAGCTTCATATTGATCAATTCTATCTAGTTCCTAAAATAACGTAGGCAAGATAGTTTATGGAAAAGTACATCAGCATTTTAAAAATACTAATCGATGTTATAAATATACTTAAATTAACTTTAATTAAGTGATTATATTTCTTTATAAACATATACATACTATCAGCTTCATTCTAAAGATGCACATCTATTAATTTTTCTGAATACCTTTTTATACAAAGCAATAAATAATTGAAAATTTTATCATGCTGTACAGGTACATTTAAAATAAAACTAGTGAAGAAGGATTTGATAAAAAAATTTTCAAATAATTATATATAGAAACATTGACCATTATTAAAATCATTATTGATTAATGTTATTATTTAACAATAAATAATTATAGTATATGTATATATATATATATATATATATATATATATAGTATATGCTGCATATATTTTAAAAATATGTTCAAAGTAGCATAATTAAATTTTCGAATGTAAGGTATATTTTCATGGCTTGGGTTAATAAATAATCTTTTACTAAAATAATAAATGTTTATGCTTGGCGTTTAAGAAAACTGAATGAAATAAAAATAGATACAAAAATATATAAAGATAAAAGCAACAAAAGTGTGTATATATATATATATATATATATATATATATATATATATATATATATATATATTCATATGCTATACCTGAAATCTGTTAGAGTGTACTTACTTAAATTATAAACAGTTGAACTTTGTATATAATGTTGGAAAAATCAACATTTATTATATCCGACCGCAATGCGTGGTGGATTAGTTATTCTTATGCATAACAAGTAACTAACGATTACCTGTCTCTTTTTTTTTAGGTTGATTCGAAACTTATGGTAACGTCTTCAAATGTGGCTGATTTAAAATAAATTTAATATAAAATAAATTTACTATGTAATCCAATTACTAAAAGATATAATTACATTTTAAAGATCTTTTCTTTTTATTTAGTTTTCATAAAATCGATATTCTGAATCAAATCATTAATAAAAAAATAGAACACGGAAAACTACTCATGTTATGATTCAATTACTTCGAGAAAAAAACCCTGGTATTTGTCAACTAAATTATTTTCATTTATTTATAAGCAAATTATATCGTTTAATTTTAAATAAAAAGAAAAAAGAGTACAGAATTAATTCTGATTTCGGAACGAACAACACTATGTATAGTTAAGTTTTTATATTTTAATTTACATAATAGAAATAAACTTTGAAGTAATGTACAAAAGTACAAAGGAAGGTGTAGGTCGCAAGAGATTCTAGTGGCCTTTTTTTGCTAAAATCTGAATGTTACAATAAATATACAAGAGGCAAAAGATGTTAAGCATCTAAATATTTATCGAAATAAATTTGTTTTATTTTCCGAAATTGATCATTTAGGTACAAACATGGGCCCATATCTTAACTCGGTACCGTAATTGGGCCTAAGAATCTTGAAATTTTGAATCAATGATCCGAAAATTTTATAAAAAGTGAAGTTATCCAGTGAATTCATAAGTAAATGTGGGACCCCCTCTGGGTCACCAAGCTAAGATTTTTACTGTGTAAATTCAAATTTTCTCTTAACGCCCATTACTTCTCAACTAAGTTAGTCTAGTTCCATCGGAGATCTTTTATTCTCGAAATGGTAAATACTGTTTATTTAAATTTCACCTGCAATTTTTGACTAATCTCAATTTAGATATTAGCTATCTAAATACGTGCTATACATTTGTTAATAGAAACTATATATTTTTTCTAGGGGAAGAATTGTAGCTTTATGTATATTTTCTTCGTTTTTCTTTTGTAGTTTTACTCAGAAAATCACTGCAACATATGTTTCAGTTTTACTAGATTATATATATATATATATATATATATATATATATATATATATATATATTTCCTTTTAAAAACAGTATCGTTTTTCATGATCTTAATTTTACCATCCTTTCTCTTTTCACTAGTAATTCACTAGTAATATTCAACTAGTAATATTATCGTCTCTATTGTCTTTGATTTTTGTGTTGTAATTCACATACGCATTACTAACAAGTGAGTAATTTATATGTTTATCAATTATTAGTTTATTATCATTGCCTTTTTCAGAAAGATACAGTTTTTCTAATGTATATCTTCATTCATGAACATGATTTTCAAATCCTTTATATATTTTCACTACATCTAATTATGTATCTTTCTTTTGATGATTCTTATCAATCATCCTTTCTCATAACAGAGACATGTTTTAGTACTCTAATTTTATCTTTTTTTGTATTAATAATTTGATTTTTGCGCTCGTTGAGATAATATACTTCTCCATATCTTCTACAATGAATTACGTCTCTTCATTTTTTCTTAATTTGAGCATTTCGTGTTTCATTTATTATCATATTCATCTTTGCTAAACTGATTTTTTTGGAGATGCGATTACAAATGTATTACAAAAAATTAGTGTCAATACTTATTAAAATTTGGATTTTAATTAAATTTGCAATCTTCAGAAGAGACTTCCAAATTATTATTTTTGTTTATTATTTATATACTGCTTTATTCCAACAGCGATCGTCACCTTTCGTTACAATTGGCCAATTCATATTTCTCTAAATTCTATTCAATCATTACGATAACTCCCATGAACGCGTTCTTATGTGGTTTGAAATTTAAGATTTAAAAATTATTTGAATCATGTACCCATTATTATTATTTTCATAATTTCTAAACTCAGAAAATTTTGTAAATGAAAATAAAAATAAAATTTATATGTTTAATAAAAGAATATTTATCCAACATATAAATATGATTATTAAATTAATAGAATACTCTTCATATTGCGTGTAAGTACCGACACAATCGTCAGAAATAAATTCCGTAATTTATGAATCTATTTAAGTGTTTTCATTATAATTGAATATTGTTTTATTAAAATATGTTTCACCAAGTGTATAGCGAGTCTTCTATTAATTTTTCAGTAACTTGAAATTGAATTTGAGCAAGAAATAAATGAGGTAAAAATGGGTTTGAAATGTATGAAAATCTAAACTGTATATCAGAAAAATGGCACTTATTGAGCTTCCTTCTAAAACTTTGATCGTCAGAACTCCATTAGACTTCTACAGATATTCATTGATCATGCATATGTATACGCCAAAAATATAGAATTAATTGTAGTACTGATTAATTATTTGTAAAATACTTCGAGGCAAAAATACGAAATATAGAAGTATTTTTCCACCTATTGTTATAACTTTCGATAATGGCAATAATCACTCATAAGGAAACAGTCCGATAAATTTGCTAGTTCCGATGAGATTCGCATGCCTCTCTCAAATTTTCTCTTCAACCTGAGACTCTGTTCTCACAGTATGTAAACTGTCTTCCAATAATATCAGTCTCTCTCAATTTAGCACCTTGACACCATGAAAAAACGTCTTTTTTATCTGCTCTATACTAGAACTGTATCATCTGTAAAAAGCACACTGATGTATTTGGATATACTATCCACACGTTACTTTATTGAAAAGAATTACTACCGTCTACGAGTTGAGTCGACTTTTTTACAATGATGAATTCTAACCAACAGTCAAATGAATAGAGTTAAATTGAAGTTTATACCGACTTTTTATACATTATATCTTACAAAAGTATTTCTTTAGATTGGTAAATCCTGAATGTATTCAAAGCACTTTCCTTGGATTACAAGTGACTATAGAGTTTTAGAAAACACTTCTGAGAACTGAATATCGTTTTATGTATTGTTAACTTCAGTAGAAATGGTATTTGGAACCATAAATACAGGAACGTAAGATCAAAATGAAGGTTGGGTGTCGACTCGAAGATCGTATCGCTGCAACTTTGTTTTAAAAGGTCAGCCCCACCGCTGGTCAGATCTATCAGCCTCTTCTGATCGATTACATCATGAGTCAGACAAATACTCCGATATAGAAAAGAGAAACGTTACAAAACGAAAAAAATATGCACTGATTAGATCTTTCCTATTTATTCGTAGTTGCATATGCTGGGCTGAAAATGAATGAAAGATAATAGAAATGATCCGTCATCGTATTTTTGACAGTACAAGTGCCTTTGCCTATACCCCACAGTTTCTACCCCTATAATTCTTAGACACGTCGCAGGTTATCATAAATAGATGTACCTAGCTGAACTTTCTTTTACTTCGGCAAGGTCTTCTTATCCAGACAAAGTGTCCCCAAAATAAGTAGCTATAGGTAATCAGATCGATCATCAACAGGAGAACTTCTATAGAAAGACACTCTGCAATTTCAAAAGTTGTAAATATATTTCCTCCCTAGGGAGGAAAAGTATTTAGGACCGCTTCCCAATCAATCAGAAAGCAGAATTTTACTTTTCCTCCCTTAGGAGGAACGAAACCGTGTCATCCGGTAAAATTCTCAGTTCTCCCTGTTTGCGTAACACCTGGCATTTACGATGTTTAGACTTATATACACCATTCGACCGCGGGCTCGACTTTTTTTTACACTGTGAGTTAGGTATTCGAGATTTTCAAATAAAATAAGATTTATATTCTATGTGATTTTTTTTGAGTATTAACAATTATCTATATCTTTTTTTAATTAGTTTTAATTTTAAATTCTATTTATTATTTTTTATTCTATATCTATTTAAATTTTATTTATTATTTTAATTTAAATTCTATTTATTATTTTAATTTTAATTTAAGAGTAGATTATTAACAAACTTATAATCTTCAATTAATTAATCTTATTTATTTTTAAAAAAGGGGGCTTCGCCCCCTGCAGCCCCACCTCCCGACCCTACATCTCTTCTTAACATACTTTATCAATTTCCAAATAACAGGAAATCATTTGATTTAATTTATGAAATTTTAATTAAATGTTAGAACACTTATTTCGGAGCGAGTATCATCTGGACCTTTAGATATTATACCTGCTCGCTCTATCTAAGCATGACTAACACATGGGGGGCTCGCTTCGCTCGGGCAGCAAACATACCCTCGTCGGAAAACGCCTATTTTGCTCCCTTGTATCATAATGAACTATTAAGCTTTTTATTATTTATAAAAAAGGTTCTTTTTTATTTTCTTTTTCAGTTTCTTTAACCTCATGTTGTTCTGTGGTGAATAATCGTCAATCAAATATAAATGTCAAATTAAAATGAATAGTTCTATTGAAAAAATTTTATTGGAACATAGTTTCATAATATCAAGTTACAAAGAAGATAGTTTCGTATAAATATTTCGTCAGTTATTTAAATTAATTCATTCTGCGACTTTTTTTATATTGGTTAGTCTTACCTGATCTTATTGATGAAATATCATCTTACTCTAGTCAATCTTTATAATCTTCTAACGTATATAGAATGATATCATTAAAGGTGGGGTTGTTGCTCTCTATGACAATTTCAAGTTTAAGTTTTAAGAACGACAAGCTCTAATAATATATGTAATACTTTTTCATAATTTATTTTTATCAAAGAAAGGCAATATCAAAACATTTTTTTTTGTTTTTGAATGCCCGCTGTATGAATCTAAAAAATATGAATTGATTAAAAAAAATTAAATTGCCAGTGCTCTTTATATATATATTAGTAGTGTCTCTAAATTTCAAAGCTTGTAACATTTTTATGTGCATTTTTAGATAAATTTAATTGTTAATTCACTGTTTAACATATATAACCGTAAAACTATAGAAAATTTCAACATCAATAAAACACGAACGATTATAATACTCTTGTTCGTAAAAAATATCTAATTCATGACATTCCCAAGTCAAAATACAAATTCATGTCTAAATTTACTGACATTCCATTCAAAATTAAATACGATACTGAGTTATTGATTTTTTTCAGAAAAACATGTCATCCCACACTGGTACAGTTAGAAATAATTGTCCAGAGATACCAGATGAAGATGAGATAGTCATCAGCGGTATAAGTGGACGATTTCCGAAATCTGAAAATATATCTGTCTTACATGAAAATCTCTTAAATAAAGTTGATTTACTTAGTAGTTATAAACAACGATGGAAAATAGGTAATTTTTTTAAAAAGTTATATCTTTTATATATTTTTACAGATTTTTTGCTTCATATTTTTTGTATATGTGATAAAAAACAATTGAAAAAAAAATTATTTTAAAATATATAATTATACTATATTGTTATGAAATTCCAATGCTCTTGTATATGTAATAATTAACTTTTTTATTCAAAATATACAGAACACCCGGAATTACCTGACCGACTAGGTTTTATAAACAATCTAGATAAGTTTGATGCAACCTTTTTTGGTGTGAACCCGAAACAGGCGCATTCAATGGACCCATTGACTCGTATGCTACTTGAGCATAGTTTTGAAGCCATTATTGATGCCGGTGTAAATCCTCGACAATTGCACGGTCACAAGATAGGAGTTTTTATAGCTAATAGTACTTGTGAATCCGAAAAGACGTGGTATTATGAGAAATCGGTAATTATGTATTCTTGATCTTCAAATTATCTAATACTATTATTACATTTGCTATTTAAAATCTAAAATTCAAAACTTAAGTTAATTAAATAAGTTTTCCATCATTATAATCATTGTTTTTATCAGGATTACATGAACTATTTTATCTTTGTAAATACTTGGTATGTAAAAATATTAAAAGTATAAACTAATATATATATATATATATATATATATATATATATATATATATATATATTCGACTATTTTCTGAAATGATTTTTATACAATCTTAAAAAACATTCTTAAAATAGACAATGCGATACAGCTAAATTAAGACGAGATTACATTGTATTTTCAAAGAATATTTATCATATTCTAAATGAATTTTAATACATACATAGTAACTATATTTTTATTTCAAATTCGTCCTTTGATTATAAATATTATTCGATTAACTTAGTGACGCATAACCGTTAGTATTGGCTGGTGTCTGCGACTTAATTGTTTGTTTTATTTTATGTTATTTAATTTTTATTTTTGTAATTGTTCCTATTTTAATATGGTTTAATTTGTTTGTTTCAATAATTTTGTAATATAATGTAATTTTATTTTATAGTGCTTGATAAAAGTTATGTTCATCGGACCGACACGTTACACATTTTTATGAAAAAATATTTTTTTAAATATATATTTGAAACATCAGAGACCAGCACTTTCATTTCTTTACATTAATTTAAACATATAGGAATTAGATTGTAAAAACAACATATTTAAGGACTCACAAATATAACTTAGTAAGGGGTTTTCTTGGTTTTCAGTCTAACGGATCAGGTGTTATTGGATGTTCGCGAGCTATGGCAGCTAACCGTATATCCTTTTGTTTGGGTTTACAAGGTCCAAGTTATGCATTAGATACAGCGTGCAGCTCTAGTCTTTATGCCATAGATAACGCTTATAAAGCAATAAAACATGGTGAATGCGAAGGAGCAATTATAGCTGGAGGAAATCTCAACTTACATCCCTTCCTGACACTTGAGTGCATGAAACTAGGTTTGTAAAAAATATAGAAAATATAAATATACAATAAGAAACCCTATTCAGTTTATCTAATTATACGGAATAATTCACTCTTATACTTATTTAATAGATAATCATTTATTCATTTAATCCAGCTGATTTAAATAACATATTCAACTAAATTTATAAATTAATTTGTACAATTTAAGGTGTATTATCAAAGGATGGCTATATTAGAGCTTTCGATGATTCAGCCAATGGGTACGTTCGAAGTGAAGCAGCGGTTGCAATCTTTATACAGAAGAAGAAGAATGCAAAACGAATTTATGCAACTTTAGTTCACAGTAAAACTAATTACGATGGTTTTAAGAAGGAAGGGATTACCTCACCTTCCAGTCTAAGACAAAGTGAATTATTACAAGAATTTTATAACGAATGCGGTTTGCCACCAACTATTACTGATTACATAGAAGCTCACGGTACTGGAACAAGAGTTGGTGATCCCGTTGAATTGGAAACTTTGGACAAAATTTTCAGTCCAGGACGCAAGGAACCGCTGAAAATTGGGTCCTGTAAGTCGAACATGGGTCACACCGAAGCTGCTAGTGGATTATGTTCCATTGTGAAAGTAAGTACAGTCGAACAAGACTATCTGGTTGTTTATTCGACTTACTAAATAGTGATGTCCATGTTATAGTTTTAACTAATTATATATAGGTGAATTGAATTGACAGTCTAAAAACAAATATTTTTAAGTAACAATTGAAAGAAAAAAATTACAAAAATTTATCTATAAACATTAGTATTAAAGTTTAATAATATTTTCTCGCATTCACATTTCTTCCAATGATTGCATAAAACAACTAATTATCTTCTCATTTTTAATTATATCAAATATTTTTTTAAAGGTCTTGATGGCAATGGAATCGTGCACCTTACAGCCGAACCTTCATTATAAAAATCCGAGAAAAGGCGTGAAAGCATTGGAAGAGGGCAAGCTATCAGTTGTAACAGAACCAACACCCTGGAATGGCCCTTATGCCTGTATTAATTCGTTTGGTTTTGGAGGCGCTAATGCTCATATTCTGCTAAAGTCGCATTCTAAGAAGAAGGTTAACAATAGCGCGCCCTGCGATGATCTTCCACGTATAGTTACTCTATCTGGAAGGACAAATGAAGCTGTGTCTTCTATAATTGACAACGTAAGTTTCGAAATTGAATGATAATATTATTGGAGAATATAGTTCCGAATAACCCACATTTTCAATCTTGTTAAAACATTATATATACAAATGAATTATAAATTAAAAATAGTAAGCGATTGGATTTATTAGATCATTAAAAAATAGACGAATACTTAAATAACAGTATAAATATAGAACTAATGAGGTGCTAAATTGCTCTTCCTCTCTCTTATTACGTACAATTTATAGCATTTTTTCTTCTACTTTATACATTTAGCATCTATATATCTATACTAAAATGCACTATATCTGTATGTGTCTGTATCTGCACTATATCTATATATGTTAATGTTATTTTATTCTTAATTCTGACATTATTATAGACTTGAAATGCATAGAATGAGTCTTGTAGATTATATAAATCACATTTGAGAGTGATAAAGCGATATAGAAATACAATTAATGAAAAAAAAAATTAATACGACCATAGAATAAATGCATGGAATTTATAATTAAATAGAGAAAACGACCGAATACTTTATAAGTTAATCCTTTTTTTATATTTATCCCAGACAAAATCTTTCCAACTAAAAAACTACATTCTATAAAACATTCACGTTCTATACAATTTTTCTGTTGATGTAATATTTTGTAAAAAAGAATGGATTGAAATCTATATTTAGGTTTTTAACAAATAGGTCTGAATACGTGCCATCACTACTCCGAGGGCAGTGTATTTTTCGTAACTGTAACTGTACTCTACTCTAAGAGACAATGCTCGTATAAATCGAAAATTAAAAACATATGGTCTCCATGAATTTTCCATGGTTTTAGTGATGTAACTTTTAAATCTCTGTAACAGAACTTTAACATAAATTTATTCTAAAACTTCTTTGCCAATTAGATGTAAGCTAAATTTACTAGCGCATATAAAACTTGATAAGCGATTATTTCTAAATTGATTTTTTTTTAATATCACTATAATAAAAAATGAACAAAACGAAGATATATTTCCACATAATTTACAATTTTATTATGAAAAATTGTTGAAATCATTTTTATAATTTTCAAAATTAATGAAAATAGTACAATGCTTAAAGGTTTTGATCGAAGGCACGATGAGATTCCAAGTTTGAAGTATTGAACTGATTATGTAAAAAAACTTAATTACAGTTAACAGATAAACCAGTTGATGCTGAATTCATAAGTCTTTTACACGATATACACTCAGAAGACATAAAAGGCCATCTCTATCGTGGTTATACGATTTTACCTCCAAAAGGAGTCAATCCAAATCCACCGATCGAAATTTCATCTTTCTCCGGGGCAAAAAGACCAGTTTGGTTTGTTTTCTCTGGAGTAGGTTCACAATGGCCAGGAATGGGTAATACAAAAATTGACTACAATTAATATTTATAATTTATGAAATATTACATTACGTATTACTTATATTTTTAAATATACGTAGATATTCCTAATATAACTAAATTAGATCAAAATATTAGATACTTGCAAGATCTAGTTGAAAGAAATTTTTAGAGACCTGAATTAGGCATTAAATATTTATTTTAAAATAGATCTTAACTGAATTTTGAAACTAATGAAAAAATATTTAAAAAGTTAATCTTCTAAAAAAAATTCTGCAAAAGTTACGAAAACATCGAACATGTTTAATATTTCAATACAAATGGTTATGATTTTTAGGTGAAGCCTTATTGCATTTTCCTGTGTTCAACGATGCTATTAAAAAATGTAACACAACACTAAAACCCCTTGGTGTTGATATTTTTGAACTAATTACGAATAAAAGTCCAACAGCATTTGACAATGTTTTCAAAACTTTCATTGGCATCGCTGCAATTCAGGTAAGTTATAAATATACTGTATTAAATATGTTAAAAAAAGTCAAAAAAATTATCATTATTAAAAATAAATTTCTTTATATATCATAATCTATTCAAAACAAAAACTAGTATTAAACATTATTCTTACGTGTTTAATGTAAAATGCTACCCATCAGACTATTGTATATAATTCATGATATGTTAATAGGACTATTTCTACATTTCTAGATGGGCTTAGTGGATCTTCTTCGCTCAATAGGAATACAACCCGATTATGTAATTGGCCATTCAGTAGGCGAATTAGGTTGCGCTTATGCTGACGGGTCTTTGACCGCTGAACAAATGATTTTATGTGCATATTATCGTGGTAAAGCTACCATGGAGACAGAAATAATTTCTAGTTCAATGGCAGCTGTTGGTTTGGGTTTCAAGGATCTTAAAAATTTATGTCCACCGGACATTAGTATAGCTTGTCATAATTCACCTGATAGTGCAACTATCAGTGGACCTAAAGAGTCTATCAAAAAATTCATTTCCGAATTACAGGTAATAAACATATTATGTAAAAAAGGTTTTAATCGGCATATAAAGATTTCTTAAATTGAAATCATAATACAATGAATGTTAAGATTACCAATATTAACTTCTAATATTATATTCAAATAATTGTCATAATCTCAGTGCCGGATTAACCATTTTGGGACCTAATTCTAAAAACATAATGGCCCTTCCCCCTAATGGTCAAAATTTGTAGAGCATATATGTTGAAATAACTATGTTTCGTAACTAAGAATTTTTTAGAAGCATAAATTGTACATAAATAACTTCATTGAAATAAGTAATAAAAATTTATTCAAATTTAAACAAAACAAAATTTTTCGAAACTAAGCGATTTGAGTAACTGCTTTTCGATAATAAAAATAGCTAATGAAGATAACCTTAGATTATGTATCCTAGATCTGCATAAAGCATTTTTATTCTTTTCAACATCGAAAATCATTATTCGATTACACAATTCGCTATAGTAATTACATTATTAATCATCTAATTGAATAATATTACAAGAGATATTGTAATTGTCCATTACTTTGTCATTTTCAGTACTTACTTTTTTAATGTTTTTATTTTTTCATTTACAAAAACAAGGTTTTTTTTAAAAAAATTTTTCTTGGAAAATATCATTATTACTATAATAACATGTTATTCAGAAGATATGTAGTTACAAGTGACATACAATTCTGGTAAAATATATTTTATAAATTTCAAAGATATTAGAGTTACATGTGAAAAACCACATGATGTTCATATTTCTTTTTAGTTTTCCCCTTGATAATCTTATATGTGACAGTTGAAACTATTGTATTTTTGACTAGCCAGTAAAAAGACGTTATTATCCCATATTTCAGATTAGTAGGTGCTGTAAATTATTATAACTACATGAAATGCTAATTTTAGATGAAAATTGTTTGAAAGCGGCAATTTTGATCGTTTTTGTTTATTTTTCTACCCGTGTGCACTTGGGACCCGATACTTTAGCACAAGCTAGCCCCCCTTCTTGATCCGGCACTTATAAACTTTAATTTACAAATTAAGCATCACGATTTTCTTCTTTCAATTTTACTTAGTGCATGTCGTAAAAGTGTTAAAGAAATTATAAAATCGAGTATCTATACTATAAATAAAATTTTAATTTATAGGAAAAAAAGATTTTTGTAAAAGAAGTTTCGTGCAATAACACTCCTTATCACAGTAAATATATGGCTCCGGTTGGGCCAAAATATCTTGCCTATCTTCAAAAAGTTATTCCGAATCCGAAGAGACGGAGTTCAAAATGGATAAGTACTTCGGTGCCGATTGATGAATGGGATACTCCAAAGGCATGCTTAGCATCGGCAGAATATCACTTAAACAACTTATTGAATTCGGTGTTGTTCGAGGAATCATCCACTTTAATTCCAAAAGATGCAATTACTATCGAAGTCGCCCCTTGTGGATATCTTCAAGCTATTCTTCGGCGATCACTTAGTCCTTCAGTAACTAACATTTCTTTAACGCAGCGAGATTACAATAACAATGTTGAAATGTTTTTAAAAGCTATTGGAAAAATGTTCATCGCTGGATTACAACCACAATTAGGTACTGTAGTTTTCATATTCAATATACTTAAGATAAATAATATATTAATTATTTTCAAAAAATATCTTCTTATATTTTATATCAAATTTGCGATATTCATTAAACTTTTTCCCTTTGAAGCTAATCTTTATCCTGCTATTAAATATCCGGTATGTTCAAATACTCCTAAAATTTCTCCACTAATAATGTGGGATCACTCACAAAATTGGTTTGTACCAAATTATGAACTTGAAACTACTTCCACTGAGGATGGAGCTGTTAAAGTGTTTGTAGAAGATATTAAATATAATTTTATTAATAACTCAGAAACTCAAGATACAAATTTATATTCTGTAACAGAGTATTTATACTTAATTTGGAAAACTTTTGCTGTGATTCAAGGAGATCTATTTTCCGAAACATCTGTGGTATTTGAAAATGTGAATTTTGTATTAAAAACAATTCCAGAAAACACAGGAGATTACAGTATAATGGTTGACAAAGGTAAGATTCATAGCAAACCATTGATTATTATCGATATAAAGATTATAATAGAACTGAATATTTATATAATTTTTTCAGAATCAGGTCGATTTAAAATTATTAAAGGAAACGTTACAGTTATATGTGGCGATATGCGTAAAGCCTTAAATTCTGACGATGAAAAATTCAATTCAGAATCAGTTTTAAATTGTTCCGAAGAAGATTTGATTAAAACTTATGAAATGCAAAAAAACTGCAGAATACCTGTTTACCGATATACTGGAAAATTCAGTGATATAAATATTGTAAGTATTGAATATTAGATAATAATATCTTATAGGTGAAATTAAAAGTTAAAAAAATTAATGATTAATATTTTATAGATGAAAATACGCAGTGTAACTCCACCAGGGCTATATTTTCCTACTAGTATTAAAAAACTTGTGATCAACACACATTCTAAAAAATTAAAACTTGATCATACAAATAATGGTGAGTCAGTGGTTTTCAATAGTTCCTAAATATAAATAATAAATCCAATACTATAATTCTCCTTATTTTAATCAAGTATTATGATTATTCATAAGCTTCATTGTAACATTAAAATACCTATATCTATAAATAGTGTGGACGTATACATAAGTATAGTTGAAAAAGGAAGAGCGATAAACTCCGATACAAAGAAAATGGTTTTATTCTAAATTATTTATGTATTGATGAGAGATTGATCTTTCGAAGTCTATAAATCAATATTTTTCACGCTTTAAAGTTCTATTTACAATCTCATTCGTTCGACCCACGAGACCATTGGCCTTCTAGTTTCCCAAGTTCGGAGAATTGTTGTTTGACTTTCAATGACGCTTGTAAAGCCAGAATAACATAAAATATTTCTTAAGAAAATTTTTAGTATTTTCTACTTTGATATAATTTATTACATAAAAATGGATGTACGATCTTTATTATCGGCCCCTAATGTTATAATTAAATGTGCATTAATTTAAGTTTTCTTAAACCATTGTAATACATTCTAGTTTATTTATTTTAGAGAGACAAGAAAATAAAAAATCACTGACTACGTCTAATGAAAAACAAAATATTCTGCAAAATCCGTTTCGTGAAATATACAAGTTTGTACCTTTCATTGATCAAGAAAGTTTAAGTCTTCGTGAAATTTCAAGGGTTGTAACTGAACTAGTTCTACAGACTAAATTTAGAATAACAATGAAAATAATAGAACTGATCGAAAAAGATGATACAATAATCATGGAAGATATTTTATCTCCGTGGTTTGTAAAAAGTATTAATGACACGCCAATAGTTCGCTCAGATATTAATATAGTTTGTTTCAAACCCAATTTTGAAAATGCTTTCGAAAAATCCAACTTTAACGTAACAAATAATAAACAAGTTTATCAAGATTCAACAAACCATTTGGTAATTGGTCATCGATTGTTAACGAAAGGTCGAGAACACAATTTAAGACTACTGCTTCGTTCATTACAACCAAAAGGTTTACTTTTATCGCGTGAATCTCGTGAAGACCATAAAAACATAGAAGAAATAGCTGAAAGAAAAGGATTAGATATTATTTTACAAAGAACATTTAAAAATGAATTATTCGTCCTGTTAAAGAAGAAAGAAAATGTAATTAAAAAAACTATCATTATAAAAATCGATAATTTAAATTTAAATTGGATAACAGAAATGAAGAGTATAATGTCTCAGGAGTTAGATAATGAAATAAGTGGATCAACAAGAATATTATTTATTAGTCAAGGAGATTATAATAATGGTATATTTTCATATGTAATGTATATTACGTTATAGTTTATAACTTTTCTTAGTATTGTATACGCTTTATAGGTCTCCTGGGCTTTATAAAATGTCTGAGACGAGAAGAAGGCGGTCAGATGGTTCGAGCGTTATTGATTCATGATACAAAAGCACCGGAATTTTCTTTACAAGAACCACTGTATGCAAAGCAACTTGAAAAAGATTTAACAATTAATATTCTTCGAGAAAATGGTATTTGGGGGAGCTATGTGCATTTGCCATTGCCACCACTTCAACCAAAAGCAGTAACACATGCTTATTTAGATAAAGATATTTACGATGATATCAATACATTAAAGTGGTTTGAAGGACCTATTCAAGATGGATTAAAAAATAAAAATCTTGTAGAAATTGTTTATTCTTCAGCTAATTTCAGGTTCAAATCTTATTATAAACATTATCTATTACAATTATTTCTGAAACATGTATACATATTTTATAATATAGGGATTTCATAAATACTTTGGCAGACACAAATACTGCAAATAAAAAATCTGAAAATCAAAATAATGAGATTGGATTTGAGTATTGTGGTGTTCATGCATCGGGAAAGAGAATTATGGGCATTATACAAAACCATGCGATATCGAATTTATGCATAGCTGATCCACATTTATACTGGGAAATTCCCAGTTCTTGGACTTTCGCAGATGCAGCAACTGTTCCAGCTGCATATGCAATATCTTATTATGCTCTATATATTAACGGTAAGTTATTCTTTTAGTACACGAAAATGTAACCCCTATACTTTTACATATATGCATGGTGTTTAATGGAAATTCAAAGAATTTAATGGAAAATTATCTTTGATATAAAATTAATAGTATTTTTTCGATTTACATTTGAATAAGTTTTAAAGCTATATGGGATTTTCTATTTTATTTATATTATAAGTAAAAGTTGCTTTTCAACTCTTTTTTTAATATAATTAGTATTAAAATCGTTAAAATCACCCTATCTAAAAATACATTTTATATTAATATCAATTATTTGATTCCGAAAAAACCAACAATTATTTTACTAACCTGTGGCTGGCGTAATTTCGAAACTAGAAACGTAGCTATCATTTAGGAATAATATAAGCTATCATTCCTGTTATCCATAGCTAAACACCGCAATAGCCTTAGTAACAAGAATAGATTTTTTTCTGTATAAACTTAAATAAAGTATCATATTTAATCCAAAAATCACATACAGGAGGAAGTACAGATTTTATCTTGATTTTTGGTTGCTCTACGTTGAACAAATGAAACTTTTTGATCGCCATAATTATACAGCCTATTATACTGCAAACTGAATTTTTTTTTAATGATTCAAACCTATTTGAAAATTAAACTTTCTTAAATTTAATTTAAAATAAAAACATATAACAAAAAATAAATTTAATTAAAAATTTTTTTTATTTTGCACACTTATGCTTTAAATAAGTTTTTTTTTGCACTTTATAATTCGGGCCTCGTTGAAATGATACTACTTAAATCCTTAAAGCAGATCTCACATACTATAGATAACTTTTCATCCGTACATTTTATTAAATAGACGGTGCAAGGCTCGTATTTCGAATTTATCTGCAATATCATTCAATAACTGTTTAATTTGTAACATATTTGTTCGCCTTTAATATTCTCATAACGATAACTTAAATTAGGAATCAAATTAGAAACTAGTTGTTGTTTTCCATTGAAAAAACAGAGCAGTCCGTATTTTATCTATTTACTTTTTGCGTGTTTATTAGTTTATTTCACGGAACTTAGTATTAGTGACCTCAGTCAAGTACCTAAGATTAACGAACCTTTTATTCAGCTTGACATGATAGCTGATGCTTTGATGTAAAAGTTGGATCCGTGTTCTAGGGACAGTCCGATTTGAGCCCTTTCGCACGGCTATGAGTTTACTTTAGATTGTCTGAAATGTCAGAACTTTCTGGCATGCCGCTTTCTGAGAAAAAGAACCTGCTCAAAGGACGGGAGCAGATGTGTCACAATTGGTACAGAGGTCAATCAAGCGGTTGTTTATCTTATTTCTACGATATAATTTTATTATGTGTTTAGTACTTTTTACTCATTTTCTTCCTTCTCGAACTAACTCAATCAGTATTATATGCTAAAACAACATTGAAGTGAACCGACAATAGAATTCGATCGGATACGAGTTATGATCTATATAGAAATAAAACTCAAAGAATATAAAGAACAGGATTAAATCCCGTATTAATAGGCATAATAACTCGTATCTACTAGTATTTTTATGCTTGTATCGTAATCAGTTATTAATTTAAAATGTGTAGGTTAACAGACTATATGAAGGAATATGGGAATACGAGCCTTGTTCCTTCCGTTCCTTTTAGTCTTTCTATTCCTAAAGTTCTATTATTTGTAGTATCTGAGACCTTACTCCATTGTTCCATAATATACTAATTTTTCAGGATGATAATAAATGATATTTTCTTTTCTATCCAAGTTAATCGACGTTTTTCTAATAAAATTATATGTCATTAAAATTCAGTTCCTTTGGATCTTCCTAACAATTAACGACTTTCACATGCGTTTTCCTCCAGAAGTTGATTGAAAAACATGCGTTTTGATTACAATAAAAAATTAAACATTTAAATTGTATCGTGTTTATTAGTCCATAAAGCCAGAAATCGGTGTTCCCTTAATTATTATATCAAATGTATTGTTGTTATATAGGTGGTATCAAAAAGGGTGATAAGGTATTTATTTATTCTGGAAGCAGTGACATTGGTCAAGCTGCGATTAATTTAGCCCTCAGCGAGAATTGTGAAGTATTTACAACTGTCAATAAATTGGATAAACGACGTTTCCTAAGAGAGCAGTTCCCTCAGATTACAGATGATCATATAGGTAACATAAGTGACCAAAGTTTTGAACAGACAATAATGAAGCTCACAAACGGTAAAGGTGTTGATATCATATTCAACTGCCAAACAACTGAAAAAATGAAAGCTTCTACAGCTTGTTTGGCAAAGGGAGGACAATTTTTAGAGGTAGAAAATTATAATTGGAACAAAAGCAATTGTTTGGATATGAAAAAACTATCAAGTGACATTACCTTTAAAGCCATTAAATTTGAACAATTAATTCATAGTCCTGATAATTTAAAACTCAGAATAGAAAATTACATAAAAACAGGCATAAGCTCTGGAGCAATACGACCGCTATCCAGGTAAAAAATGAAATCTATTATCTTAATTTGAATTTGAACACATTTATAAATATATTAATAATTCTGAATTTTAATTTTCAACGAAGAACAATATTTTCGAGCGATCAAATAAAAGAAGCCTTACAATGCTTATCTAGTGAAAAACACATAGGCAAAGTCATTATTAAAATTTGCGAAGAAAATAAATCGATTAAGGATCTTCCGTTGGCTATACCTAAATACTATTGTTTAGAAGACAGTAGTTATATTATTTTAGGTGGTCTCGGAGGCTTCGGTCTTTCATTAGGTAACATAAAAAAATTTCATAATTTAATTTTATAAAATTGTGTTATATTTTAAAATAAAAAGTTAAATACATGAAAGTTTTACTCAATTTTTAATCAAAAATAAGACAAGAAGGAAGCTTTAATATTTTTATTGAAATTTGTACAGCTGACTGGTTAATTTCGCGAGGTGCCAAAAACCTTATATTAGTATCTCGAAGTGGAGTTAAAACAGACTATCAAAGATCGCGTATTGCATATTGGAGAAGTTTGAGCGTTTGTGTACTTATTATCGACGGCAAAGATGCCAAGAATCAAGAGGACTGTGAAGCTATTATCCAAGCTGCAACAAACCTTGGCCCAGTCGATGGAATATTTAATCTGGCAGTCGTACTGAGAGATGCTTTCTGGAAAAATCAAACAATTCAATTTTTTGAAGAATCACTTTCGGCAAAAGCTTGGACTACTACTCAGTTAGATAAACTATCAAGGAAACTATGTCCAAATTTAAGATACTTTGTTGTTTTCTCTTCAATAACTTGTGGAAGAGGTTATGCAGGGCAGACAAATTATGGAATGTCTAATTCGGTATGAAATCTATACAATATAATAGTATAAATAATTCTCTATTCGTTTCTTAGTTTTTTTTGTGTTATTTAACATCGCTCTATTTATGCTTCGAAATATCGGTGCTAATCAGCGACGGTGGTCTACGATGCGTTTATAAACAAAGCACATGTAAATTATTACAGCGGTGCTTGTGTCAATCGGCCGAGACCGGGATTGGAACTCGGACCACCAAATTATGAGCCTTTCGCTCTAGCGATCGAGCCATCGTAGGCCTCGTTTCTTAGTTTATTTAAAATTTTTTCCATTTTTAATTTTATCTTTCTTCTAGCACAAATTTTTTTTCTCGCATTCTCTTTATTGAGTAAGGTCATTAAATTTGACTTAACCGCCTGAAGGCAACTCGAGAAAATATATTGTCTTAGTGCAACTTCTCAAGCATAAATAAAATTGCATTGCCGCATATATTATATGTATCTAAAAATTATAATAATGTATTGTAATATATTAATTAATATATTAAATATATGAATTTTTATATATTAATGTATTTTAAAAATAATGTAAATAATTATTTTAATTCTATTTGTTTAAAAATAATAATACTTCAGAAATCTAAAGACTTATTGGCCAATTGGCTGTAGTAGAAAGTTTTGAAACATTAATAAAACAAAGTATTTTATTTATTTCATACGTATAATCCTTCAAATTTAATAGTTGTTCTCTTCGTGGTAACTAGTTATATGAAGGTGTATGTGATTATTTTAAAACTATTATAACTATAACTACTTTCTATTGAGATAATATTAGAAATTAATTTTGTATTTCAATATGTTTGTTTATCAGGTGATGGAACGAATTTGTGAACAACGTTTAAGAGATGGTTTTCCTGGTTTAGCCATACAGTGGGGTGTCATAGCCGATGTAGGTTTGGCCGTTGATATGCAAAAAGATAATCCAGATTTCGTTATGAACGGAACACAGCCACAACGGATTGCGTCGTGTCTATATGTATTGGATTCATTATTGCTGCGGGACATGCCCGTTGTGTCCTGTATGGTGATAGCAGAGAAAAAAATTGATAAAATGGAAAAGCCCAGCGCTGTTAATGTAGTTATGAATATTATAGGTAATTTATATATTTTTACGTATATATTTATTTGCACGCACATAGTAAAATTATTAATCTTCTGCCTGTACGCCATGGCGAGGTATCTCATCAAAAAAACCAACTTATTCAAATATTAATATGACAAGATATCTCGTAATAACATTTTTCGCCATGAGCTCTGAAATTAAGTTTGACGATATGGCTTATTTTTTTGACAAATAAAGCTTAAGGATATGGCTTTTTAATAATCTTTGTCCAGAATTGTCGAAATCAAAATGATGAACAATTATTGGGTCTACAATGTAAAATGTTCGTATTTCTTACTAAATTGATATATATCTTCTGCGCTATGTTTTGACAATTATTTTAACATTTCATAGTAAACATAACTATATATATAAAATTTTTTTCTTGCATTGAAAATGTGGAAATAAAACAGCATCTCCGGAAATTCCTACTTTATTATGAATTTTATTATGAAAATATGAACTTTTTAAGTTGCATAGCCAATATATAAATCAAAAGCACTATTATCATCAATAAACTTTTAACTCAATTTGTATGATAAATTTGAAAATTATAAATTTGAAAAACAAATTTAATGTCGACATTTTCAAAATTGAAAATAGGCTATGTAATTGAAGAATGAATTCATACAAAAAATTATAAAATTTATAATGTCAGATATCTGAAAAGTCATTACACAAGGAGCTAAAAGTTAATTTAAAAATGTTATCTAAAAATTATTTTTCATGACAAAATCTGATATTTCTATCAGATTTTATGAACAATAACGACCAATCAGCATTAATTGTTTTTAAAGTTTGATTATTACGTACTTTAAAAAATATTTTTGTATATAAGTATACAAAATGACTTTTTATTATTGAAAATGGGTTAAGAAAATTCTTGTTATAGCTTTAGTAATAACAAAAACTAAAATATAATTTCCTTGGTAAATGTTATAATCTTTTAATTTTTTTCTCTAGGTCTTAAAAGTCTGTCTGGAGTAAGTAATAGTACGCCTCTTTCTGAGCTTGGAATGGATTCAATGATGACTATTGAAATAAAAAATACACTGGAGAGTGAATTTAATATTATTTTAAGTATACATGACATTTTTGATTTGAATCTTGGTAAATTGCAAGAACTAGCTGACAAAACAAATGTTCAGAATAAAAATATTAATTGAAATTGAATTTAAATAATATACACATTTACCAACGTAATATTAGAATTGATTGAAAATGCTAAGCGAGAAATAGTAAATAATGAAATAATCTATAGTACATATTATTTTTTACGTAATATAAGTATAAATTATAGATAATTAAGAAATTTTAGAAATAAGGCACCAAAGTTTATTTTTATTCATACATGGAAGTAACCAAAAGTCAATAAATTTTGGTTATATTTTAACGACTGATTCTGTAATATTTTAATAAATGTTGATCACAAACTATGATTTTGGACTTTCTTTTATGCTCTCACAATTTAGTAAATTAAATTGGATTTACTCTAGTAGTCTAATTAATATGACGTTGAATTCTTGTAAGCAAAAAAATTCTTATAAATTAAGGCGCTCCAAGGTGAAAGCCGAAGTAGTATTATCGGGTATTGTCGAGATCATGGATCCAGAGGATGAGATGCTGCACCAGGAATAACTGGGCTCTCTTCCGCGAATTGTAATGATCGAAATAGTAAAAACGAAAGTCAGAGTAAAATGGAGTGAAGTGCATATAATATCAATAAAATTAATTTGAAGTGCAATTCAATGAGCATCCCTAGCTCGGCTTCGTTCGAGATAATTATTTAAACGATTTTTATCAAAAATGTAATAGAGGCCTCTTTCAATGTGACATCAATAAATGTCAATAAATGTCTAATAGTTCAGAGGAAATAACAAACAGTCGGATCGTAAATCATTTCCCACATATTCAGAGGCTTGACTCGGCGACCTATTAATGGTAATAGTAAAAGAAGGTTTGATATGAAGTTACAGTCTTTTGAATTGGAAGGGTGCATCAGTAGGAATCATAGCAATGCATCGAATGATAGCTTCAGTAATATTCTTTTGCAGAATTTTTAGTTGTCATTTGGTAACATTGCATTAATCTAAGAGGATTAATATTTCCGAATAGAATTATGAGAGTTTATATTTGAAGGAAGTATAGCTACGGAGGAAATTCAAGGTTAAGAGAATTTACAAATTATTGTGGATAATGTACTATCCGTAACATAATCGTCCGTGTTTGTAAGTGAACGATAGATTTATAGGCTTTTAATTCTCTCTTTGACATTTCTAAAATAATATTATTCGTTTTAAATGCACACACGTTGCTAGGCATTATTACTTGCACAGCCATTAAAAAGGTTTTACACGAATATTTTCATTCTGATCCGTTTTCATTTAATTATTAATTCGTATATATTTTCTACAATCGCACCTATTATGTGATGGATAGATATATCTCCATTATTGTTTGAAATAGTTACATCTCCGGTGCAAAGTAACTTTGTTGGAAACTCATTATGTTCTCCTCAAAGGTAAATATGTACATAATTCCAAATTGGTGAAAATTTAGACATCGATTTTAATAATAATCTTTTCCTTTGGAACGGAGGCATTTTGGTTGAAAGAACAGACTTTCTCTATTGCAGTCGCATTAGTTCAACATCAGCTTTTCTTCCTTTGTGATTCTCGTAAGATCAAGACCGTATATGAATGCAACCATCCAGGAAGGTACTACAGAAGTTAATAATACTGTATATGAAGAATGTAACATAAAAACAACAAAGATTGAATTGTTAATTTATTAAGTCATTGTATCTTATGAACACAAACTTCAGCATTTAAAACCAGTAGAAAATTACAGTGGTAGAAAATGAAACAATTGTAGACGCGAGTCGTTTTGATCAATGTGATATTAATAAAGTGAGACTTTTTTTGAAATTGCAAAATTGTACATAGAATAATTTAAATCATGATATATGTAATACTCAATATGCTAATACTCTGTGATATCTGTGATATGTTGAAATTTACATGTAAATATTAAAATTTCAATCAATGATAAGTTCGTCACGTACTAGCTTAAGATGGTTCCCTTCATTTGACGATACAATGTAACTTGGAGCGATTTTTGCGAGGACGGTAACGAAGCCTATAATAATCGACGCTATATATGCGGTCCATCAACTTATTTTGTACGAAAGTATTGCGCACTCGCGTAGCCGGTGAGATGCGGCAGAGAATTTACTTGCAATTCAACATTGTTGACTATCATAGTAGCATTAAAATACTATTTAGAAATGAATATATGCTCTCCTCGTACGATTGAATGTTTGATTGGCGAACTTGGTACCCAATTTTAGCGTGGTTATGAAAATGTGATATCGTTTGGTAACGGATTATATGACTTGGTCCGCCAACTCCTCTACAGAAGCGTATGTTAAATAAAAATATAAAAAGACAAGGGAATGAGACCAAGCAGTTAAATATTCAAATTTATTGATATATATCTGAAGATTAAGTATCTCATGAAAAACTCTAAAAATGACATAATTCTGAAAAAACTCAAGAACCATAAGAAAAACACTGCTGACATTCAATGAGTATTTCTATATATATATATTTAATTACTTAAAAATAAAATGTTTAACTAGTATATTATGATACTAATTAAATAAATAAATAACTGATGAATGCCAGCAAGGGCAGTTTGCCACCTAAATCGGTTAATCATGTTCCTTCCGCTCCATATAATACTTTTGAACACAAATGGTGCATATTACAATTTGCTACAACTATTTTGAGGACTCAAAAATTTATTTAAAGTCTTATTGTCTATTACAAACTTACAATGTATAGTAATATTATGTAGAATAGTTTTCTTTTGTCTTTTAATTCACAATTATATGAAGCAAATGCTATTTTGGGCCACGAGATAGATAGAGAAAATTATAGTTTGCATTCTGAGGATTAACAAATATTTTTTGCATTTATGAAGTTGAAGAAACATTATGTATTTTTAACAGACTGTAATAAATTTTTTAAGAACATGTTAGCAATGTCCATTTTAATGTTTGCAAATACTATTATATTCAAAATTTAACATCAAATCAAAGACTGAGTCAAAAAGCAGTTTTCAATAGGGAATTTTTTAAACAATTTAAATAGTCTCCTATTAATGTATATATACATACAAGACATCATGATAGTAACCTTATATAACCTTATGTACCATTTACTTTTATTATAGAAATAAGAAAATTCTGGAAAGCAGATGTATTAATTAATTTCAAATTTTTATCTTTCTAGCCTGGTCTATAACATTTCTAGTATTCCTGCCTTATTACTTCGCTGTTGTATAAAAGACATTAAGTAATTTTATAAATCGAGCCTATTTAATTTATTTTCTAAATTGTGTGTGTGTATGTTATATCAAAAAAACACACAAATAAAATTAACAGTTAGTAAAATAGAAATTATATTGTCTATAATTTTTTCCTACATTAAAATTGCTAATGAAAACAAAAACTTTTGTTAGTGTACTAGATATTATTAACTTTAACTTTTCTCTTCAACTTTCAGATTTACTTTTAACTTTTCTTAATTTATATATGAAAACTCTTCTGTATTATACTTATTAAAGAAAATGTTATGTTTAAAATTTGTATTAATTCTTACTATCTATATATAAATAAAAAAATAATTAGTATCTACAATAATAATTAATATCTACTATATAAATGTTTTGATTTTTATATATTAACAAATAATCAGCAATTCTATAACATTTAAAAATAAATATCAAATTATAATACATGGTAATTATATAAACAATTGTATTATTCACAGGGTACTCAAACTTTTTAAAATTCTTTTCATGTATTTTCCCACCAAGATAACAATCCCAGTCCAGGTTCATCAATTGCAACTTCTAAAGTATAAGGTGATACACTTTTTGATTCAGATTTTCCAGAATTTTCTCTAGGTCCATGTGGATTATTTGGTAACGATTCTGCAAACGTTTCTTGAACCACTCTAAATCGAATAATTTCTCCAACATCCATGAAAAGATCATGTTTTTCACCATTTCCTGTATCATATTCCCAAATCCATACTTGTTCTGCTTGATCAAACCTTGAAGGATATTGTAATTTGTTTGGTGGAATAACTATATCTTCAAAAAAACCTAAAGTTACATGTACTCCATCCATATTACAACTACGTATTTTACCAATCAAAATTTCTTCCATGAATGGACGAAATATTATATACCTAAAAATTACTTTTGTGTGTGATGCTCCATCACCAGGAAAAATATATGATTCCTCTATCTTTAAAATATCATTTAAAGCAATGCATAGTCCAACATTTAAATAAACTTTATTTGATAATTTTCTGTTTAATTCATCTGCTATTGCATCATTCAGCTTTTTTTTGAACTTCCACGGTGGTATTCTAACAGTATCTTTCATTTCAGCAAGAACAAACATGTTTATGATTTACTCCTGGAAATAGATTCATTATTATATTCATTTGAACTTTGGTACGATTTATACAAATTATTATAAAATTATAGGTTAACAATGATTTCAATATACAATGGAAAACAATTCAATGCATAAAGTCAAACCTTTTTTGTGCTATAAAATATCTATAAAAATTAAATTATGTATTACCTTTAATTACTAAATTTGTTATTTTTTCTAAATTAAAAATAGTAAAGAACACTATCTGTCAGCAAATTAACACTAGTTGCAATTGCAACTTGCAAGCTTGCATCAGGTTTCAATCTTGCAGAAAACGGTTGTTAGGTTGTTACCTGGTCAGCACCGTACACTTGCACGTGAGCGTGAGCGTGCAGCGTGCACGTGAGCAACGGAGATAGACCATAAAGTTAACTTTAGTACAAATTTCCAATCAAATTTCTAACTTAGATCTGCTTAGATCAGCGCCACCTGTCCTACACTTGTGGCTATATCAGGTTATATCAGTTTCATATTTACTGATAACTTTACAAGATGTCGCTCTTCTAAGTATATGCAATGGAAATGGAGACTGAGGATTAATAAAAAAAAATACTTTTTGCTTTCATGAAAACTTGAATGTTGCACTAAGCAGTAAAGCACAAATCACATTTAGTAATTTTCATGACCGTGATTTACATCCAATTTACAACTAGTTACAAGTTACAACTAGACTACTTACTGAAAATTGACATTTTTATAAATAAATTATCATTACGTCTGAAGTAAGATGATGCTGGATGTAAATTCCGTGAGTTAAAAATGTTTAAATTTCGACATTTTATTGATACAGTGAACAAAAATATTATTACCACTATATAGGTTAATTTGACGGTAATTATAGTTATTCAGAAAATTAATTAATTTATAAAAACTAAAGTACTAATTAACCAATCTTTCTATAGGGTTAACTTGACGGTATTGTTTAAGAGTTTTTACAGACTTAGTAAATAATTTATACCTATTAGCTACATAACTTCAATTTTAATCAGAAACAATGTTTTCATTTGCTCAACAAAATGCAGTAGAACCTATGCAGGTTGATGCACCAACCGAAGACAATGATAATACTGAAGAAGAACCATACATCGTTGAAAATCCAACACTGGTATGATACATTTAATTTGTTACTAATTATTAGCAATTTGCAGAGTAGTATACTAATTGTTATTGTTTCTCCACTAAATATCTACTATAGTAGATATAATCAAAGATACTAAATATCATCAAAAAAGATTGATATCAATTTTTTCTAAGTAGTTTTAATTGCTTATGTACATAACTGAATTAAAGCTTATTCAAACAATTTTTAAAAGACAGATTTATTATTTTGCATACGAAAATATAACTAAATATGATACTATAAACAAGATGTATTTAATTATTTTTTATCTTTTGTAGGATTTGGAAGTTTATGCAAACAGTTACACAGGTCTTGCTAAACTATTTAGGTTAATGTATATAGCAGATCATTGCCCTACTTTAAGAATTGAAGCTTTAAAAATGGCTATTAATTATGTCATGACAACTTATAATGTTTCTCTATATTTAATGTTACATAAAAAATTAGCCCAAGCATTAAATGCCCCTGGTTTACCAGATGTAGCTGCACAATCAACATCTCAAGACATACCAACAATAGATCAAGTATGGGTAGAATCTAGATCGAAAAAAGCAGCACTTAAACTTGAGAAGTTTGATACGGATCTCAAGAATTATAAAAGTAATTCAATAAAAGAAAGTATAAGAAGAGGTCATGATGATCTGGGTGATCATTATTTAGATTGTGGAGATCTTGCAAATGCATTGAAATGCTATTCCAGAGCCCGTGATTATTGTACTAGTGGTAAACATGTTGTAAACATGTGTTGGAATGTCTTAAAAGTTTCTATTTACCTACAGAATTGGACACATGTAATAAGCTATGTTACAAAAGCTCAAAACACACCAGATTTTCCAGATGTGCATGGGAAAGATAATAATATGGCTATAGTAACAAAGCTAAATATAGCTGCGGGTTTGGCAGAGCTTGCCACTAGAAAATATAAATCTGCAGCTAAATTATTTTTACAAGCCTCATTAGATCACTGTGACTTTCCTGAAATACTCTCACCTGGTAATGTTGCGTTGTATGGTGGATTATGTGCTTTAGCAACTTTTGATAGGTAAATCATTTCATAGAATACATTCTTGATAACACATTCTTTATTCAACTATTCTATAATAACAGTTGTTTTGATTCTATACATTTTTTTAGGCATGAATTACAGAAACAGGTCATTTTCAGCAGTTCTTTCAAACTTTTTTTAGAATTAGAACCACAGTTAAGAGATATAATATTTAAATTTTATGAATCAAAGTATGCTTCTTGCTTAAAATTACTTGATGAAATAAAGGATAATATTTTACTAGATATGTACATTGCACCCCATATTAATACTCTGTATCTTCAAATACGCAATCGAGCATTGATACAATACTTTAGTCCATATCTTAGTGCTGATATGAGACGTATGGCAACTGCATTTAACAGAACTGTTTCAGCCTTAGAAGATGAACTTATGCAGCTCATACTTGATGGTCAAATTCAAGCTCGCATTGATTCTCATAATAAGGTAATACATATTTACTTTTAATTTCTATATTAAATTTATCCTTATTGATCCTTATCAAAATTTTACTTTTATTTTTTATGAATTTTAAGTTATTTTTGAAAAAAAAAATATTAACTGTTATGCGCATTAATTAATTTATTTCTATCTTCTTTTATTTCTATATATTAAAACGTTTACTTACAAGAACTATATAACTTTATAATAATGTATTTATAGATTTTGTATGCCAAAGATGTCGATCAGCGAAGTACAACATTTGAAAAATCTATTATATTAGGCAAGGAATATAGAAGGCGTACTAGAATGTTAATTTTAAGGGCAGCAATTTTGAAACATCAAATTCAAGTAAAGGTAAAACAATAAATAAATAAAAGACATTAAATTTACAGTAAAAATTCAAATTAAGCTCATAATCTAAAGAATTATAATTCACGTATTAGAGTCCACAACGAGAAACCACACAAGGTGGAGAGATAACAATAACGCCAGGAAACACAAGTCAAACGCAAAGAAATTAATGCTTTGGAATCGATAATAATAATAATTTTGTTCTAAACATCAATGAAGTGCTAAATCACTTGACATCTTGCAGTGTGAAGTGATAAAAAGGAAACATCGCTACTGAAGTACATGATTTTGAAAACTATCTCTCTTGTACATAAAAAAAAACAATCTCAATCGTACTGAGGAAGCAATAGTCATTTGCAAGTGCAACTTCTGATCACTGTATAATCGTTTGCATTCATAGTCTTATGTTTTTCTAAAATTTATCAAAATTCTTATTTTTTTCTTTTATAATACAGCGTAATGCAGTTGTTCTAACTATGTTGAAACTTGCATAAGGCTCAATTAAAATAAAATCTCAAAAATTGTTTTGTATACGTTCGATCTCTTAATCCTTAACGTAATCATCTGCATTTTTAAAAAGCATTTTACTATTTCAATCTGAAATTACATTTAGTTATAATAATTATACATTAAATTTAATAATTATTGCATTTTTTTTATTATATAAATTAATTTCTGATTTAATTTGGAGAACGTAGGCAGATTTGAATTTTAACAAAAAAATTACAAGTTTTACAATTATATATATAATAATTGAACATTATAAAATATATCTAGAAAAAAGATAAGGCTGAAATTATCAATTTTGCCTATTGTATAGGTTGCTATTTATAATTATGATGTCCAGAACTTGTTAAGTATTTACTAAATTTTGTATTAAATTTAATAAGCTACATATGAAAATATCGTCCATTTATTTTGTTTCTGCGTAAATGTATTATTATTTCTTTTCATCAATAATTAGCATAGTTAATATTTTGAACAAAAAAAATGTTCTTTATTTAATTTTAGGTATTTTTAAATTCATTAGGAACTAAAACTTTTCTCTTTGCGTCATTACCACCATATCTGTTATATTTATTAGAATTATATTATCGAGGAATTATTACTAATAAGTTTAATAAAAATCTTATTACCACTTTTACTTTTTATAAATTATCTGAAATCTTTTACTTAATTTGATACAATGAAAGAGTAATCCTAAATGACTTTTTGAACTTACCGCCAAGCAATCATGATCTATATTGTTTATCCCTAAATTCCAAATACGCGTTTATGCGCACGCAGATTGCACTGCGCACCCACTACCCACCGCCACCACAGACAGCCCACTGCCCACAGCCACAGCATCAGTAGTAGAGTACACTGAGTACACATACGATTCGTTCAGTGTCTACCCTAGGCAGCTATAGGCAAGTATACGTGTTTTTCCTCCCTCTCACGTCCCACACCTACACTGGAATTCTCCAGTCTGCCACGGTCCATAACAAGATTATCAGTTAATACTAGTACAGTACAGACTAACAGTAGTGGTCCGTGCTCCAAACTCTTGGTGCGCAATCACCGCGAGTAATACGAAGTAATTTAATATCGCAGCAACGTGTGAAAATCTCCAAAAAGTCAACGAATACCATAGTATCTCCGTGAATTTTTTAGCTAAAACAGTCTCCCTCCCCGTTTTTCTTCTCTTCCCTCTCTCCTTTTCTCTCTTTCTCTATCTCTCTTTGTCCCCCTATCCCTCGCTATCAGTGCGAAAAATTACACGGAGACATAGTGTGCGAGCTGGTGCGAGAAGCAGCAGAGTTCTAAGACGAACCGAAAAACATTACAGACCGAGTTCAATTTTTTATCCATCGTCGTGCGTGTAGCGGTGTGCGCGCGCTGCCGACGACGTAGAGAGAGAGAGAGAGAGAGAGAAAAGGATAACAGTTGTGCGCGATCGCCCCGTACATAAACGTCCTGACTCCTGGGGCAAGGACAATCGGAGCAGTGTGCTGCTACTGCTCGCTCAGACGAGTACATAATCGCGAACAGATCCAGAGGCAGAGGAGGTGGAGGAGGAGGTGGCGGAGGAGTAGGTACACGAATATCAGTAACGAGCATCAAACATGTTCTCCGGACTGACGAATCAGGTGTCCAACTGGATGGGCAAGAAGGCCGAGGACGGAAGCGAGTTGCCGGCTGGCGAGGTACCCGCTGCCCCGACCGCTCTCGATCCCGAGGCCGCCGAGCTCGACAAGGCCGCCGCTGGCAGGTAAATTCAATAAACAACAAAACGACAAAATATGAAACTACGTGTCTCTCATCGTTACACATCTGTAGTCGTTCGCTTTTTTATTTTTCGTCTGCTACGGCTCTCTCTCTCTCTCTCTCTCTCTCTCATATTTTCTGCTGCGCGGAAAAGATGGCGCGAAAGAACCGCGCGCGCTGAAAGCGCGAAATCGATAAATTTGAGCGGAACCCCCTTTGCATTTTTCATTTCGTAATAATAAGCAGCCGTTCGACTGCCGAGGACATAAATACTTTTGAAAATATTTTTGTTTATTTTTACGTGATATTATATGCGCGTATTCTTGTTTATTATTTTTTTTAAACGTACAGTAGGATACAGTACAAATTTATTTGTAATTCTGCGCGTCACTGTACAGAGTATGTAAATAAAGAGGCTGCTCGTTTTGTCGACAGTTTCGGTTTATTGAATGATCTTTTGTATTAATGTCGTTACATCATCACTTCTATAATTTTATGTATCTGTTATTACGTCCGTTACATAGTCATATTATTCTGAAGAATCATTAATCATAATCGGGACTTCTTATCACATAGCGTATACATTTATACACTTATTCAGCTATCTTACGGTCATATACTATGTGTCTTTGCTCACTATTCAAATAAATCACAAAAGGTCAAATTCTTGGATCGAAGCTGGATAGAAAAAAATGTCTTTGCGCATGTAGTTAAAGAGCTCGCTCGATTGAAGTGACTTAGTAGGTGCATATTCTCTCCTCTTTTGCTCTCTCTCATTCTCTCATGTATATATGACTTAGCTAGGTCAGGAAATCGATATCTCTCTCTCTCTCTCTCTCTCTCTCTCTCTCTCTCTCTCTCTCTCTCTCTCTCTCTCTCTCTCTCTCTCTCTCTCTCTCTCTCACTCACTCACTCACTCACTCACTCACTCACTCACTCCCTCACTCTATTTTACTACATACGGAACGTTGTCGTTCCTCTTCATCTTTTTGCCTTCCTTTTTTTTCTCATCGGCGCCTAACCTTTTAAACGGCGCACCCCTAAATGCATACTGACACGGTTTTTCACTCCGTTCCGCTTTGTATAATAAGTGCGAACGAATCACTGTCAAAATTAAGCAGCCCTCCAACACCCGACTAATATTGTTATATAGCGTATAGCCATGTATTAGGATTCTATTGAGGAAAAGTCGCATCACTCCACCCTCCGAAAATTATGATTATAAAGGAATTATTATCGTATGTATTATACATATCTATATATATACTGGGCTTGTATTGATCCAATGGAATAGCCGGTCTCTGCTGGCATGTGCCGGATATTTTAATTATATATAGAGAGGTAAGTTCGATGCGCCAGTATCAATTTGTTACATCTCGTGTTTTGCGCAATTCTGTAATAATTTTTTCCCTTTTACACGGTACGGATTGATCAACGTTTACATTAATTTCGAAAAATATTCCACGTGTTTTTGAAGGTATTCTACCTGACATATCACCCGTTTGATATTATGTATGATTCCGATTTTAAATTTAAGGCCTAAACTTAATGGCTTAATATAAAAACTAATAATTGCAACACTGAATAAAAAATAGAAAATTCATGAATTATACCATTTTTCAAATGAAACAACTATAAAGTTTACATCTATTTATTAGCCGAATGAGAAATTAAAAGACGTAACTTTTTAGATATTGTATTATTGATATAGTGAAGAATCTGAAAAAACTTCTTTTATTCTCCTTTCTGTGCAAAATGGGCAGATAATGTCCGATGCCAGCCATTTTTCTGTATCACCTTTTATCGAATAGGCAAACGGGAGGACAAATTTCTGTCGAACCATGAGACTTGAAAAGTATTGGTTATAAAAGAAAATTGGCGTCCAATAAAAAAAGTTGCGTATAAGCAAAGATTGCATGTAAATATATTCCATGTATTTGTGCAGTTACCGTCAAAATTTCAAATCGATTCGCGCCATAGTGTAGAAGTAATCCGTATATTCGTATTGCGAATAAAGTGGTTCTAAGCGAAGAACGCGCTTAAATTTTGAAAAGTACATAAAACGTAGTATTTCTGCGCACTGTGAAAAAGTCATTATTAGACCTTTTTAAAATTTTCCTTTGATAATAAAACCAACTTTGATATTGTTTTTATATGCAATTTTATATTGTTTTTATATGATCGTTGAAGTAGTCCCATTCAACCGGGAAAAAAAATCGATTTTATGAAAATCCTACTGTGGCGTATTACTCCTTCAGTAGAAAAAGACAAGAAGTCGTAAAATAATATAAATTTCATACTAAAAATAGACTTTTAAAATTAAAAAAGGGGAAAATTTTTATTTTCTTTTTTAGAGACATCCAAGCAATAATTAACAATTTTGAGGCATGTAATTATAATTATAATTTTTTTATAATTTATACTTCACCTTTAATTATTAATTAACTTTTTTTTATAATGAATAATTTTGAAAAATTCAGTTTTCTGACTCGATCTCGTCGATAAACAATAATTGTTATATTTTTTAAATAATATAAATTATTATATACGAAGAAGAAGTGACATTGTGTTTTCCTTCTTTTTATACATGTAGAACATCAACTTATTCTTATGTTGCTAAATATAAATATACGATATATTATAGAATTGTGTTGAATATTTGATAGAGCATGAAAATTACGCACATTAACCGAGACATATTAAACCATGTATGTCTTGAACAGATAAGAATTTCACGAAAAAGCAATTAAACACCATTCCTCCCATCTCTCAATCCATCACTTTTGTTTAATTTTTACTCAAATAATCTCTAAATCAGTTGAAAAAATTAAAAATTTTTAAAAATGAAAAAATTCTCCTCCACGTTATAGTTTACCAGCGACCTGGCAACTATCTGATCTAATTCTAGAAGAACGAATAGTTAAATAAGAAAAAAATGCGTTACCTACTCGCTTAGCAGCGTGCTATATAAAATGAACAAATTTCAAGATAAGACAAAATTCGTTAACAGTCATGGAAATAATCTCGCGCACGCCTTGCAACAGAAAGCGAGAAAGTGCATTGTTGCGTGAAGTACCCACATACATACGTGCAAAGTATAGTAGTCGCGTTTCAACTTGGTTTCTGTTTCGACGATATCGTTAAAAAAAAAAAAAATTCTAACTGTAACGCGCGACTCAGCGTGAAAAATACGATTCTTTTCCATTAATTTATCACGATATGCAAAGTTTATGTAAATTATGTTTGTGCGCGTATTTCAGTATTCCCTATTTTATTGGCGCGTTTCTAAATGATAAAGCTAAATTAATAATTAAGTTGACGTTATAAATTTTACGCGCTAATTGATCATCACGGTTACCGAGTCAAATAGGAAATAGATGGCGACAATAATGGCAATGACAATAATAATCGTAATGATAGAAAACATGGACTTGATGACGAACCTTGAAAAATTTTCTTATTTCACATATACATGCGACTTAAGCATTGCCATAAGCAATATGAAACTTTTAACTTCACTGAAGCACAATAAATTTCCCATATCATTTCGAACCTAAAATCTACGTAAAACGAAGAAAATTTTACCGCCCATAAAAAGCGATACTCAATTCGCTGGAAAAATCTATGTTGTACTTTATATTGACCAATTTTTCGAAAATTCATCGAAGATTTTAGAGCAAGACTATAGAGAGAGGGCGGGGGGAGGGGGAGAGAAGTAACGATGAGCCCAGGATTTTTCGCGCCCGAGCGCGTGCGTATACACGGGGTGCATAAAAGTAATGGTATAGCCGGGGAAATAGGGTAGATGAGCATCGCCGTTTCTCCCCAGCCCCCGGGGCTTAGCTTACTTTCTCTCTCTCCCTCCCTCCCTCCTTCCCTCCTCTCTCTCTCTCTCTCTCTCGCCCTCTGCCCTGCTCACTCTTTCACACGCCAGTAGTGGAGGTCGGACAGTGGTTAGACGCGTCAGGAGTAACGATTTCGGGGGTGCGCTGGTCCCGAGAGCCACCCCAGAGCATCGCACATAATGCATATAACGCGCCCCTCCCCCTATCCCACCCCCCTAGGACACGTTCGCGGACACACGCGTGCGCGAGACGAAGAGAGGGTGAGGGGGGGGTCGAGATTCTTTGCCTCGTGAATCTGTCAATAGTGGCGGCGGCGGCGGCGGCGGCCGGAGGAGAGGGGAAGTGGTGCACGCACGGGAGGGCGCGAGAGGCGAATGGGACTAACGCCAGCTGTGTGCTCGTTCGGCAATCCTCCCTTTTTCTCTCTTCATTTTCATCTATCTCGCTTTCTCGTTTTCGCGATCGATTCGCCTTGACAGTTCTTGACACTCGACGATCATCGGCTCTCTCTCTCTCTCTCTCTCTCTCTCGCTCTCTTTCACCTTTTTGCACCTCTTGAAATTTTTCTCCTTCGCTCAATATCCGCTCTTTCTTTTTTGTACGAGTCGATAGATTTCTGCCGATAGGGAATTGCAAATATTCTCTCTTCTTCTGGAATATAATTATAACTTGCAGGAAGAGGCGAGAGAAACAAGTCTTCGCGATTAATTGAAGGATTTCAGACTTTAGAGGGATGAACGGTGGCCAGTAAGCCTCGACATCGGTTGGAAATAAAACTGTGCACTGTGTAAATCGGGGAGATTAACTTCGGCACTTGTTCGAGGGAAATACAAAAAAAAAATAAAGTGAAATTTGTATGAATCCGTGCATGTTCTAAATAAAGATATACGTATAATATTAAATTATTCAATGTAATAAAGATTATTAAGAATGAATGAAAAATAGTTGAACAGAAGCTGAGTTTGCTTATTGCTTTCTTCACATTATTTGATCCACCCGCATGCGTGTTGACTACTTTCTAACAGTTGAATAAATATTTCAGAAATCCAACAATACGTTTGAGTTTTCTTCAATCAAATCATACGGATTATCGCATATTAATCTATAATATATGTTAATTATTTTTCATTAGCCCGTGGATAAAGTATGTTTTTCCGTATGCGTTTCGGTTTGGGAAGCGCTCTATAGCAGCAAGCGAAAGTTATTTTTCACGCGCAAAGAAACCCAATTGAAAATGTAGTAGAGAAAAATAAATATACATATTATCTTGATTCAATCTTCTTGGCTACTCTACATGAAATAATATGCATATTGTTTTTATTCAAAAACCTATAAATAAATAAGTCAAATCATAAATTGGAAACTTACCTTAAAATTAGTGATTCATGTTTGAATGTTTTATAGTAACGTCACAATTTTTAAAAATAGAAGAAATATTTTTATAGAGTTTAAAACCATTTGATGAATTTACTGATGTTCATATTACAATAATAATATATATTAAATAGTAAAATTATAATAGTTTCCAATATCATCAAAATAGTTCACGATGTTTGTGTTAGTATGATTTTAAATTTATTTAAATTTATTTTCATTGAACTAACACGATGAGCTTAAATTATAATACATTTAGAACAAGCTAATTTTAAAATCTCTATGTTAACATAACTTTTATTATATATTTTTTTTAATTATTCCATGTTTTAATTTAAATTCTAACTGTTTACTTTAATAATTCATGATTACATTATAAATACATCTTTTTTAAAATAATTTTGTGTTTTCGAACTTTCCGCAGCTTTGGTGGAAAAATCTTATACGCGACGCTTACGTACACATGTACCGTAATGTACTCTTAAAAATTGAAGAACAAAAATAAATTAATTAAATTTCAACAATTTACAAGCGTACAACAGTAATTCAGTATTTTTGTATTATAAGGCATTCATGATGAATTTTATTCGTTTAATGTATTTTTCATCTAATTATTTGATTTTAAGAAAAGTGGCACACGTTTGAACAAAACTATATGCTGTATTTTATTATTTAATACTTTTAAAACTTTCTTTACTTATTCATTTAATACAAATATCATTTTTTATAAAAGTTAATAGCTTTTTGAAAGCTATCGCATGAATTATTCAATGACGTTTCATGCAAATGTTGCCATTGTTAATGATTGCAATAGAGATTCAAGATAACTTCTGTGTTTGAAGTGACAGCGTCTAATTTCTTTACATATATATTATTAATTCACGAGAATATGTAAGACCAATCAATATATTATTGTATTTTTATTCTGAAAAAATAACGAAAAGTTACAATACATATGGCTGTAATAACATAAAAAGTTTATTCCCTCTTTCTAATGCAGTGGCGTCAAACTTAAACTAATGCTACATTTGCAAAGACGTTGTAATTAATGAACGCGTGCAGAATATTAGAATTAAATCGTTTCATAACTATTATCAATTAACGTAAAGTATCATTATATTTGACGTGTTTCGTTATAAAGTACTCCCCAGATTTTCATGGTAATCATAGAATTCATTATGTATTGACGGATTGGGATTTCAGTACCATTCACATTATTTCAACATATTCTTCACTGATATTTGACATCCAACTAAGCAGCTAAAGGATGTAAAAATTCTGAATAGAATAAAGTAACGAGTAATTAAAAAATTATACTGTAAATTATACCATAAATACCGTAAAAGCTTATTTTTAATGCAACAAAATAAAACAACCAATAATAATGAAACAGAACACGCGTATAAAGAAAAAATTGTTCAATTTAAATTTATTTAAAACGAAGAACACTGCGCCATATATTTTTTAATTATAAATCTACTTTACGGAGAATGTATAAAAATTTAATTAAGTTGATGAATAAATTTATAATTTGCACTAAAGGAAGATGATTATAATGTAAAATTTCGAATTTTATTATATTAAATGATATTCTTGATTTTTTTTAACATCATTATTTAAATAGAACCGAATATTTAACAAAATGCAAAAAAAGAAAAGAAACTATAATACGAGAGAATTGTTTTTAGTGAAATATTAAAATGCCGTGCCGCACGTTTAAATAAAATCATTGTATTTTTTAAAGCAGCATAATTTCTATCGAATCCATCACAATGACAGAAGGAGTAAATTTTGCCCAACTGGAAATAATATTCTCTCTTTGAGTGTTTCGTAAACTTTAAATTAGGTGCATCCGTCCAATTATTTTTCCCCTTGGTTACGGAATTTCTTTCCAGCCGCAGAAGTACTTAGTAATAAAACTTTTGCTTCACTCGCAGCTTTTACGCAAATTAACGCCGCATGGATTTTCTGAAACTTTGTGTATATCAATTAATTTGAATGAAAAGACACTCGGTCGCTCGCAGTAATTCAGAAAGCAAAACTGCCATAAGATCTCCAATTTGTCATTGAGCTCTTTTCACTCTTCGAGAAAACGATTTTTATGCCGGTTCTAAAGCCGTTATGCACTCGTCTGAATTAGCCATCAATGATTAATTTAAAAAATTGACTCTTATAATTTACGAATAATAACGTTTATCCATCAAATGTCAAATGTAATAATCCGAACTATACGGCACATAAATAACTTCTGCGATAATTAGACTTCAGACAACTTAAGACTGATTTATGGAACAAATTGCAAATTGAGCATATTAGATGTAATAAAACGTTCAAATGACCTCTCGGAATACTTTTTGAAAATGGCCCTCAGTTAAACTCGATCAAACTTGGAGGAATTCAGCTTGTGTAATAATTCCTAATAATTCTCAGGCTTTCGAGATGTAGTACTACCCTTCTGGAAGTTCGACACTATTAGTTTCTCTATAATAGCATGTGTCTATATATAGAAAGGTATAGCTATAATCGGTTATAGCTGGTTATCTCCATTTGAAACAGGAATCATTCGTGTGTTTTACACAAATATGGATAAAGTACAAATACGCCCATACTTGTAGATATAGCAGATTTCGAATTTTGCCTACTACTGCACAATAGCTAAATTATCCTTCTATAAATATTAATATTTTGAAACTACAATTGCTAGATGTGCGTCGAAGTTTATTATGTAAATCTTTATTATGTAAACTTTTTTTTCCATGTTTAGTTATTTTTGTTCTTTGTTCAAATATTTACATTGGTTTATAAATCTAATATATCAGAACGCAGCTTTTTTATTTACTTAAATATTCTGAATATTATTGTTAAGTAGTTATAAAATAAAAATATTCTAAATAGGTTGTAAAATTGTTTAAATTTTTCAAATTTCGTTTACTGATTTTCTTTTTTATTAACGAGGTAGTTCAGGAAAATCGATAGAGGATAAGAAGATATAGTCTAATGAAAATCATTAAAATAACAGTTTTTCTTTTGTAATATATTTCGATTCTTCGATAACTGTAATCATCTGTTTATGAGAACAAATTGAAGCCTTCTTTCCGTCGAGGAGATCGTATTATTATTTAATTCTTCTTGCTTAAAAATTCTAAATGTTCTTGGGTTAAGTTTTCTGTACATTTATGCAGGCATGTATACTAAACCTGCGGTTCTCAATTTCCGTAATACATCTAAATTGGCAGCTAATATAGTAAGCTTTGGATGTTAGTGATGGAAAGTCTGCTTAAATATGGAAATCGAACGCTCGGAACTACTTCTAGATGCGATCGCTCGTAATTCTATGAAACTGTAACTAAAAAATCTCACGTTTTTAAAATCTACGATTGAATTGAATCGCTTTTCTTATTATTAGCATATGGACAGATAGTGTTAAAACAATTCAGGAAAAAGTGCTCTGTTTTAATGAATATTACATGTAGACGTTAAATTTTAGTTATTGGTTCCCTGTCCACTGACATCTACTCTAGATTTCAGCCAATTTGCAAACAAATTTGTGCAATAAATACGGATTTGACAAGATTTGAAAAATGTGACCTATTCAAAAATGACGAATACAACATTTCAAACGTCTTCGCTTCCATTTGTCATTTGACGAATTCATTGGAAACCTTATATCAATCGAGAATAGACGTAGATAGCCATCATTAATTAAATTTTTTAATAATTTATATATTTATATAATTATATTTGAAACAGAGTCATTTTTTTCTCACTGATTAAAAATTAACTTGGATTAAAAAAATAGTCATCTTTTAACTAAATTAGTGCATGAATTTTAAAACTTTTCATGGACCGTCAAATTCATGGACTATTAAATTGATAAAAATCAAATAATTAGGTCATAGTTGTTTCATGAATATGGTCTCAGTCTATAGAAAATGAGGATTCTAAAATATCCCAATTCATCAAGATGTAATAATATGTAAAAAAACATTTCTATAAATTTTGCAAAAGATTCTAACTATTTTAAATAATTCACGTTAATGTTGTTGTTGTCGTTGTTGTAAGTTTTTTTATTATTTTTGTTATTAGTAGTACTTACATCAAAAGTATTACCTTTAAAGGATCGAAAACTTATTATACTGTTAGCAAAACAATATTGATCCACTTCCTCGAGTAAATTCTAATAGATTATATAAAAATTTTAAATGTTTCGCATGATATTTTGCATTTGAACATAATCAAGAAGAATATCATTGTAAGGCTATTGTAGTGAAAGAAATAAAAACATTGCAACGTTGAAACAATAACGTTCGCGTTGGAAAATAATCGAGATACCGTTCTCGACGTTGATTGTCAACCTTCTATATGCTCACTGGAAATTGATTAAATTCAATTTTCTATGGTTTGCCACAATATTATAGTACCTTTCGGTACTGCAGATAGTTCGATATTGGCAAAGAAAACGTCCACCGAGTCTACAAGAGCGCGACCAAATGAAAACATAAATGGCCGTCAAGAGTATACAGATAATACAGGTTCAAATAGATGGAACTTATATTTTTGTTAAAAACTAGGTGTTTGTATATAAGATATTTATTAAATGATGTACTATATTTTATACTGCCAGTGAATATTAAAAATAATAATAATAAATGTGACATAATTATTTTTCTTTACATTTTAACTAAAAGCATAATGTAATAAAAGAAGAAATCAATATTTTAATAGATTCATATATCTTAATAATACATATATTTTGCTTAGAAGGATAACTCTATCCTGTCAGCTGTAAATTACTGTTTTCTTATCGCATTTAATTTTTATTATTTTACTTCATTCTTTATAATTGTCTGCCATTTCAATATCATAAAATAAATTAACTCGTGCCATTTAGCAGCTTCACGTTCAGAGATGCAATGAAAACTTCAATTAGTATTAACAAATATTACTAAAATTGAAATTCTTTACAGTTGTATCCTTAAGCAAATACGCTTTAATTAATGCAAAGAAATATTTATGACGTACATCTTGCACTTTACTTATCACTTTTTATGTTTTGATCTTATGTATTTTGGTCATTTTTACTTTTTCTTTTTTGTTAATGAAATTTTATTAATGCGAATAATACTTTCGCATACTTATTGTACATTAATGTCAGACATATTTATTCTTTCCGCTCTCCGCCGCTAGTAGCGCATATTACATTTAACCTGCCAATGTCGACAATGCACTCTCAACAGTATAATATTCTAAATAAGATTTTTTTTGCATAATCTAAGGGAACCATAAAATATACTTCACTACGCGATCCTCCAAGGGTCCAAGCTCAAATTTATACACCTGATGTTCTTACAAAGTCACTCACCGGCGCGCGCGCGCGCGCGCACACACACACACACACACACACACACACACACACACACACACACACACACACACGTTATAATTTAATGACCATAAATTTTATCCTCTGCTTGTTTGTCTGTCTTCCAGCAGTCCGACCAAGGGCAGCAGCAAGCTCGAGATGCTGGCGGGCGTTAAGTCCCAGGTGGCCTCCTCGATGAGCGGCATGAGCGGCTGGCTGAGCGGCGGCATACCCGGCTGAACCGCGGCGCCGGCGGAGCCGGCGCCGAGGCCGACCCGAGCGCCCAGCCGGGCTCGGCGGACGCCGAAGCCACGACGCGGGATCCCGCGTCAGCGGGCGCCACAGATAACGTAAAAGACGATGACGCAAGCAGGTGGGTCGCAGGGTACGTGACAACGGCCAGCCGTACTCCGAGATTCGCCTACAGCGGGCCGTCGGACCGAGAATTCTCTCTTCTCTCTCTCTCTCTCTCTCTCTCTCTCTCTCTCTCTCTCTCTCTCTCTCTCTCTCTCTCTCTCTCTCTCTCTATCTCTGACTCTCACCTTCTCTAACCTTTATTTTTGTTTCTTTCTTCTTTTTATTGCTCTTTTGTGTTCGTTAAGCTCTGATATGTATTTCTGTCTTTCTTGTTTGCTCCGTTCAATTTTTTTTCTTTGTTATACTTTATACATTGGGACGTCAGATTTGGTTCGTTGACTGAGTATATTTATGGTTGTTCGATTGCGTGTAGTGAGAATTTGCCCTAAGTAACTGGAAAAAAATAAGTTGACAGAATTTGTTGCTTAAAATTTTTTTTCTTTTGTACTTTATTCGACAATTTTGCGTATATTCACCATTTTTTAACGTCTTTCACTTATTTTAGCAAAAATTTTAGTTTTTATACCGCACGTTCAATCACAATAATGCTCATTACGCACAATTCGAAATATTATATGACGTTTTAGTTGTAACGATTTATTTATGTAGAATGAATATGCATTTTTCCATGTTGCTTTATTCTCAATTTACGAAATATAATTTTTAATCAATTATTCATTCTATATTTGTTTTATAATCTACGGAATTTAGGAATTACTATTTTTATTATTTTGGATTAATTTTTGGATTAGTTAACTATTGTTATCAATTGACAAATGTTTGACTTTGAAAAGTTTAATGCTCAAAATTGCTTTCCATATAGTATGTTAAATTATCTGATATTTTCAATATCAATACTATCGCTTGTTTAATATTACTTGTCGAAATTCAAATAAATTTTCGACATGTTAATCTTTTTCGTTTTTAATGATTATTTTTTCTAATTTCTTATTTGGCGCATGCAAAACTTCTTCTACTATTATCATTTACAAATTTCCAATTTTCACTACCTATCTCAATTGAATTGAATTTAATTTTTTTTAAAAAATTTTTTTACGGTATGTCGAAAAATTAGAAAAATGACTTTAAGACAGAATCAAGTTCTAAGAATAATATGAACGTCTCTGACGATATTCACAATGAGTAAATGTATATAATCTTATTATTAATTAACCATCTATTTAATCACGTTATTAATATTAGTGACAACAGCGATGATTATAGAGTTGATAATCAAAATCCAATGTAACTATGTAAAATTTTATAAAATACCCTCTAATAGTTCCGCTGTCAAACGAATTTATTGTTAATAAATAAATACAAATTTTATTTTTATGTCGATTTTTAGACTTACTTCATAAATGGATGTAGTGTCAACACCAGAAAATTAAATTTATTTGACTCATATAAGCTAATCAAAACTAGAGTTTTAGATAATTGATCAAACAAAAAATCAGTCATTGTGTGGAGTCAATGATAAGGGAGATTTCAGAAGTGATATAATATATAGGCCATTTGGTATGTGAAAAGTTTTAAAATAAAACCCCAGTCGCTATAAGGATTATGAAAATATTATCAAATATCAACAGTTTTCTGAACTAAATAGCATATCTGATATAGATTTTTTATATTTTATTTAAATTATTTGTATCATCTGTACTGTGTAATTAAACCATCAGACTTACTATAGAATATATTTTGTTCATATTTGCTTGTATATGTATCTATAAGGTCGATATTATTCTTGATAATTTATTTATGTACCATATTGTTTTTGTCTATATTATTTATTTTGTCTATATTATTCTTATCTAAAATAATAAGGCCGTAAAATTTGTCAAGAGTTCTGTGAATAACTTTAACTTTGTACTTTTATTTTAACTTTACAGATTTTGTGTTTAGTTTCTATTTGAATACTCTGTAATTTCAATAATTCTAGTTTTTTAAAGTAATTTTTGTTCGATATATTTATTTATAACATCTAGACAACTATTTGATATTAAACTTTTATTCATGTATTATGATTCTTGTCCAAAAGTTAATGTGGTAGTTTGACACATTTGCATTTTAGAATAAAATAATATTAATTTTTGTATGTTTTCGATAATATGTCTTATAATTTAAGATTATACTTAAAGCTGGGGTTTCATTTATAGAGATATTGGATCAAGAGAATCTAAATGAAAGACGCTTGAATGAAAAAATTGTTTTTCTACGTATTAAAATTAATATTTTAAATAGATAATATATGAATTCTATTCAAAATACCGTTGATATTGGATAATACGTTCATACTCCTTAGAGCTGCTTCAGTTTTATTTTTACAAGTATAGTCTGATCAGACGCTTGCTTTACTACTTACGACTACCGTCCTTACTTATCTTACAGTCCTTACCAAGTTTTTATGTTTAATTAATTGCCTGTCCTAATGTGGACCTCAGTAATTGCGAATGTACCCTTACTTATCAGACGTTCTATATATTAAGAAAAGATCGTGTTCACTCCTCGCAAATGACTAATGATTTGGTTGAGCGGCTATTTAAGATTTAAGTTTGCATTAACTCCTGTATGTGAATTTAGATTTTTGGCATTAACATTGCGTTCGTTTAAAATATAATTTCGCTGATTGATTGTTACAGCTTGCATAAAACTAAAATTCGTTCGAACCTTTGGTATAAAATTAAAATTTGTTTTTATTTATAGACGCCAAAGATCTACTTGAATAAAACTATGGTCGTTTGTTGCTGCTTTGAACGAATGCTAGATTAATACTCGAGTAATCAATATATCCACCGTCTGTTTACACGATCTAATTGCTTCTTACTTAGAGTCATTGTGCATTTTATTCGAGGGATATGCATATAAATATGTTTTAAATGGATCCTTATTAATCATCCTAGGAGATAAAAATTGCTTACAAGTACTGGGCTGAAAAAAACCCAACAAAGTCTCCATTGAGCTGCTCTCTAGTCGATCTTTTTATCACATACATGAAACAGATTTTAAAATAATAATTTTTAAATTTTGCCGGGATACATAATAAATTATTCAAGATTAAAAACTCTAGATTTATAAAAGTTAGTTCGTCACAATATTTTTAATTTAAGTATGAGTGAATATATATAACTTTTACAAACTGTAACTTTACTTAAGATATCGTGATCTTTATTCTATGCATTTTAAATTTATTTAGAAATTTGATTTAATTATTTTATTATAAATATTTATTAATATGTATTATAATATTTATTTATTGAATTCGTTTAATTATACTTATTTATACTGAAAATTATTCAAATTCTGATTTTCTTTGTAACATTAATTAGGGTTGCACTTTACATTTTATACGTAGTATTTGTTAAAGATGATAATGATTGGAAATATGTTGGTTACACATTAGTATATGATAACGGCTGATAAGCCAAAGCTGCAGTTGTAGCTTAAATCACCTAGTTTTTTGTGAAACTGCACGATCTAGTGTGATTTTTTTTTACGACAGTCATCAACATTTTTAACAATTATTATAATATTTCTGCAAATTGATATTTTCGCATGAGTATCGATGAAGATTCGTGGAACTAACCAATCGCAATTTTATTGTTTTGCCAAAATACTAAGTCGATAGTATTTTTAAATTTTCACATTTACATCGAATAAAAGAAGTGCGCAGAGATTTTAAAAGTGATTATTGTACAAATTATTTACTTTGATCTATTTACGCTATTAAGTGAAGGGAAAAAAATACTTTTGACAAAGCTACGAACAATCGATTTGTCAAATGGAAGTAAGTCTCTTATCAATAGTCTTAATAATACTCGTTCTAATAGCATAATGTTCTACGGATTCTCGAAATCGATGTTTATACGTATTATTTAACACCACTTAACAAAGTGCACCTATAGCTCATAGTTTCTGCAGTACACGGAGATTATAGCTTTGTGTCCGCTAATAATATACAGTATTGCACAAGTAGAATTAGAGGCGTGGAAGGGCATAATCTATCAAATCAATGTCGAGTAAAATAGACGAATAACTTTTTGTCCGAGGCATTGATTGTGCCTTATTTTATTATGAATACTGTATATAATATTAGCTTCTTTTAAAATTCTATCGTTTATTAATTTTATTATGCGCTTCTTTTTTTTTTTTAATTCCCTTATATAATCATTTTCTTGTGCATGAACTGAAATTATTGATTCGAAATTCACGTCGTTCTTGTGCAATAAAAGTAAAGATTTCAGTTTGTCCTTTTATTTTTGACAAAGACTGTTTGTAAGTATGATGATACTTTTAAAAGTATATTTTTAAATAACGACTTGAGTATATTTCATAAATTACTGTAAAAGTTTATATCATCACTAGGGCTCGTTTTTCTTGGGATTCTATTAAATCGAGATACTACTCCCTTTGAAGGATCGAGATGAATAGGTGTAATTCATAAATCTAATCTTCCATAAAAGCTGCTTTTATTCGAATGTTTTCGCTCTTATTTATAGTCAAGAATAATTCAAAAATACCGTTCGAACCTTAACGATATAGACATTAATAACGTGTACGCACAAAAATAGGAAAAGACTCACAAGAATTTTTTTTACCGTCGTTTTATCGTATTGGAATGCATTTGACTCTGATCAAGGGAGAAAAAAGCGCTTTGATTCCGAATTCCTCGATTCTTTTTTCGTCGCGAGAAGTATTTTCCTGAAAATAAATGCATCGATGTTCGCCCGATCGAGCGATAGAATTATTGTCGCGCAAGATGGAAAAAATCGGGAGGATAAAAGAAATAAGAATAACAGTAAAAATTAAAAAAAGGGCAGATTTAATCGCACGTAAACTCCAGCAATTCGAGAAAAATGCAGAAAAGAGAAAGAGCATTATTACTGTTATTATTATCATGAGGAGAGCTCGTTATTCTCGAGGATATTTGATCAACCGTACGATTCTCTTCTTTATATTATCGTTCATATATATATATATATATATATATATATATATATATATATATATATATATAATACGTGCTAGTACACTTCATTCGTGGGGGTAGATCATTACTTACAGCGCTCATCGCTGTCTCTCGATTTCCTTCTTCAATTTCTCGCTATTCCACTCCTTTGACTGCATTGTCTGTCGCGCAAACAAAGTCGTTCGATATATATGTAGATAGATAGAAAGATAAATCCTACGTAGTATGCGTGTCTCTGTATATATATATATATATATATATATATATATATATATATATATATATATAATATGGACAGGTCGATATAGCAACGCAATTGAATTGTGTGTGTGTGTGTGTGTGTGTGTGTGTATGCGGGCGCGCGCGCGTGTGTGTGCTCGCGCGTGTTGGATCGGGTACTCCTTATAATCAGTGCGGTAGGAGAGGCTTCCGCGATAAAATTAACAAAACCGTTCGTTTTCCGGGAATGAATCAATCCATTAACCACTGTGAGATATTCGCGCGTGCGGGATATCCGCGAGGGTCTGTGCAGTTCCGTGTAAACGCTTTTGTATATAAGGGACATAGAAGTATCGTTGTTGCTGCCTACACGCTAGTCGATGAAATATGCCGGTTTTAAAAAAATGAGCAAGTTTTTTTTTTTTTTATAACTTTTTTGCTAACAGGTAACATATCCCTATATATTCTCCAAGAACAAACGAGGGGAAAAACATTCGCTTGATTTTGGAAATTTCGACAGCTCGAAAAGTATTTTTAACTCTTATCATGAGCTGTTATTTTGCATATAACGGTACAGGATTACAACTGCGATTACGTTGATTGGCTGAGATGGGAATTCAGCGTCAGTTTGTAGCGAAAGCATAAGATACGTAATGGCCTAATAGCCGAAGGATTATCGCGTGCTACGCTCGTCCGTTACAATTACGATCAGCTTTTTGCTCGTTTTCAGCTAAAATTCTCAATTTCGAACATTTTACATTGTACAAAATATTTTAGATGATAATGTGATTATTCAGTTCAGTGTAACTTTTTACAAAAAATTTTCATATTCAATATTTCACGCATTACATTGAATATAACTAAGAGCTTAAACATCGTGATAAAACGTAAATTTCAGTTTTGCTTCATTTTTAAATATTAACTATCTATAGAATACCAAATGGAAGAAATTATTTGGCAAAGAGCAGTAGAAAACATATGAAACTTTAATGATCTTACATAGCATTTTGAACTATGGAATGATGCATATTCATGATGGAAATTATTGTAGATAGATCATTCTTAATCTAGGTATACTAGAAGTACACGTTATTAATATAGCTTAAATTTGTTTTTTTCTCTTCAATTTTAAAGCACATTTCATATCCAATACTATGAAACTTCATTCTCATAATTACAAGAACAAGAATGAAATCGATGAAGATTAAGGTCGTCGGTATTTCAAAATTGTCTAAAATTTTAATAAATCCGAATCTAAGATACGCCCTGCGATGTCCATATGTGACAAATACCCGTTGGATTTAACCGTATAAAATACGGATCTTCGTTCTGCAAAATCCGTCACGTCGTCGTACATTGGGTCAATCGGCTGGTCGTAAAATTTTGATATTTTGTAACATCGGAGTCCCCGGAACACTCGAATGATCTCATTCTTGTTCATGTTGATCGTGCAGTGTGCGCGCATTTTTGTATATGCGTGAATGCTAATTTTTTAATACGCACAAAGCTTTAACTCCTATATATATATATATATATATATATATATATATATATATATATATATATAATTATATAGAAAGATTTCCGAGCTGATAAAGAGGCGGGGAATCCGCGTAACAGTAACCGCAGCCTCGTCGCTGCTGTTATCGGATTGACCCGACGAGCGGCTCGGGCGTATACTCACGGTAATTTTCATGATTTCAGCGCGACCGGCGGAGCGGACAGCGGACCCGCGAGCCTCGGGGGTACACCGACCGAAGACAAGGACGGACAGCAGGCCTTCGGCGCCGGTGGGTCTTACTCATTTACTGCTTTATCTGCACTCGCACGCTATCACTCCCGCTTCCTTTTCTCAGCCCGTGTAGACACTTTGTCGTTGTGCTGCGAGCTTTTATCCTTTATTGCCCTCTCTTACTCTCTCTCTCTCTCTCTCTCTCTCCTTCACTCTTACTTGGTCCTCGCGGCTATATACAATAATGAATGTTTGATATCTCGTCAATGGACGGAATGGAAAAAACTGCAGTTTGTGGATGTAACCCATATCTCGGGGGGCTATTCTTGAGTGTGAGTAAGTGTGTACGTGTTTTTCTCTGTCTCCTTTGTTTAACAAAGTTAACGAAATGTCGCTTTTGCCGATTTGTACTTGAGCTCGCGTACTGGAATTTATCCGTCAAGGGTATACAATGAGGGGAAAATTAATTTTCTGCACTAACGTGGAGTATTTTTTTTTCGGTTTTATTTTTCGCTTCTGTATATTTCAAAGCAAATGTGTACGAAACAGCAACTATGAAATTTATAGAAATTAGATTCTATCGCGTATGGAAGATCTCATATGGTTTTAAGTAGGATAATATTATTGCACAACAAAATAGCATGAATATGGCAAGCATGTTTGAATTGAACATTTGTTGTGTACAATTTAGTTTAAATTCATGGTAATTGCTGTTGGTGTGCTTTCTTTACCACAAATAGTAATTTATTACTGTATAAGAGAAGCCTTAGTTTACGATGTACTGTACTTACTATTTGTTGACTACTAACATCAATTATAATTTTAGTATTTTAAATACGTGTGTAATATTTCCTTATCATCTTCGACTATTATGTCTGAAATATGCAGTTTTATACTGAGTTTATACATTTTCAACACAGAGCTCAGTGGATTAATAAATGAGGTTTTTGCTGAGAACTTAATTAACTTAATTAACCGAACATTGTAGATTGGCATTTTATCAAATTTTTAAGATTACAAAAATAAGTATGACGTGCTTGGATTTATTTAATTTTAACACTTAAATTTAAAATTATGTTTCCAACTCAAAATTTAATATTCAACAAATTACCTTCAGTAGCAAACATACATTTTCCACAATTAAAGTATGCATTTTCCACTTTTACTTAGAAAATATTATCAAACATTATCATTATTCACGAAGACAAATTGATGAACCCAGTAATCCAGTCAAGATTCATATTCGCAACGTCTAATTATTAGGCTATTTTAGGAGAATTGGTAATGAACAGAGTAATATCTCATTTAGAGAATGTGTCTAGAATATTTCCGTGTCTTGGGAAAAAGATTTTTTTTTTTGTTGACGGAATATTATTATATGGACTATTTTTAGATTGCATGATTGAAATCAAATGAGTTTTCAGGAGAATTAAACTGTAGTCTACGTTTCTTCACTTTTTCAATTTAAAGCAGCTGAAATTACTATAATTCATCAAAAAAAATTATTGTATTAGGATGATTTCCGCTGTTTAAAATGTATAGATAACGCTTATTTAGAATAAAAAATTTTACGTACTTCCTATTTAATTATAACAAAAATTATGTTAGATACAAAAAACGTTCATGATCATACCTAAAGACATTGTATATTTTCAATGTTCTTTTGCAAGCTCTCCATCCAAACAATTCTATTAAAATGTTAGAGCATTAACTTCATTCACTTGCTCAGCTAGCACTTTTGTGTTTTTAAATAATCCCATTAAATATTACCAAGCTACTTGCTTGTTCTTGCATACACGATGATGATTTACCAAATTGGAAAGCTCGTTTGTCCCAACCTCTCTTGGTCTCTAATTAAAAATCAATATAAAGAGCACCGACGAAAGCACTATATGTTAATTCATCGTTACGAGCAAAATCAATCCTTTGTGGCATCCAAAGTTTTCATATTTCAAGTTAATTGCACTTGGCCCGGAGGTTAATTACGATGCAAACGAGTTGTTTTATTTTTTTTTTTTTCATTAAAACGAGGTACCAAAAGAACAAACAAAAAAAGAGCGTCGTCTCGATAAATTGCTAACCTTATTCGCTTGCGATTACTTCGAAATTGACGATCCTTGGCGTTAATCGATGATTTTTCAACTATCGAATATGATAGGTTAAGAGATAAAAAGGACACGCTCGCCGCCAAAATCATTAACTCCCTTCAGAGGAAGAGATCGTGAATTTTATCGATCGTCGGAGGTATTTCAATAAGACCAATATATACGTAGAGCGGATGCATTTTGAATCATCCGCTGCCATCGACATCAACAATGCCTTTGGGGCCCTTTGCCTCCCGAACGGAAGTGGGCGATCTGGCCAATATGTCACTCGACCCTTTCCTCCTGTAGCTTTGTGAATACTCGCGGATTTTTCTCCCTTCCCCTCGTCCCTGTCTCTTTCCATTCGGCAATGCAGGATTCTTTCGCGTGGATTTCATCTTTTGTGGGATGATAAAGTGTGCTCGTCGCGAAGCCAATTGAATAACGAAAGATATCGCGAAAAATTTCAAAGCGCGCATGGAATAACGTGCCGCCGCTTTCATATTCGCTTCTCCTAATAAAGATAATCTACTTTTTAATACTCGAGTATGAATAGTACAATACATGTGTAAAGAAAACAATCAATAAATAAGCCACTTTACTCATATTCGCAAATATTTATTATGAGCATTAACCGAAGTTTTCGAATGCACGTTACAGAACAGTGTCTGTGAGATATTTTAAAGCTTTTAGAAAGTTGAAATCTTGATATATCAATTTTCGAGTAAGAGGATCATAGTCCATATAATAAATCCATTAAATGATTTATTTCTTATTGTACTCTTTCTTAGTGTTCAGAAAATAATAATCCTAGAGTGAGTTTATTTTTATGGATTTCTTCAAAAAGTGTGGAAAAAAATAAAAATATCATATAGATATCACAAGAGTTATCGTTTTATTAAATTAATTTCAGCGAAAAACAATCACTCTTACGAAAGATGAAAGCCATGCCAACGCAGGCAATAATAATGTAAAAACTTCATCTTTCAGGATATTCTTTTATCCATAATAGAGGTCATATTTTCATGAAAACTAATTCAATATAGATACTTCAATATAGATAGTTTTTATTATAACTTGAAGAAGTTAAATGAATTTTATATTTACGAAAAAAAAAATTTATTTTTTTTCACTGCATGTATCGAAATCGATAACTTTTAAGTATCAAAAACATTTCTGACTTTACTTGTGTAAGATTAATGTTTAGTTTAGGTATAATGTTTGATTTTACATTTTCTATTTTTTAATTTTTTTTATTTATCATCCATAAACAAGCGATTTTTCAAAAAAAAAAAAAAAAAAATGGTCAATGTAATTAACGAATAATTTGATATCTGAAAGATTTTTTATGTAGATTTTGTAAGTCGCCTGCATAATCTAAAAAATCTAAAAATTACTTCAAATACGACTCATCCGTTTAAGGACCACATTTACATTTTGTATTACGTACAGTTTTATTTTAAAAAAAACGTAATTATTTGTTAGCTCCATAGGAGGACTTTTTAAACAAATTATTCATTTTTTGTAGCTTTTACTTACATAATCTTTTATATTTTTGGACGCGCAACTAACTAATTAATGCTCTGTAAATTTCAGTTACCAACTTTACATGACCTGTATAGAAGTTCAAATCTTTTTATTGAAATTCTCTTTTATCTCTGCATGGTTTGGCTCAATTATTTATTTTTCATTCCAACTCTTCTAAAATATCTGCATGTGACGGTAAAATATCTAACAGCTATTAATGTGATAAATGTGAACTTCATTTCAGGTGGATGTCAAATAAGTGGTAAAAACGTATCACATGAACTTTCTGTAGCTTAGATTAAGGCTCAAAATTAATATGTAATATGGTGTGAAAATCGTTGTTTTTTTTGTTTCCTTTTCTCCTTAGTTTTTGTTTCAAAAATGCATGGCTATTTAAATAATATCGATTCAATTATTTTAAAGAACCTTAACAAAAATGAATGTAGCGTTTTTTAAACAGCATTTCTTAAATATTTATACAATTTACACATCAATTGTAGAAATTCATCGATTTAGTTATCAATCATTCGAATAACGACGCCTTTATTTTACACCAAACATCAAATAACTTTTTTCTTTTGATCTTTTGCTTTACAATGTTTTTATAATTCAATTTAGATAGTTCTAATACTAATACAGAACCCCAAACTCTCATCGCAGTTTTTCAATTATTATCGATCAAAAATTGAAGACTAAGAAGACAGGATAAATAAACCATTCGTGCTCTTATTAAATTTTTTTCAGTGTCGACAAAGGCACTGGCGGGCGCTAAAAGTCTGGGCGGTTTCCTGTACAGCGCCGTGAACAAAGCCGGAAAGTCCGTCGCCGAGGCCGGTGCCAAAATCAAGAAGACCGTCGAAGAAAACGTGAGTCCTGTTCTTTTTTCTTCGTCTATTTTTCCACTTAGTTTTTTGTTCTCGTTACATTCTTCGCCAAATCAAAAATTATTATATTCGGATGTATGTTTTTTTTTTAAAAAAAAAAGGTTAAATTCTATCCCTCGCGAGAAAAAAGTGAAAAATTTGAGGGTAGTTACAATTTTTCAAGTCTATTGTTATAAGAAATACTTCAAATAGAGTTGAAATTCCTGATGCAATACAGTAAAATTAAGAGTAGCCGTTTCGTTCATGGAAAATTATGTCAATCTATCCTAAACATATTATTTTATATATTGTAACTGACTGAGCAAAGTGTTATAAATTTTAATCGTTAAAAATCGTCATGTACAATGAGATTATATTTTAACAGATGTTTTCAACATTTTGGAATATAAGAATACTGCGTATTTATAATGAGTAAAAAACAACACACCTTTGATAAAATGTATTATTTAATAAATAGTAAAATATATTATTTCCCACAATAATTTCACAATTAAATATTATCCCTTAATCGAAATTGGAGAAAATTCGACAGTTTAACATATTTTAATGGCCTTTTTATGCAAATTCTTTCATAAGTAGTCGTTCTTTAAGTTCTCATTATTTCAATAGTTCAATCCTTCAATTCAACTGCGCCTGATTAAAAAATAACTGTTACGTTTGTTTAAAGTAAATTGAAATGAAGGATAAACTTAAAAGGCATTTAATGTAAATTCTAACAGATTTTTTGTAATATTAAAGTACAAATGAAATTATTATTCGAGACTATCGATAATTTTATTTTTTGTATAAGGTATATTTTTGATGAACATTGTATATATGATATTCATTTCACAAAAGACGTGAGAATTCTCGTATCTAATAAAAAATATGACATTTGAACCCTACAATTTTCTTCCCCTATATTTTCATCGGAAGCTCAGTTTTGAAGAATAGGCAAATTTACGAAACGTCAAGCGTCAAACGATAAATTTCCCCTCCGGTGCTCTCTACGAGAAAACTTTACGCGGGCCTTAAAGCTGCACTTTCCAGAGGGCGTCGCCGTAGAATTCAGATACCCATCTAACCTGCTGTTGCTGCTGCCGCCGCAGCAGCCAAAGAGTGTAGCTATAACATTATCGTGAGCGGGGGAGGGGTCGAAAGAAGCGGGCGCGCGCGCGCGCGCGCACCAGCTTGATCTTGGACGCAGCGTTAGTTCGGTCCAGAGTCGGTGAAAAATCGATGAAGCTGCGGAACAGACCGCCTCGGGGAAAGTCGGCGTGGAGCTTTAGGCCTTGCGGGCGGAAAAGCGCGCGGTCGCGTCTGGTTGGCCTGGCGTTGTAAATCGCGCCGGTCGACAAAACGTTTCTAAAAATAAACCGGAGACTCGGAGGAGGGGGGGGGTAACGGAGAAATTTGAAGCGGAGCACGAATAACGAGGATCTTTTTTCTCTTTCGAATTGTTGAATTGTAAGATGCTTTGCATTTTGTGGTGGGAACCAATGCGGAAAGTAATCTGAAATTTTATAAAATTGCACGATATATTTTCTGTAACAATATTTAAAATTTCTATTCGGATATTAAATTCCAAGACACTTATCGTTCATTTCAAGATCGATGAAATTCATGTTTTTCTTTCGTTGGATTAAAAATTTATTGACTTACTAAGCGAGGGTGAGGAAATTGATTTGAAATTGCTTTTAAGGTTTTTCTTTCACAATTTGTCAATAATGCGAATTAATGTCTAATGAGATATAGAACGAAATATATTGCATAGTATAATTTTGCTTCAAAACAATTTTCCATGTATTTTAACGTTCATAACGATGCTGTAGTATCGTAATGATCATTAATTATTATCATGGTTTTAACCTCATGCTTCCGTAGTTCTAATACACTGTAGTAGTTTTAAATTAATTTTCAGGAATAAGTACGAGCAGTACGCGTTAACCATAATGGGTTTATAGAATGTTAAGCAAATGCACTGTCGCAAGTAACGATTCATGAGCAAAATATTAAAAGTCAATTTACACGTATAACATAATGATCGTCACAGGCTTTCCTGTACAATTGAAAATATTCGTGATATTTCGATGATATGTAAGTATTGAGGTGACCAAAAAACCTAAGCAGTATCGATTTAAATCACATAAACACGTACAAATAGAAATCCACGTGGAAGCAAAAGTCTTGCCGAGGCAAGTATTTTATAGACGAAAATTTTCGAGTGGTCTCGCCTTGACCCAACGATTAATTTCGAGAGTTCCTTCAATTGCAAATTAAACACATCTCAAAAGAGCGCACGGCCGACAAATTGTGATTTTCTATTTCGGGAGTTGAGAGATGATCCGTGTCCATTTCGCGTGTGTTTGTATCGTGAAACGAGCCCGAAAAGCTTTAAATTTAAATTAATCCTTGGACCGAGCTCGGGTTCATAGACGAAAGTTTCCGGGGAATCGCGTTTCGCCGTTTCGAAAAGTTGTGCGCACGCGGCGAGTCGAGTCTCTCTGGGCAACTACGCGAGTTGTTTAAACTCTTGGTGAGAAATGCGTATAATCAGCTCAGGTTTGTGTCTCGAATGTCAATGTATTTAATTGAGCCTCGGTGAGCTATAGAAAGACACCATAGTTCGCGAGAAACTTGTTCGCCCTCTCTCTCTCTCTCTCTCTCTCTCTCCCTCGCTCTGTCTTTGATTGTCCCAAGGCCTCTGGCATTGTTTTACATAATATATCATTCGGGATAATCGAGATATCCCGAATGCACGAACGAATTGATCGTTAGGATTTTATTTTTACCTCGACGATTTCCACTGCTCCGTATCGGGATGAAGAGTTGAGACACCATCTTGTTGGCTAAATATAAAAATAATTGTCCCACTCAATGCTGCATTAGAGTCCCGCATTGGTGCGCTATAAGCTTTCGGTAAAGAAATAATTGAAAATAAGCTAAATCTACAGTGGGAATTGTTGTTCCGTCCCCGTTGAATATATAGGTATGATTTTATTCCCGTATTACACAAACAATAAAAGCCTCAAAAATTATCTTCATTTATTTTCTTATCTTAACAAGATTAAGAAGGGTAACTAAACTTAGTTTTGAGATTAGCTTAGATTTAAACTTCGATAAAACAATCTTAATCGTAATCCTAAGAAAATTGTGGATTTATTCTTAGAAATTTATACCATGGTTTGGAATATTACAACACGTCACTTTTCCAGGCTTAACTGGAGCTCATACCCGGATTTCCCAATAAAACTTGCCAAGCCTCGTGTTCCTCTAATCATTATATGACGTATCGGAGAATTTTCTCGAATCTCGTGTTTGGCTATTTAGCATCAGTAATACTTATAAGTTACCAATTTATTTTAGAATGGAATATTTACATCGACTCTTTTAGTCATGTCATGAATTGTATCTGACACTTAAGTTATATTATATCTTCCTTCTTAAACAATCTCCGAGAATTAATCAATTTGAAATTTTCGGACTGTTTTATATATGAAAAAACAAGATTTTTTTCATGCATATTTTAAACATTCTTATTTTGTTATTAACAAATAAAAACAAAATCATTTTATTTGATATCATTACTATCAAAACGTATTTAATTTGAAAGGAATTTGTCGTTATTCATAGAGACTACTTAGTTTAGCTAAGATTCTATAGTTAGACATAAGTCTGCTTTGATCTTGAATTTCATTTCCTTACAAATCAGAAGCTCATTTCACATTCCGTAACCGCCGAAATTCTCTAAAATCATATAAGTCATGTATACGAAATTTGTCGATTAGTGTGATCCGACATTTCCCGTCGGTCATCCTGGATTTCTTTCTTTATCTTTTTAAAATACCAGATTCGAAATCAGTGGTCTTAAAAATCTTGCAGAAAAAAAGTTAAAAAGTTTCGTAATTCTAAAAGACTCACTCTAATTTCACGATTCCAAGGATTGTATGCGAGCGACGTGGAGAAATATTTTTCATCACGTTAAGTCAATGAATCTCTCTTCAATTTTGTAAATTTCTTCCTGGTGGTTTTCTTGCTTTCATTCGAACGTGACGACTGCGAGTAGTTACACTTTTGACCCTGCCCTACCAATTAATTTAAAGGAGAACTGCCGCGACGCTCGTCAATGGTTCTTCGAGGTCGAAGTTAATTTACTGCTAAAAATGAATATCTCTCTCTCCTTTTCTCTCTCTCTCTCTCTCTCTCTCTCTCTCTCTCTCTCTCTCTCTCTATTTCTCGCTGTCGCTTCTACATTTCCTTCATACAACCTTCGTAAAAAGGCGAAATAAAAAAAAAGGAATGTGAAAAAATCAGCAACTTATAAAAGTTTGCACTTTCTGTTTCTATTTTTTTTCGACATTCGTCTTCTATGGCATACCGAGAGTTAAACCTTGGTTATTAAATTTTTTTACGGCATGCTTTACTCAAATACCTGCTTTATATGTATAAAGCATTTTTCCAGCTGAAAGTTTTTACACGGGACGTGTCCCGTATATCGTTGAAACGGAATGTATACAAAACGAGTTTGCGTAGTTAGAACTGTTTACATTGGTAAAAAAATGAATTTTAATATTTAACAATTTTATTTACCCGGCGCTCGCTAGCTAATCTTATTGCGGATAGTGAAGAACATTAAAGGATCAGATAGAATATTCAATATTCTTCAAAACTGATTTTTTCTTGAAACAGTTCACTTAAGAGTTTCCTAAATTCTTACACCTAAAATTGCATGCATTGTAAAGTCAAATTTAGAGAAAATGTTCTATTAGTAATTAGTGATTGTAGAAATGGTTGATCAAGAAAATAAATACTATTCATTCTTAGCTATATAAAAATAATAATAATTGAGTGGAAAGATGTTTACGGTATATATAACATTTACCATGATAGTCGATTACATTATTGCGCAGTAGAAAAATCTGCGTGCCATCAGCCATTGAAAATGCATGCAAGTCTTACCATAGTCACGTTTTACTACTCCACTTCAAGAAGGAAATAAATATTCTTTCTATATTTATACTATTTAAATTTAAATTTTAAGAAGTCGAAAAAAAATTTATTTGCAGCATCGATATAATATGTTTGTATTAAGTTATATGAATAAGTCATAAGTTATAAATTATTTAAATAGCAATTGCACAAAAAATTATTACATAATATTTGTAAATCAAGCCGACGAAAATATTTTTAAAAAATTTTGAGGTATGAATTTACTTATCAATTAAATGATTTAAATTAATTTAAATTTTAAAAACTCGCATCTGAATAGAGATTGAAAATGCCTGGAAAAATTAAAAATTCTTGAGTAAATCCTTATTTAAATGAAGAATAAATGGAATTAAATGAAGCCACAAAACATTAAGATAAATAAAAATATATTTTTCTACAATTCCGAAGATTTCAATTAGTAATTTTGTTCATTTGGTAATTATTACAAATTATAAAAAGGATATAGTATCTAAATTCTTATAAAAAATTTGTAAAAGCCCTATCAGAAAAAATTATTTCATTGTACTTTTTTTGCTAGTAGCTGGTTTCATTCCTTTAGGAAATAGTTTTTTTTTCATAAAATCTTCCTTATTAATTCATATAGAATTATTAATATATTATTAATATATAGAATTTATAGAATACGATTAATTAATTCACTCTATATTAAGAATATATGATATTTTGAATAATTTAATTCATTTAAATATATTTTTTTCTGGAATGCCTAAAAAAATTACTACCTCAAAACGAGGATATTTTAGAATTTTTCATTAAAACGAGAAAGCAATTCTCATTTTGGTTGATAATGATTAATGTGATATATTTCTCGTTCGTTGTAGTTAACGAGGTCCACAAAATATTTAACTCTAGAGTTACACTTTCGGTCGTTTTTCTGCTTAAAATAACGCTTGCTCGTTAAAAGTAACATTCTTTTAGCTCAAATGGTATGTTGAAAAGAAAAAGAAACAAGAGAAACACATGTATCGGATTCTTTTCGAGTTGCAAAATTTATGCTGCTATTTATTTCCCTCTACGATGATCACAAGTGACATTTGTAAACATTTTATTTGAATTATATCATATAAGATATTGTTTTTTACAAATCAACAAAGACTAACCGGAAAAATTCTTAATTTCAAACCAAATTTTAAACAAGTCTAAATAAAATACTAATTATTCGTAATTTTCATTATAATATACGAGACGCTGAAAGAGAAACAATCAGAAACACACTTTGGACTTTAGTGACAAGTTTCAACGTAAAAAAATCTCAGAATTAAAATTTTTTTTCCAATCTTGTAGTGATTTTCCTAATATATGTTACAAACAATGCAACGATATTGCTATAATATTACGACAAATAATAAACAGGGGAGTACTGAATCCTGTTCGAGTTGACCTGTCAACGAGCACATGTCAAAAGAAAAGTTATTGCGCGCCTGCGAACACGAAGACCATAAACTGAATCGTAAATCTTCTTTGAAAATAAATAGGCATTCGAAACAGAAATAGTTTCCCTATGCATTTGACAGCTATCTCTCTGCCCCCCGGTGTTTATTGCCACTGAATTTATTTTCAAAGGGATCTACAATCAAAGGGCATTATATGTATGTAGATTATATAGTTTTTTATTCGAACGCATTTATCGGCGATCGCTATACAATACTTCAATATTATACAATACAGTCGACGAGTTGAACTTCAAAGAGTTTCGTTTATTATTCGTAATTAAAATTTCGCTCGACAAATACTGTTGGAATTAAACGTTTGTCAATGTCTAATAAAAACTTCGATTTATAATTTTCATTGTAAATAAACGGGAGTTCTCCTCCTTCTTCAAAAAAAAAAAAAATAATAATCGAACAAGTCACCCGTGTCGACGAACAATAACTCGCTCCATTCTTACATAGGCAATATACGTATCTTTTCTCAACTTTTCAATTATAACTCCTCTATACATCTCGGCCTTTCACATATCGCACCCGCACTGCTGGATGCGCGAATTACGCCCGTTTGTTGATATATATATATATATATATATATATATATATATATATATATATATATATACGAAGAAACTCTCCAGATCTGCTTTGCGAAAGGCTATATATATATATGTATATACACGCCGAAGAGCCGTGGCTCAATCGCGCCCGTGAGAGAATTCGCGCGCGCTTGCCTGCTTGCGGAGAGGGGGCTGTCTCTTATACACGGAGAACAGAGTAAGAGGGACATTTCGTATTGATCCGCGGGCGCGCGGGCGTTGCGAGCGTATACGGGATGCGGAAAAGGGACGCGCGTCTTTGTGACGCTCGCCTTGACTCGTACACGTGTGCGGGGACGGAGCTGCTGCTAGCTTTGTTGAGCCCTTTAAGGGCGAGATTATTTGGCTTTGGCAAGGGAGGGTAAGAGAGAGAGAGTGAGAGAGACAGATAGATTTATTAATCCGTTAAATAACCATAATTTATAATGAAGATTAAATTAAATTTTTTACGTCAAATAGTAAAATATTTCATTTTGAAAACTTATATAATAATATGGCTTTCGGCTGGAATTATTATTTTGCCTTAACGTAATTTAAAAAAATATCGACGATTCGAAGATGATGATGATTTTCTCGAGAAGATCTATACTCGCCACAGTTAATTATAATATAAAGTGAATTATTATATTATATAATTATAATAGATTCTTCTAGCGATAAAAAATTATTTATCATTCGGTAATATTGTATGAAATGTAATTCAACGCGGTCTCACCGAACTTCAACGCCAATAAAGAAAATCCTTCACTGATGCTACAGGGTTGAAGCTTCATGTCGCCATCGTGATTGTCGGCTTACAGGCGGAGCTCCCTTTACTATAATTAGTTTTTTTGGTGTCTTTTATATCTGAAAATAATAATCAAGAATGTACATAGTCGCGTGTTAATCTGCACGCCAGATGCCCAAGGAAGTGAGAGATACATCCAGCGTCTTACAAACGGACAACATTTATATATATATATAATCAAACAACTGTAAATTGCTTTAAGTTTAAAAGTAATTTAGTATTATAATTTGAAAGGATTCAATATACTTACGAAAAAATAACAAAAAACAAAAGTTTATAAATTATAGAATTAATATTTCTAATGATACATATTACAAATTTGCTGCCTGACCCTCGTAACCATCGTTAGAAACTACATTGAGAATGAAACAATTATTACATCCTACACTTCTCCATACACGTACCTCTAATTTATTTTTTTAAGAATATCGTAAACAATATATATATCTTTAATATAGGAATTATTTTAATTTTCAAATTTACGCCCCCTTCTACTTTTATAATAACCGTTTTAGTATACGCGTATGCGAGAACTTTACTCTGTTAAAAAGAAAACTTTTCCTTCAGGGAAAAGTTATTGCTAATTATTTTAAGACCGTGTGAGAGTTTGAGTTCGGACTCGTACAGTGTTTGGATATGAAATCATAAGAATTTCATGAATGAAATTTATTTTCAAGTTCGTTCTTGACGTACAAAATGAGTTACATTAAAAAGTTTTTCGTTTCTCATAAGATTTTTATTTATTTATTTTGATGGAACTGCTATATGTAAAATAGACAGTGGGAGGTGTCGTTAGAATATTGTATACGATACTTCTCTAGTTTTCATTAAAATTCAGGTGTCGCGTACTGACGCGTGTGTATAGTCGAGGCAATTATTTGCTGAGAAACTTAATACGTAATAAAGAATTTTTTTTCGCTCGCCCCTTAACATTAGTTTGAGTTAAAATGAAATTTTACCCAAGCCATGATTCAAAGCCAAGATACAGACCCAAGATTTATTATGAATGGCTTGGCAATGATTAATTTCAAAATGGAAATATCGATTACCTTTAGAAAGATTTGCAAAGTAGATTGAATTAACAAGTAAGTCTTTTTTTTTTAATAATTATGTCCGAAGTATTTATTGTATATGCATTTACTAAGAATTCGGAAATTTTTACTAAGCATATTACTATAATTGATAGCAAATTTTACAATCTCTAATCTTTGCTTGCAAAAAGCACGCATGGAGGTTCGCTTTGCGGTACTACATTACTCTTAATAAATAATTCTTCTTAAAAATATTGCAATAAATCATTTGAACGGTGTATTCTTAACTATTCTTAACTAACTTCATCTTAACTATTAAGATTTTATTGAATTTTATAGAAATTTTTATCGATAGAAAACGAATATTTCTTATATATAGTAAAAATCTATAGTTCTACATATAGTTATACATCTTCATTAATCATTATTATTGATCCTGCAGTTATAATAAAAATAAGAAATTGGTATCATAAATTCTTCCTCAGTGTATGCGATAACATTCGGAATTACTTAGAAAATTAACAAGTTCTCATATTTGTTCTATCGCCTAAGCTAATGGGATAACAATTGACTTCCGTAACACTCGTGAGCTAATATCCAGTCTAAGTATGTCCGTTAGGCACCTATACATCTTTCCATCTTTTTTCGATATCGTAAAAACAAATTAAAAAATAAAAAAAAAAAAAAAGAGGAAGAAAATTCGAATACAGAAAACCAGAGTACTCGATTAATAAACTGCGCCCGAGCAGCGACGCGACCGTGTCCGTACACATTTTCTTGACACCGTCGCAGCGTGTACGACGGATCCCTTCCCTCCCACCCTTCCCCCGTCAAAATGAGATACATACGTATTAGTCGCGCGTGTGGCGGCGTGCTGTAGCGCGCGCCCTCGTCTCCCCGTGTACGCGATGGGTGTTTTAAGCGAGCGCGCGTGCAATCAATAAACGCACCTTACCTCTCGACCTTTCAAGGACACGGGATCGGGGTGGAAGCGGCCACGCGCTATACCGAAATACATGTGTCTGTCTGCGCGCGCGCGCGCGCGCGGGTGTGTGTGTGTGTGGAGGAGGGGGGGGAGGGGTTTGAACAAACGTCAAATGCGAGACGTGATCGATATAGTGCTGTTTATAAGGATGTATACAATCAATTATAAGTTATGTGCTCGAGATTTCATTGGGATTACGCGTATAGTATCGGATTTTGCTGTTTTCAATGTCGATTAATTGGGTATCGTTATCAGTTACAACAGTCCTCTTCAAATATTACTCGAAGCATGATAATCTCGAAAGGACGCTGTGTGATTTATACTTGGCATTAATTTACTTAGACAGACTATTCAGTGTTATGCTCTTTTATTTTGCGCCTTCCCAATTCTTGAGGTTATCTTTGAGTTTAACCGTTAAATTTTAGTTTTTGTTTTTTTTTATTAAAAAAAAAAAATCATGCCTCGTTTCTGCTTTATCCTTTAAACATGTTAAACATGTTATTTGGTTGTGTTATAATCTTTTTGCATTCAACATTTATTCCTAATATTTAATTACTTCTCTTATCATCGTATAAAAATCAGTAAATGTTAAACAAATTAAATAACTAACTGAAATATTGAGAAAATTACAAATTTCTTTCAATTTTGTTTTTTATATAAAGATACGAAGTAATACATATAGAAAACCCATCATCAATTTGAGTGGCAATTAAATGATGTAATTAAACAAGATCGATGATTATTAAGTTAATCTTTTGACAGTATGTTTATGATATATACGATTGCGTTATACATTCACTGTTGATAAAATGTTTTAAATAAAAATCGTTTCATCGACGTTTGAACGCCAAGCTACAAGCGATTTATATAAAATCAAGCAGAATAAGGAAAAAACAATAGTTGACTATAAATCAAATTATCCATAAAAAAAAATTGACGATTTGAGAGATTAAAAGTCGAATAAATTTTAGCACTTTTTATTTGAAATGCGATAAACAGAACAATGAATGCTCCATGATTTCAATTTTTTATTTACGGATTTCATTGAAGCATTGGATTAAGCATCAAATATATCTGTCGGATAATTTGTGTTTTGACGATTTTACTGATTTTTTTTTCTAATGAAGTTACGGTCAGTATTAGGCTAATTTGAAATATTATTAATTCTCTTGTATAACGTTGTTTTTTTTTTAAGATTAGACAAGTATTAAAGTAATTCTGCAAGAATTAAAAATTTAAGTTACATTATCCGATTAATTACATTGCATGATTTAAAAACTAAACACTTTGTTGGCACTATGCTGAAATCTAAGTATAAAGACATCAAATTTAACAAACATACCACAAAATTTTGGATGATTTCTGAAAAATTAGTAATAAAACTCTGTTGTATCGATCGTATACTTGAATTCAAATTAATCTTTAACTTTATGAGGTCAATATTTTACGAAAAAATATAGATGTTTGAAAAATATTATTAATGTTTCGATAATAAATTTTTTGAAACTTTAAAAAACAAATAAAATCGATCGGGAAGCTGTTCAAATTTTATGCGTTACTTGTACATTTTCCATACCAAACACGAAGTTCTTATAATAATTTCAAGTGGAGCTGGCGAAAACGTAGAGGACTCCACGACGATATTGCCATACATACGCCTAGGAACATTTCTCATTTGTAGCTATGCCGCTCAGGTGCATTTCAAAGGTCGCGAGAAAATAGTACAGTCGGCGTTCTTATTTAAAGCTTGCTTTGAAAAATGGCTTATCGGAACTTTTGAAAAGAGATCGGAACACTCGTGCTATTCGTTAATATGAATTCTGGCGTGAGAAAAAATTTATGAGAGCGAGCGCTGATTAAAGTAGTACATATTAATTTGCTCATCAGGTAAGACTCGTATTGCCAGAGAATCGATTTATTCCAAAATGTATAAAATTAATTTAATATAATTAAAAATTAAATACCTAGTCATTTTGTTTATTAAAATTGTCCGTCCTTCCCATTATTTGAAAATAAATACTGTATAAAATAACAAATTTCCCTTTCATGATTATAGATACAGTTTGAAAATGTTATATGTTCCACCTACTTTCAATAGAATTTTCATATCTTAAGAGGAAAATATTCATGATGTTTCTAAATATATAATTCTATTTGGAATTACGAATATTAGCGGAAAAAAATCGATTAATTTTGAATATTTCCATCAATGTTTCGATAAATTAAACTGTATTCTATTGGAATATAAAAAAATTATTAAATGTGAATACTTAACTATGTACTTTAGATTAATTTCCTATATTCAATTCATCTCTCATTTCAAAAATTTGAGTTTTTTTTTGTTGAAATTTCACAATTTCTCAAAAGTAATTTAGAAAACAATAATACAAAACAATAACAATAAAACTAATAGTGATAGAATGAATATTATAATCAATCCATGGTAATAATAGATTTATTGAATATGGATTTTAATGAATATTAATACTTAAATCTATTAATTCTATGAATTTTTTTAGAACATTCGTTCTATTACTATTCGTTTTTATTATTGTTTCCTAAATTATTTTCGAGGAATTGTGAAATTTAAAAACAAAATTTTTTAAAACGACAGTTGAATTCAATATAATAATTTAAGCAATAGTAAGTTATGAAGTATTCATGTTTGTTGATTTTTTTTGCATTCAAGCACAATATAACGCAGTTGAATTTATTCAAACATTTTTGTAAATATTGCAAATCATTTGAAGTCGTTATCAGTCAGTACTGTATATCGCATTTGATCTTTGAATTTGCTTCTAAAAACTCTATATTATCTAATACTAAAATCTGAAATTTATATGAATATCGCCTTTGGATTTAGGCATTGCAAAATGAACCTTCTTATTAGACAATCTTTTAGGTTATTGGAGTGCACAGTCTATTAATATTTGACTCAATAGGGTAAATAATCCAATGACAAGAGATCATAACGCTAGAGCGCAAGAAAATTAAGCGAAGCATAATGATGTACCGTCTTTAAGGTAGAAAAAGAATTCTAATGGATCCCTGAAATTTTGATAAATAAAACTCTGTTTATGGTAATGATCTCAGCGATGTTTTAAAGCTCGCCCTCGAACAACACAAAACTATACGGATAAAAATGTCCCAACATACTAAAACACACGTACGGTACAAAATCAATATACTCGAATAATAACAAGATAGACAACCGAGTAAGAACAAAACGAGAAATGCAATTTTACGAAGCTGAAAGAGCATCGAGATCGTGGTATTGTAGGGTTATAATTCTTACACTATTACGCGATCTGATCCAGTCGGAAGAGCAGTCGACGGTAAAAAGATAAGATCTTGGAGGATATTCATCAAGTCGAATGTAACATATATAGCCAAACTTTCTTGCTGGCTATAAAGTGAAAAACGGTCCATACGTTCATTGGCTCTGTCTTGAACAAATCACTTTCAAACAATATTTATCAGACATAGTCAATTCACCTTGAACGACTCTCGGCTACGTAAAAATGATTTATTCTTCAACTAAAAGTATTATCTCCCAATACTACATCTTATCCTGTCGACTTTGGTAAATTTTCATTTTTATCGTTTATTCGAGCTCACGCAACCAGTGCACCCATATCCAGAAAAGCATTAAAAACACGTACTACAATGCGATGACAATGCACATAAAAATGAGTTTCTAAGTTTTAAAAAAGTATATTTTGAGGGAGGGTGGTGAGTGGGTGGGTGTGTATGTGATCTTTAATGAAAAAAAAGAGTGTATCGTTGGAGATCTCGAAATAGCATTATATCGCGTTTATTAAGTTTTTGGCAAGAAAAAGTGCCAGTATAGGCCCCGGTGGTACATCCTTGAATTGTACAATCAGCAAAATACACACCGAAATCGCGTCGCAACGCCGCAAATTCGCGAAGGCCGCAGGTCTTGGCTCCGCTGCACGTTTTGGAATCCAACGGTCAGCGACAAAGCTCATCCCTCTCTCTCTCTCTCACTCTCTCCTTCTGCTCGGAGGCACCGCTGCCGGGCCAATAAGAGGTGCCAAAATCGATAGACCATTCTTTGCGTCCTCTTTTTCTCCGCTCTCTCTCGCTCGCTCTCTCTCTCTCTCTCTCTCTCTCTCTCTCTCTCTCTCTCTCTCTCTCTCTCTCTCTCTCTCTCTCTCTCTCTCTTTATCTATATATATATATATATCTCTGTACCGCTACAGGCCGTGTCCTGGTATATATCTATTTCCTGCGCCCTTTCTCGGTTTCCTCGGAAAACGGTTCGTCTCCGAATGAGTGTTTATGTGCGTGTTCGTTCGATACATAAATTGTTGTTTATCCGAAGATATACGGTTCTCCATATGTGGTGGGTAATGCTTATGGCGTTGAGGTCTGCGATATTAATTTCCGTGGAACTGAATAGTTCGAAGTTTTTGTTTTTTCCTTTTTGTAACAGAATTATTTATATTTGTTTACTGTAATGATTTCTTAAGATTATGTATTTATTGTTTAAGACGATAAATTTTTCTCATTTTATGATCGATATACATTCGCGAGCGTTTTTTCATTAAACGCTCTACGCAAATATGAAGGGCAGCAGCATGTGTACTAAAACAGGATAAAAATTGCATCCAAAATCCATTTAAAAAGGTAGCTTGTTTATTTTGCATTAAATTGTACAAAACACAAATATTTTTTCTTTTATTTTTCCCCTTGTTGTCGATTGTAACAGACCTCGTCGATTTAGCTTGGATTTACGAGTGATGTCGACATAAAGACTGACTTGTTCTACTTGTTTTTATTTCATACATACGTTTTGAGTAAAGTCTATTATAAGTTGTATGGTTTAAACATCATTGTGCTCAATACTATTGTTTTTAGATCAGAATTGTTTTTGAATGTAAAATTCATTTTTACGGATATTTTTTTAATGTTTATAACACCTCTTTACCAAGATGTCAAGGATTCCTCAAAATATCAGAAAAATAAACTAAAAACCGTTATGTTTTTATTGATTTGAATTTAAAACAATTGATTTCTGAAGATCAGCAGTGATAATTATAAATAACGTGTTATTTATTTACTGAAAATGTTCACTTGTAAGAGATATTATTAGCAGTTGAAATTGGTTGGTTCATCTAAACAATTTTAATTCATTTCTATTAGATTTTTCTGAAAAAATAAGTGCACCCAAACAAAAAATAAAGTAATAACCTAAAAGGACTTTTAGAGAGCAGTGACTAGTAATTTGAAATATTGTCTCATTGTTAAAATCTTTATTTTTTGCATTAAAATTTTTTTAAAATGTTTATTGCATTTTTTACACATTATTACTATTTTCATGCCTCAAATCATTTAATTAAACTTTTATAGAAACGAATAATCGTTCAAAAAATGATTTTCATAAATATGAAAAATTATTAATTATTTTTATCTTACTGATCTTTTGAATATTTTTTATAGTACAGTAAAAATCTCGGATCATTGTTTTAGCTAAAAATATTTAACGTCTCAGATAATATATGTTATATCCCTGATTATTAAGACTTTAAGACAAAGAGAAAATCTCCCATTTATAATGAATATGTATCTATCCTTGTATAACAGTTATTCTTGTGATATGTACATCTATCTATTGAGAAACCCCGACATTTATTTTTTATTATCGAGCTTTTTGATTATATAGTTTTAGTTACTGCAACACTTATGTAGTAGTATTTATTACAACTAACTATATAAATAAGTTAAACTGTATTAATAACCATGAAGGTACACTATGCAAAACGTTGATAATACATAAAATATCATTAAACAAAAGATAAGATTGATATTTATAAGTTGCAATGTCAAAATTTTGTATATCTGAGATAACAAGAATTAAAACTATGTATTATATTCATGCGGAAAATAGTCCTTAAATTGTTGTCAAAGCGTAAGTCAATAGCTCAAATTTTTTTTAGGTCAGAAAAGCACCGCTCACCTATTCATATAAGCTAATATGAATATCAAATCCCATGATAATTGAATCCAATCGAGTTTAGAATGTAAATTGATGATGTTTATTCGACATATATATGTATATTAATTGATTGATCTTTTCATGAAATAACGATGCACAGATTAACTTACGATTTTATTCTTTTCATTTCATACTCGTCGACTGCACGGGGGGCGCCGTGCTAATAATAATGCACGCGCACGCTCGCACACTCGTATCCACCCACTTTACAAACACACACGCACACATCCGCATGGACTTTCAAACGTCACAGGTGAACAATCAGGTAAAATCGATATACGTAAAAAGAAAACAAAAACAGAAAAAAAAAGCAAAAAAAAAAAGAAAAGAAGCAAGCCCCAATTCTTTTTTCAACAAAGAGCCCCGCTCGTTTTGTTGTTATTATATTTTTGTTTTATGTACTCAACTCTGTCCGCGGCAGGCACGCCTATTCGTACACACATATATATATATATGCATATGCGCGCATGCATGCCCACGTCGGCCAGCATGTGACGATGCCTCTCCACGCGCGCGTTTAAAAAAGCAGCACGAGTGCCCCTACGTGCCTTGCGCTTCTGCACACACGCCTGGCGGGGGTGGGGGGGGCGTGCCTTCGCCCATGTCTGCACATATGCATATGGATATTATTTTATTCGTGTAAAAGTAAAGAGGCACCGAAACGAACCCCCCTGTTTTTTACTATTACTGCTGCATCGAAACGCGCATGACACAGTAGTAGTTTTGGTGGTAGTAGCAGTAGCGGTAGTGATCTCTTGGTATGTTGCTCGTGCTCTCGCTTATTTATTTATTTATTTTTTTTTTTTTTTTTGACTGCAACCGCCTTTACTTTAGTTCGCGCTCGTCCATAACGTGAATCGCAAGTTCCTTGTTTGAAAACTTTTTTTAAAGCTAATCACGCTAATGATTTTTGTCCCCGTTATTGTTATCACAAAAAGACCATATAGAAAATTAGCTTATGTAATCTTAATTTTTTTTATCCAGGTACTATAAAAATGACTTAGATTTTGTTTTAAGTTATATCTTCACCTAAATATATTGAATATACGAATATAGCTCAACTCTGATGTAAATGTCATGCCTAATTCAATAAGGTATATTTTATATTATACTAATTTAAACAGAATAATTTATCTATTTCTATCAAGGTACGCCATCATCTTTTACAGTAGTTTTTATTAATATATAATAATATCGTGCACCGAATAACCTATTATTGTCATCTCATAAACAATACCAATTGAACATTTATCAATTTAACACCAATACTAATTTTCATTAGTTTTTAATTTTTCATTAATTTGCCAATTCTTCGATAGTTATCGTGTAAAAGCGCAAACGCCCATCTACACAAAGTATCTCGTTAAAATTGTTTAATTTTTCCTCTTCTCGTGCCAATAGAATAAATCCAACGAGCTTCTCGCGAATTCCCATTTTCCGGCCAATATTGATCTTGGGCCTTGAAACGAAGCAAGTCAATTACATCTGATTCAAACAAATCCAAAACAAACATACGCAGATCTCGCGTCTCACGCGGGCAAAAATAAAATACAAGGCACGACAAGCTGAAACGTAATAAACAAGCAGTGTTAACAAAGCAATGAATCAATTTTCGTCGTATTATTTATTCGCAATTGTGTTCAATCATTTATTTATCCGCTTTGTTTTGTTTTTCGTTTTTTTCTCTCTCATTAAATCTGAACAGATAATACTTTTAGGACGATTTATAATAATTATTGTTGTAACATTTTATAATTTCTTGGGATGTTATGTTAAATATTATTTATTTCTTTTTCAAGAAGAATAATTTAATATCAAAAGATATAAATTGTTACGGGCTAGTAAGTAGCGAATGTTGTACATCCACCATAAAATTATTTTTAATTAAGGTTCACAATATAGTTTGAAACTTGGCAATTATCTCGATAAAAGTACTTTTAAATTACTTTTTCGCGATTAAAAACAATATTGTGAGTAAAATAGTAACCATATTTTATTATTATCAGTGTTAAATAAAACCTAAAAAATAAATATATAATTTCATAAAAATAATAAAATTGAAAATTATTGCTTTACTTTTAATATCCAAAACATCTTTTAGTTTTTCTTCTTTCTTTTTTTATTGAACTATCCGCTGCAGATTTCAACATTATCAAAGCTCTTAAGTACTTTTAATCTGATTAAGGTAGTTTCAGTGGCGGCTGCCTTATCAACTAGGCGCTTTTGACGGAAGGGTCTCGAGATACAAAATTCAATTTATTTTAACACATAGCACAATTCTCAATTAATTATTTTAATTGATTTCAACGACTTAAACAAAAAAAAAGCATCGAATAATCTTTGTAAGTCTTTTGTAATAATCTCAATACATAGATAAAAACTTGGTTATGTTAAAATTCTTTAATTCTTTCCCAGAAATATATATTTCTCTTGCTACTAAAATTTCTTGGTTTTGACAGCAAAAATCCTAACAATATCCGTTCGTTTGCAATTCAACAGTGTTTTTATTTAAAAGTAAGTTGTGATGTATAATTCAGTTCAATAAAAAGATATATAAGAAGTTATATAATCTAAGCTTTCATCGGAGATATGAATTTTTATTAATTGTGATTCTGAATATGATTATTAAAATCGTATTCTATAATTGATTTTGAAGTACGCGTGTACTTTTCTTAAAACTCACTGAAGCTACCTTAATATAACAATTTAATAATTTATCATTATCGGTAAACCTTATACGTAAGGTATAAGTTATATATTGACCTTATAATTGGCCTGTTACGTCAATTTCCCGATATATTTAACGAAGTTCCTACGAGTATTGCTGAAGTCGAAAGTTTATCACCAATATTGACTATTTATGCATGTATTTATTATGAGAAATTGCAAAATGATTTTAGATTATTATTATTTTCGTAAAAATATAATATTTTATTCATTAATTAGTTGTAAGGGGCATTAGTGAACATGAATTTAATTGTTGTTTACTCGACTAATGAGCGTACATAAGACGTGCATCAAGTAGTCGATACTCGGTTAACACATTCTATATATATTCTTATAAAATTATTTTTGTACAAAAATGAGTGACAAGAGTTTACAGAGTAGAAATTAAAATTGAAAATCGACTGATAGACGTAAAATAGACTGTACAGGACAGTTTATAAAGAAAAAGCTAATGAAAGAAAATAAACATACCGATAGTCCTTGCACGGCATGTGTGATTTGTACACAAACGTTTATTTTCAATTTATCATTCTAATTAGTATTTTGCTTAGCCAACTATAGCAGATCGTTTATTTAAAAAAAAAAGAATGATAAAAGACTTTGTAGATAATATTTATAAAATAAATAATAAAACAGATTGTGTGTTATTTTACTGTTTATCCCTGTATTTATACTAATATTTTTAATTTAAAGACATTTTAAAACAATATAAATTAATAACTTTTTCTAAAATATTATAAATAAATAGTATGGAATTGTTTCAATAAGAAAAATTTATTTATTCGATTAGTGTGGGAATAAAGAAGTTTTAGATATGTAAATTGCACTGGCCTTTTCTTTCACTGTAACAAATACATGGCTTCTCTCTTCAAATTAACCGTACATATACATAACCGTACAATTTAGGTTTGAAATAAGTATATAATCTTATTTCGAGGCTGCGCAAAGTCTGTTTAAAAATTAACGATCCTAAGTAAGAAACGCGAGACGAGGAAAATTCGAAATTCAGCAATTACACGGGCCACCGGACGAAAGCGCGGACGTGCGAAACTGACGGAGATATAAACTAATACTGCCCGATCTCGCGGAAGGAGGAAATTACCCGGAACGAAGAGAGACACGCCGTTCTCCCTTGGACAGCGAATCAAAATATGTTCATACTGGGTATATGGCTATAAATATGATAGAAGAGCCTAATGGCAAAAACGCATAATTTTGCTTTAAGAATGGGAAAGCCATCGATAGCATTAAGTATATTTTCTTCGTAATATCTAACGATGCGGGCCATAATACACGATGCTATATCACTTATTGAATAAAGAAGTAAACAAATACATCTATCGCCCTCCCCCCCAAACCACAAAACTATATACGCATGATAGAAATGAAATTGCGAAACTCCCACCCAGCGGACCGACGCGAAAACGAAATCGAAATCATAGGCCAGTCGCGGTAGGCGGCGCGCCAGTTCGAGAGCCTCGCGGGCATAACGCGCAGGTGATTCGTTGGGGTGGGGGGGGGGTGGTGCAATAAATATATTTCGTTGACAATGCGGATTGAAAGTCTCGTGGAGGTCGTAAAATACGCGGCCAAAAGTGGCCTGTAATACGGGGCGCGATGAAAAACGAGGCGGCGAGCATGCGCGGACGACAAAAGTTTTCGGGGTCCGATTAAAATGGCAAAATATAAAGGTCGGTATTTTTAGTTTGACGTATACGGGATTTGGGAAAACCTATCGTAAAAAATATTTTATGTATATATATACATAATGTTAAACAACACATTATTATTCCATTGGACCAACTCGTTGATTGTTGTTTACCGATAAATAAATTGGATTACACTGCTAATTTGTAAAGTCAAATTTACTTTTTCGAGCCCGATGTTCGATGCGAGTTTTCATTATTTTCTACCGTCCATCTGAATATTCATATTTACCTCGTATTTATTGTCCGAATTTATTATACGATGCAAAACAATTTTTATGTACCGAAGTTTAGTGGCATTCGATATTCCACAATTCACTGTAGAAATTTCATGAAATAATTAAAAGTTTAGGATTTTTTAAAAAAATTTTTTAAAAATTTAAATATATTTTTAAAAATTAGGATATTTTTCAGCTGAAACTAATAATTTCAATGTTAATTTTATACACTGCTTTACAGTTTTGCCGAGCTTATTGGAGATCTTTGAATATTTAGCTAAGTATTCATTCATTGCGAAAAATGACCTAAAAATTAAAATTTGGTCTATCTATTTTAGCCTGACTTTCAACATAATTTTTCATAGTTTTTCAAAGATCAGTTTCTATGTAATTTAACATTGATCAGGATCTCATAACATGTAAATAACATTTATACAGTCGATATATATATATATATATATATATATATATATATATAGCCTCAAAAATAAATCTTATATCGCAAAGATGGGCATAGTCATAATCATAATATGTAAGAGTACACCTAACTATATAAAATAATTTAACGTCACTGTATAAGTGTATATTTTAGATCATTAAATGTTTTTTATAATCAGGTTAAAGCAAAGGAATAAGCAATGACAATATATAGACTCCTTAAAATAATAACGTATTTAATTAAATGCCGTCTCTGAGGTGGCTATGAATAATTCTTCTTGAACGCAAGTGACCAAATTTTACTCGATTATTATCTCATGAAATTTTAAGCACATAAATATATGCGATGCATTATAACCATATTGTAATGACTCACTGTAGGTTAAATTGAAATAGTAGCAAGTAAATTAAATAATATAATTTGAAAATAATGTAAAAAAAGTTAAATTTTTCTTTCAGTTTCTTGTCTATACACAGCGAAAATGATTATTCAGGTATTTTAAAAATTAGCATATCGTTTTAGAATAAATCCATGCCATTCCTTAAAAAAAAATTATAATTGCTTCTGTAAAAAACCACAATCTTGTTAATTTAACTTTTACCGTAACCCATGCACAATATTTAATTTGAGGAGTTTAATAAATTTTATCAAAATTCCAGTATGTTTGGAGATTATAAAAAAAATATAGTATAATCTACGGTACGAAAAATTAAGAGCTGCTGTTGAATTTCTTTCAGTTTACTTAGACAGATATTCGACCCATTTGATTAAAAAGTTCTGATATATATATAAACGTAGAAAATAAATACACTATACAAATAAAACTTATGACATTCGAGCTTACGGAACTGAGTCTGAACTATGACGACAATCTCGTACGATGACAAATGAACAAAATTGTATATGAGTATTTCTCTCTCTCCTTCTCTCATCCTTTCACTCACTCACCCTCCCCCCCTGTCTCTCTCTCTCTCTTCCATTCGTGGTTATTAAATCATCGCGGGAATCTACCAAGAAAGTGGGCTAATCCGACATCCGGGCGAATTACGACTACCCGATTCCTTTGAGGCCTTCAGCTCTATATAGACCCCGGTGTATACGGACGAGCGAGTCGTGCGGGGCTTTCGCTGCGTAGTTCGCGCCGCCAGCCACCATTGAATTCTCCCCTTCTCCGTTTCTTCGCGCAACCGCACGAACCCGCCGACGTTGCTATACTGCCCCATAAGATATCCGTTCCTTTGGCACGCACGCGCGCGCGCGCGCGTATGTATGCGTGTATTCCCGGCTGCGCGAAGGACTATACAAATATGATTTTTCGACGATAATAATGCTCAAGTTGACTCGGGAATTGTTTGAAAGATGGTCGAAGATAAAATGAAAAAGAAAAATTTTACAGAGGCTTGCGGCACTAAAAATGTAACAGTTCTAAAGGTGTTTTACCGGGTGCTTAACAATTTTTATTTAAATCTTTCAATTCAATCGTATTGAAAACATTTAATTTATTTATATTTTGGGAAAGTCCGCGTCATTTTCGTATTAGTACACTTTTGAAAATTATCATATTGATTTCGGTACTCCTTACTACTTTAATAGGAAATAAAGTATTATTCCGTACTACATATTGTAATCTATTCTGATTTCTGATTTAGTCAATATACCTGCATATACCTTTTTTATTGAAAATTTCTGAAAAATTGTAAAAATATAGGCAGAAATTCAAAATATTTCTCGTTGATGGTTTTTCATATAAAAATTTTTTTGCCAGTCGAAACAGTATTATTTTAAAATTTCATTTATAAATTTATCTTTTCATTCTAATAGATTGCGCATACTCTGTGCATATAATTTTTTAATGCCCCATTACTTACTACAGTACACGTATCCAACTGAAAGATTAGTCTTAAACTAAATACCGAGGGCATAGACAGGTCGGGGGATACAAAGTGGGAAGGGGGGGAGGAAGTTGTGACGAAGTACCGAGCTCAGTTAAATTGTAGACTGGTATAAAAAATTAATAGTCGATGTATATAGTACCTGTTTGTTTAGGAGCATATCGTCTTTTTCGTAATAAATTCTGCTTTTAATCCCTCATCTTTCTTCCAATAACGTCATTACTTAAAATTCTTACTTTACAATCGAAGTATTTTAGACATATTAAAAACGCATGAATTAACATCTAAAATTTGCACGGCTTAATTTTAGCTTTTAGGCATCCTTATCGAGAAAAAAAACCGAATCGAAAAAATAAAAAAAAAGTATTTTCAAAATTCCTTGCATTGCACACAATTAACGTATAGTAGATCGATACAGGATCTTCACTGTGTGTCTGCGCGCGCGCGCGTGTGTGCATGTATGTGTGTGTGTGTGTATAAGTACTACAGCTCGCGCCTCGGCAGCCCTGCTACCCTCGCTCATCGACCGCCAACGAACAACGACACAAAAAAAAAACGAAAAAAGAAAGAAACTGACCGCCCCGCTACGCGAAGCCGCGCACTCAACGCACTCGAACAAATATATACCTACGAGCCGTGCACAATGGGGCGGAATGTATATAGAGGGGGGGATGGGGCGGGGGAGCGGGACGATTGCAAAAAAGAAAAGAAAAAACAAGCGGAAAATAACCTCGGAGGCGCCTCGCGTCGCGCGCTGAAAAATCAAAGGCGAAATTCGTGAGCTCGCTCGCGCGGCACCCTCGGCGCTCTTGTCCGCCAGGGCGTGACGTCACGAGACCGCGCTCGGCCCCTATGTAGGTCGCGACTGTGCGGTGCCGCAAACGCGCCGTTCGGGCAGAGGGGTGGGCCGACTCTGCTCCTCTGACCCACATTTCGTCTCGTCGGTCGGCGCGCGGTCCCGCTCCTCTTCCTTCCGTACGCCGCGCGCGGCCTAACCCCCTCCTGCGCCGAGCGTGTACGCACGCATAAGCGAGTGTCGATGTGTCCGCATACGACGCAGGCTCCCATCCGCGAGGGAGGGTGCAAAGCGTCGGGCGAGGTGGGGGGGGGGCAGGGGGAGGGGTCGCAGAGAGGGGATAATCGAAGAGTCCCGCGCGAACCGAGCGAGGATCTTCCGTATGCATCGGTCGCGAATTAAGAGGAGTCGCCGGCGACTCTATATATAGCGGGTACTCCATTTGGGAGGGATTTGCGCGGACGAGCCTTTAAGAATCTCGATTAGGACGCGCGGTTGTGCGGATTTGCCAACGAGAGGAGTGGGACTGGTGTATAATTTTTTCGATTTGTCAAAGCTGCTACCTCGAAAATTACCGGTCAAAAAGTCGGCTATAAATTCTCGTTTATTTTTTTTTTGGAAACAGAATTATTCGGGGAAATTTGGGGGGAAATCGCAGAAAATTATTCCGTTTGAAATAGAGAAGGCAAACATTTGTATAATTCGAAATAAAATTTGAAAAAATCCCTAATATTTAATATCATCCAAAGCAATCATTGACGAGCAAATTGTCAAATGAATCATTTACGGCGAAGATGTAAATAATATGCGTATTGCTACGATTGACGGCTTACGCTCAGAATTATCTTGATCTCAACGTGGTTGCTTCTCCGTAAACTATAGAAGCTAGGACTACTCAATAAGAAACGGCCAACCCTTACTCATAGTCACTTAGCGCACAGATTTTAGGTTGACAGGCAAATTTTACTAGAATGTCTGGAAATATCGAGGAATTTCTCTCAAGATCCTGAAATTTTCTTATTGCGCAATTTTTTTCGGTCGTTTGAAAAAACGTGAAAAATATGAAAATGTGAATTAAGTAATTCAATGGAATCAGCTGTAGGAGAAAAAAACGCAGTTTACAATTTTCGTATTATTAAAAGGTATTTACGCTAAGATATTATAAATACAAAAACAGAAGAAAAAAATTACAAAAACTCGAGAAAACGGGCAATTCGCATATGAAAGAAACCTACACTTCTGAAAAAATTGTAGAAAAAGTATATTAGAGAAAAACTTTTTTAATTCTAAAAGTCGAGATCATTTATTATTAATTAAATTGAAATATTTAGAATTTAAGTTAAAGATTTTATAAAATAACTAAAAATTGTTTACTTTAGAGATCTGAAAAGATCATGTAAACCACCATGAAGGGCCTGCGAATATCGAAGAGAGAAAATTTTCGGCTTTTTGTAGATATCCTCGATTATGCAAAATACGGTCCCTCGAGCGATGAAGTCGTGACGGCCGATGAAAGACAATTCTGAGTAATAATAAAGTTTATAAATGAAACTGAAAAGAAAAAAAATTGTTCTCCTTTTCTCCTTCGGGAAAATTCACAGCAAACTGAAGAAAATCTAGAAATTATCTGAGACCATCCCGAATATGGAAACTAATCCACCGATTTCATCCACGATAATTCAATATTTTATAAAGCGACGTAATAATGCGAGCATTCGATTTATATTTGGCAACCTAATTTGTCGTGATTATAAGGATTCGCTGTATTGCAATCGAGCGCGCGATCGTGATCAAATTAATTTTCGGATCCTGTCGATAACAATTAGTATTTTATCATAGACTCCTTATCCATCAATTTTTTATATTAATTGATAAAAGCGATTATTTGCTTTTTATTTTGTTTTCAGAAGCCGCGATAAATTATCTTTTTATACGGCATGATAAAGGTGGCGTATAATAAAGTGGTATTTACTCTGAGAAATAGATATATATATACACACACACACACATATACACATATATATATATATATATATGTTCGCGTATACATACATAGTTGAAACACAATATCAACTCAATGCCATAACGTTTCATTTTTTCAAATTAAATTAAATGGAATTTTTATACGACCCGTCCGTCGTTTCTTCCTCTGCGCTTACATCGAATGCGCAACGGTGCCGTAACGAAATAAATAAAAACTCCCTCCAAATACACGGTATACTTTTACATTTCTCCACGGTATAATCTTTCCTTTTTTTTTCAAACTTTTCACTTGTAATCGGGCTTTATGGGGCAGTTGGTTCTTGCGCAACTCGAAGCCCACCGCGATGAATAATCTAATGAAATTGGATATTGACTGGCGCGCGCGCGCGCGCACTGGTTTTCGCGCGTGATTTTTGTTTGTATTTTCGCCCGATTTCTTTCGACGCGCCAAATGAAATTGTTGGATTACAAAAAACAGATTCCAATTGTTTTTGGCTCTCGATTGAATCGTCGTGATGAGAACGAGAGAGAGAGAGAGAGAGAGAGAGAGAGAGAGAGAGAGAGTTATCAATACAGATCTGAAGTACTACTACGATATCAATCTGAAAATGATCCCAATTCAATTTTTGGATACGGCATATATATATATATATATATATATATATATATATATATATATATATATATTATATGTATGAGTCGAATCGATTGAACAAGATATCGTATAAAATTTGTCAATAAAAAAATGTTAAAAAATAGTATGTATTGCTATTTATAAATCAGAGTAATCCAATCCTAAAGAATACTCTAAAATGCACGTGTGCAATATTTTCGAGCGTCAGGTTAGCTACTGAAGCCCCTTTTATATTTTGATAGCCAAAAGTACAAACTAAAAATGTGAAAAAAAATCCAAACTAGTACATTAAAAATATCGGGCACAAAAAATTCGTACTCTTACAATCAAAAATAGTTCATTGCAACAAGTTTATCTATCCAGTGTTTTTTTTAACAAATCAATGAATAAGTTTCGTAAATTATGAAAAAAAAACGAACGAATAAAGTTATATTTCGTGCAGCTATAAGAAAGATTTTATTGCAAGGATGAGTTTAATCTCGAAGGATATAAAAAAAACCACCTTTAAGCTTTAAATATTTCTTTACTTTCCTCTGGACAACAAAAGAACGGGTCATTAAATTTATAACTATGTATCTTATACATCGATATAAAAAGCTGCCGTCGGACGCAAAATATGTCGTAAAAGTATACAGAGCAACATAACGTACACCTAAGCCAATTGCTTATCTCGAAATACGTTTCGGGCAATCTTTATCAGTATTAAAAAAAATAAATATAATAATAATAACAACAACAACAACAATAATAATAATAATAATAATAATAATAATAATAATAATATAATGAAATACATCGGTTCGATTTCGATGCTTCATGTACCGCGCGCAAGCGGGCACGTCTCTTATGCGCAAGTAATTAATTTAGAATATTTGGACCTTATCAGTATTGAAAGCATACTGAAATACTTGAAAATTCCCTGGTTTTATATACGTCGTTTTTTTTTTGTTACTCAAAAAGGATAAAATTTTCGTTGCTTATCCAGCGAGAAGTGTCTGTTTGATCGAAGAGCGAAAGAGCCAAAATAATTTCAATATCTCTAATGGTTTCATATATGATTTCAAACCAATTCCAAGCGCTTGAAATTAGTGTAATTCTTGGAATGCGTTCAGTGACTTCTGCTCGCTGATTTTGCAGTTTGATTTGGGTGGGATAAAACGATTCGTTAGGAGAGACACGGTGATTTCTCGGAATGAGCAAATCGAATTATTGCCTTATACTAAATCACTGCACTATTTTTTATATCGTCTTTCAAAGCTTCAAATTTTCCCATTTTTTAAGCTGATCGATAAAGTTGTTCAATTATTGCATGCAGTTGGTAAATGCATTATTAATGCACGTTACATCATGTACCTTGCACGTAATGTAAATTCCTCTTTTTATACGAATAATATTACCTAGTTTTTATCTTATTTTTAATCAGTTCATCTTTATGTTAATTGAATTTAAAGTATCTCCGTGAATCTTAATTGAAATTAGCGCTTTTTTGAGTTCTCTGTTGGCCAGATTTTTCAATTTATAAAGAAAAAAAATATAAATGTAAATTCTGTTAAGGGGTAACGCAACTCTAAAATGTTTTGCTGCACGAAAATAAGATTTAACTTTATCATTTTATTTTTATTTTTTTTTCTTTCAGAAAGATAAGTAATAGGAATTCTTTTTGGAAAATTCATTTTTTATATCTTTATATATATTACGAATATATGTTATAGCACTTTTCAAGTAAAATCTCGCTAAAGGAACCAATTTCTACGAGGATGTATTTTATGCAAAGCAATCTCCATTGAGAAAGAAATTTAGAAGAAGAAAATAGTGTAGTAAAGATGAATTTTCTTTTAAATATTAATATATATCCAAGTAAAAATGGATTCTTTATTGAAATAGCATTTCTGTTTATTCACTTTTACATCCAGCCGAAGAGATTTCTATAGACATTTTGATGCAAAGCAAAAAATTGTACTCGACTTATTAAACTCGATGACTGTTCATGTTTATAAAAGTTTTCTTTTCGTGCTGCAAATCCGAATGCGAACTATCATTTGAAACAATATGTTGAAGATAAAAAAGAAAACAGAAAAAAAATTATTGTCAGCTCGTTGAAAACGTTCGACTGGTTACGCTCCCCGGGCTCTCGCAAGTCCTATCCCCTTCCACCCATCCTTTCTCGCGGTAAATCGATTCGAAGTATTTCATCCTTAATGCCACCAAGCCCCAACGTCCTTCCGTAATACAATCGTTCCATAAAATTTCCACACCCCCACCCCCCCGACTCACCCGAGCCCCGTCCTCAACAAATTGAATCCTTGCATAAATACGCCGACGTCGTAAAAAGAGACAGGGAGTGGAGATAGCGGCGTGCAATATACACACAATCCGCGCAATGTGACACTTCGCCCCTATCTCTATATATACGATAATTATATAATATCGATGCAAAGCAAAGTCGACCCACGGAGTGTCAAAAGCATGTACCACACGCTTGTCCGAACAACATCCTCGTCAACCACCCCCGCTCTATCTATCTCTTCCTCCTTAGCACAGATTTATCTCCCTCTTCGTTGCTCTAATAGCGCGAGACGTCCCCGTCCCGTGTCCAATATACTTCTATATCGGTAGCCACATAAACCTCTATAAATGGAGGGAGGAGACGGGATAGAAAAAAATCTCATCTGGTCAGTTATATAAGCTTTTCCCGGAGTGGCTTTGCGCAAGTCACTGTCTGCTTGCTATCTGTGCTTGCATCCAACAGCTGTGGTGGAATGTGGACGAAGGAGGGGGGAGGGGGCGATTCCACGCAAGGCGATCCTCACTTTAAACGAGGTGGAGGATTACAAATATTACCATTGAGCTCGTTTCTATAGTTAACTACGAGGATGTTCATTCATCTATACGCTATCGATTCTCGCAAGAGATTATTATATATAGCGTCGCGGAAAAATATCTACGACCCGAACGGGATTACGATGATTTTCGAATATCGAATGTAAATTGAAACCTTGACAGTCGACAAAAGGTTGTCGAAGTCTAAAACTCCACGCTTTGCCAAGATCTCTAAGAGTCGTTCATGCTGAGAAAGTACAATTTTCCAAATGACTGATGAACTATCTTTAAGGGTCTACGCTGCAATCACAGTTGTACGACTTTCCGTAGAGGGACTTTTTCAATTCATTCGATGAAAATCCGAATATAGAAAACTCGTCTCTTATCTCGAGCCTTTCTCTGTAATACTTGTCTTAACGTAGTTTTTAAAAATAAATAGGAATTTCCACAATTTCTGGAATTCATGAATTGCCATAGCTGTGCTCTAGTTACTTCTATATACCATGTTCAAGTATTCAAACCGACTGCTTCACCTCCACTATGATACGCTTTTATTATGTACAGCACGTAGCTAAAGATATATCGATGAATAGCTTTCTTTTTATTTCAATACTTCTTACAAATGATCCCTTCGGTTCGATCGAGGACGGATCTTCAAGCTTCGACTTAAATTTTTTTTCGTTTTTTTCTTAATCGCACTTCCAGCGAATTCTTATGCATTGAAGAAAAAAGGAAATATTTCCTTAAACTTACATATTATATAAACTTTTTTTCGTCCTAACTATTCGCAATTTGTAAGAAAAGAAATTGTGTAAAAATCGAACAGATCAAACAGCAACCGACGTCTTCAAAATTCAGAAACTTCATTGATTAAAAAATGTCGCTCGACTACAAGATTCAAAATTTGAATCAGAAAATAGAAAAACTAGAGTTCTAATTTGATTTTTTATCGAGTAAAAGTACAGTTTGTCCCCCAGTGACAGAAACTCGCTGACACCGCGTCAAAGGTATAAATCATCATAATCAACGACGAAAACATCCGTCTTACAGGATGAAAATGTTCGAAAGCGCAAAAAAAGAAGGCATCTTCAAAACCCAATGGTAAAAATTTTGCTGTTCTATGTGACGTATACGGAACTTGGTCGTTGCATTGCGCGACATTCCGTCGCCACTCCCGTCGTGCGCTTGCGTGGAATCGCCCTGGGCGAGGAATCCCCCCGGGCGTATCAGCCGGCTTTGAAAAATCCCTCGCTGTGCTATGCCTAATATACACAGTATATCACGCGTAGTTTTGTCCCTCTCTCTCTCTCTCTCTCTCTCCTCTCTCTCTCTCTCTCTCTCCTCTCTCTCTCTCTCTCTCTCTCTCTCTCTCTCTCTCTCTCTCTCTCTCTCTCTCTCTCTCTCTCTCTCTCTCTCTCTCTCTCTCCATCTCTTTCTTATACTTTCTGTTCCTGTTCGCAGATCCAGCTAGAGGAGAACATACGTCAGGTAAGAGGCTGATAAGAGGCGTCGATTTTTCACTTTTACCATGCTCACACACTGGAACCTCGTTCCTTTGCGCGACTCGAGCAGGGTTTCGGCATCGGAGTCTTCTCTCGCGCGACTTGCGCGCGGCGTGCGGAGTAGGGGGGAGCGCGTGGCGCTTGCGAAGTAGGTTAAACTCGGCTCCCCACTCGCGATTCTCTCTCTTTCTATCTCTTCTCTCTCTCTCTCTCTCTCTCTCTCTCTCTCTCTCTCTCTCTCTCTCTCTCTTGCTTTCTCTCTCTCTTCCTCTCATTTTCTGTCGGTGAGAGTTTCGCGTGAGGGCGATCGATGAATCGCGTCGGTTATGCCCGCGCACCGTGCTACAGCCTGTTCTACATCCCCCTCTCTCTCTCTCTCTCTCTTCGTTTGTTTCGAGTTTAATGTTATCGTATAGTTATTGTATTTTTTCTTCCCCTCCCGTCCCCAACTCCTGATTCTGTTCGTTCCATTCGTGTAGCCCCAAGGGCTTCCCGGAAGTTTCTTTATGACTGTAAGGGTATCCGGATAGGATTCTTGGTGGATTCGAAAGTATTGATTGTCAAAGTAGTGTAGTATATGGGTTCGGCTAATTTACGGCTCCGCGAAAAGTTCGAGATGGCTAAGATGTAAAAATAGTATTCATGCATGTTTATTGATACTTTCTGAGATATTCGCATCAATAAAGTTAAATATACGTTCAATGTTTTCCTTCGTCTTATGACTATATTCATTGGGAAATCTAAAGAAGTATATAATGTAAAATTAATAAGATTTTATATGATTGCATACCCAGTTATACTCGTCTAATTGTTCAAAAACCGAGTGAATTTGTCTTGATTTGTCTTCGTATTAAGTATTCCTTTGAAGGCTGAAACTTTATGTTAACTATTTGTAACCGCACTGCGTCTATTCAATATTTCTTGGATGTATGATAATGTCATGCACCTATTGAATTTTACACTGAAACTAGTTCAAACAGAAAGCTGATAAATGAAGTGTAGATGATCTTCATTACTACATAAATAATGTTTTCTCAAGAATGCGAATAGTTTCTGAATAATAAAGTTTTCCTTCTACCGAAATACACGTGTATGCCTAAAAGAACAAATGAAAAATGTTCTTCTTCACATTTTGTTGTTCTTCAAATACTTAGTAGTGATAGTCCAAATTCAAAAGCTGTAATAGTAATATTCTAATTTTAACTTCTATGAAACATACTGCTAACGTGATTTTTAAATAATACAATTATAGCTGAAAAATTAAAATACGTGGAATTCTCTTAAATCTAAAATCTATGAACTATGATTTCTATTCGTCAGATTACATTGATTAGTGAAATAGAGATGGCAATTATAGAATAGACATCGTATTAATAGTATGTTATTTAAAACATAGCAGCTGTAATTCTATTTCCTTATTTGAGTTATTAATTTGCTTCCTGAATACTTGGATTTGGGATCGTACGACTACAGTATTTTAATTGAATTTATTGAGAGCCATCGCGATTCAATCTTTCTGTGATTGACTTTATCATTGTAGTTTTCAGTACGTATTTAAAGAACACTAGATTCTATCCATTTTCAGATTTATATAGAAAAAGAGATTCTAATTACAATCCTGTCAAGGGAAAAATGTTTTCCTAGTCTGTCTCTACTACCATTTACCGTATATGCACTCCCATCAGCAATGAAATTTAATAACCGACCATAGCAAGGGCATGGTTCACTTGTTTATTTGAAGATATCTGTAGACGAACAGCTGTATCTGCGCGAATAGTATACGAACGAGTACCAGCGAACTGAACAAGGACGATCGTCTGAAATCTGAAAGAAGCAACCTTGAGCATATGTCGTCGGCCTATTCCTTTCCATTGTCGATCGGAAGTGCGTGGAAATGTCGACCCGTTTTCTGAGTTGTCCCAACCTTCCGAACGTAAGGCGAATCAGCACTTTCCCACATACGTAGTAAACAAAATTCTTCGCAATTACACAAAATGAATACACAGTCAGAACTGTTCCTGATCATTACTAATGTGTCACAATTGTGTCTTAGCTACATCGGTGATACTCTGTATTATGCTCGATGTTCACGAAAGTTCCTGGAACTTTTCGTTATTCTACTGCAGCAGAATGAAGGGTTTGATAAATTGGAAAAATTTTACCTTTCGCGCAAGTAAAAGTATAATATTTCAATTATTTTAAATCAATCAGACAATCCTCTCTCTCTCTCTCTCTCTCTCTCTCTCTCCCTTCAACGATGGGAAAGATTGAAGTTTCGTGTTTTCCAAACAATTAGTAAATTTTTTTCTCTTGTTACGGCGAAGTCGGCAGTCAGAAATTTTCAAATGTCTGAATGTATCCTTATCTGAATTTATCAAAATAATCGTTTATCCAAATTATCGAGAAGATTGTAAATAAATTGTAACCAAAATAATGATAAAGTTTAGAAAATAATCATTTATTAAGAATATGCATTTACTTCAAAAATTGTTTAGTATTTTTTAATGAAGTGGTAAAAAAAGCAAGTCCTATACGAAGAGAGGAATTCTGAAGACAAATGTTTATTTAAAAAAAAAAAAAATAGATTCTAAAACAATTGTACAATTAAAAATGTCAATGCTACGCATACCAACGTTCCGCCTTAAATTCTCAGACGTCGCCCGTAAACAGCTTAAAAATTCACTTGGTATATATATGAAAATCGATCAATTACTATCTTCCCATCGTTTATAAAGCCTTTCATTCCTTGAATTATTCAAGACTAACGGCCGAGCTCAAAGTCTTAACGGGGCCCGCGTGCATTCTCCCGCCATCGATCCCTCACCTCCCCTTAAAGCAAGAACGATCGAGCGAAAACACGAAGAGTCAGAGGTAGAGAGAGAGAGAGAGAGAGAGAGAGAGAGAGAGAGAGAGAAAGAGGAAGGGAGAGAAAAGAGCAGCAACAGCACCTCCAACATCTATGTATAGCCAATAACAGTTAGAGGCAATGCGGCGCAGGCACAGGGAGATCCATAGACAGATAATGTAAAAGTGTAAAAGTCCCGCGCCGAAGCGGCGTTGGATTCTCCAAATGCAAACGCAGTTGTTATACATTGTTAGAACGTTATATATTGGCGATGTTAGTGCAACCAAGCGTCGATGTTGCCTGGAGCGCGACCGTCCGACCGTTCGACCGATCGACCTAACCGACCTGAGACTTTTACGAGCTTGTATTGCGGCTGAAAACGTGCACAACTTCGGAAATCCAAACCCCTGCTTAGAGAACTCGCGCGCGCGCGCGCGCGTGAGAGAGAGAGAGAGAGAGAGAGAGAAGAAGCAATGTATGGCGATTCGAGTTACGTCATTCTCGGAGAGCGGAAGGAACGATTCAATTTTGCAGTCTCTCTCTCTCTCTTTTTCTCTTTGGTTCGGATCAATATATCTGACTGCTTTCCTCCCTCCCCCCATCTCTCTGCCGAAGCTCTGGAACGAAATTTCTATTTTTATTGCCCATCCTCGGGCCTTACTGCGCTGATTCTTTATTTTGCTTCGGGACATAGATCTCGTTCCGAAAGCCCCCTCACTTTTATTAAATCCAAGCAGATAATATATATTGAAAACCTCTTTATCCTGTGCTTCAAGAGTAATTTATTTTCAAACGATGCCCCATCTTGGAGCTTTTGAAAAAATTTCCCACAAAAAGTAAGTTAGAAATTGTTTTTTGTTTTTTTTACGAATATTTAAAACAATTAGAAATAGTTTCAGTCTTAAACAACACTAATCTCTAATCTGTGCTACCTTCATCACTAGATGTGACCTCTATATATTTCGGTCTGACTTAAAATCTTTATACTACTGATATTAATGCATGTCTTGTCCAATATTTATTTTAAGTGTGTAAAATAATATATTATAAAAACTGTTCATAATTGATTAATAAATTGATTAATATGTGAAAATATAATTTTATAATCAATTAGGTGTCAATATTAATTAGTAAATAAATAAATACATAAGATGTTTTTAGAGTAATTGATCGATAGCGAAAGAACTTACATTTTTTAAGTCTGTACGTGCACGCGTTTATACTGATGATTATATGTATAATATAACTTTCTAAGATTTCGTAAAGATTCCGCAGAATAATTCCGCACAATCAAAGCATTTGAAGGAGAAAATTCCAAAGTTTGAAATTACATTTTAAACTAATTCAAAGGCTGGCTGTACATCAAAATGTAAATACTTTGTAAAACTTTGCTACTGCGTTGAATTAATGTTATTTAAAAATTTTGAAATAATAAACGATAAAATTATTTGTGTATTAAAATTCTTGTATCGCAGAGGCTGTACGACTTGCAAACTACCAAACTACGAACTACTTAAAATCTTAGTAATATTTTCTTGAAGCATCGAGAGAATGTTTTGCACAATGCAATCGATTTTATTTTAATTTGAAGTTCGTGATTAAATTTTGGCCTTATAATATTGGATAATGGGGGAACTGAACTATTTTTTAATTTTGCTTTGTAATAGTAATCTATGATTAAAAAGAAGACTTAATTGACAGTTATTGTTTATTAGATATATTTTATTATATGCATACTGTTGTTAGAATCCCCGGTAACTTTACTACACCAGAGAGAAGTTGATCTATTTTATTAGAAGTATTATGACAATTACAACAATTGAACACCATTGAATTTCTACACCTCGGTAATACGTTGAGCACTAGACCGAGAACATGTGTATTTATATATAGATATAGTCTACATTTCTTATTCATATATGTTCGTATCCGTCATTTTCTTTTACTTTAAATAACTTTCAAAAGCTTTTCAAATGTTTATTGTATAATTAATGTAAATATAATCGTATATTAATTTTAAAAATAGCAATAAACTAAGAAAAACGGAAACTCTAGTTGACTAGTTCTCAACCTCGTCATATCTACCATCGCGATAGCTACTGAATCGATATATATATATATATATATATATATATATATATATATATATATATAGTTATTCAGTTTATTGTAGCACCGCATGACCTACTCGACACGACGAGCACCTAAATGTTAATTCGATATATACATATATATGTACACATACGGAATGAAAATTTCCCTCTCGCGCTGACGTTTATTGCCAATGCACTTAGCATGCGCACGGATAGCTTCCCACTTACCTTTGTGAAAATTTTTTAAACAAAATAAGAAAAGAAAAAACAAAAAACAAGAACAAGAAGAAAAATTAATTGAACAACAAGAAAAAAAAACAGAGAAACATTATTTCGCACGGAGGCGGATATCTATATATACTTGTTCGAGGCAATTTATAAACGAGGCAGCATGGTGAAATTTCCCGGGTTATTGCGTTGGCGCGGCATAACGTCCGCCCCCTCCCCCCTGTATCGCGCAGTTACAGGTTTCAAACGGCTTTAATTGAATTTTACAATCCTTTGCCGATACCGATCACGTTGCGCGTGGGCGCGCATCCGAGGAGCTACGGCGCGTCGTTGGCGCACTTAATTAAATTAGAGACCTTGTCTCGCGCGCGCGTTTGCGTATGTGTGTGTGTGTGTGTGTACGTACTCTTTGCAGTTACCGCTTCGGTTTTACGGTAAAATATCCCATGACCCCTCCCCTCCTCCCCCGCCTTTCTCTCTTTCAAGCATAATTAAAGGATCGTCGCTGGAATATTCGTTTTACATCGTGAAAGTAGAGCAAAAACTTTTAGCCGACTAGGTTTTTTATCAGATCTTTACTGAGTGGAACTCGGTGTTTTCTTAAAATGTACAGCCTCGCAGACTGCTCCGGTGAATAATATGGAAATTAAAGTAAAAAATTAAGGCTCAGATCAATCTGAATAAAGATTGATTACAGGTATCATATGGCTAAATGAATAAAAATACCGTTGCTAAAATTACGAGGTAAATTATTATAATGAATAAAAACGATTGGTGTAATAAGAGTCCGACAAATTTCGTAGTTCACGTCGTAAATGCGGATACGTGAGAATCGGTAATCGACGCATTATAGTATACATCTATAACTAAACAACATACATTTTTACCAAATTGGGAATGTATAGCAATAGAAATTTTATCACCTTTTTATTTTGCAAATTTTATGCATTAAACGATCATTTTATGATTCTGACTTACGTATAAAATTATTATTTAAAGCGCAATATTAAATCATGAATTACAAATTTTTCTTTTTGACAACGGCCATCTTCTGATATAAAACTCGAATAAAAAAAAATAATTATTGGCAAAAAAAAACGTGAACTCCTCGTCAAATGCAATTTACGATTTTTATAATCTCCTTCTCATTATTAGCAGTAATACATGATAAAAACAGTTTCAAACAGGCAAATCGCATGGATCGTACATTTCTAGTTGTTCGCAAATTAGATGTTATTTTTATGATAATTAACTTTCTCAATAACTTTTCTCTTCAAATAAATTAAAGTTGCTTAAAATTAACCTAAGTCTAAAGTTTATTTATTAAGCAGAAAAAGATAAAAAGATAAATATCATATACTATACAAACTATATCGATATTTTGCCTTTCTAATTCAAAAAGTTTACCTTTCAAAATTTATTTAATATAATTACATAAAATAATAATTAACTTTTAACTTTCTTGTTATTATATAAAATAAATAGAATTTCGAATTTTTCGCTTCCTAAGAATACATTTGCTCCCTCTACTATTTTCTAATATTCGCATTAATTCTAAAGATCATGAACGAGAAAATATTGAATTATTCATACTGTTGATATTCTCTTTCATTTTCCCGAACAAAGTTTGCGTACTCATTAGGACGAAGAATTCATATTTCATCATTCTAAATATATTTATCAAACTTTTAAATTATTCATTGAATCAGTACGATTACGATCCGCTAATGAAAGAAAAAAACTAATTTAAATTTCGCGCGGTGAAGCGAGGTAACCTAAAAATTAATTATAAATGATTTACTTGTGCAAATGTATAAAAATAATTCATAAATCTCGCTGTGATTCAACGACTCGAAGTGCAAGTCGAATTACGTTTCTTTTTTCTTTCGTAATAGAAGAAACAGGCTTTGGATCACGACTGGGCAAATACTACCTGATCTTATAAGAATCATTAATGTTTAAAATTATAAGATTTAAAATTCGAAGGATTATAGTGTCATACCTACGGAAAATAAAATCAATCTTCCGTCTTCTGAATAATTCAAACATTATATAATGTATAAATAAATAACATTATATAATTATATACAAAGAACCTTCGAACATCTTTTAAGATTTATCTTGGACTCTGACGCGGCTGGGTAAAATATAGCACATTTCCATCTTTTTAAATTAACTCGTACTATGGATAGACGAGACTTTATTCCATTGAATTAACTCTTTACGAATTATAACAAAATACATTTGTAATTCATTGGGCTTGAAAACTGCGCGAAAAATAAGATTACTAGTTAATTTTTGGAATTATCGACGTTCAAAAATGAACATATATCTTGACGCGTATCAATGGCTTAATATTAAATATGCATTAGTATTTTGAAACTGGAGCTGATTGCAGTGAGCATCAGCAGTGAAACGTTCAAATTAAATCACAAATTAATATTAGGAGGGACAACGAAGAATATACAATTTTTATTGATTTGCGATAAATCGCTAAACAGATCTCCAGTAACATAAAGATAATTATGTTTGGTAGCGTTCACGATTTTGTGCTTATTATAATATCCATGGATAATAAAAAAAAAACTTTAATTTGATCGCACCGGCGCTCGAACGGCCTGAAAAAATTTACCAACTTTTTGAGCTCAATTTACTCGACGGTTAATATACAACATTTCAGGCCAATTTTAACATTATGAGATTGTACTCGATACGATCTATCTTAAAGACAAAGCGTGTGTTCAGATTCACGTTGTGTTTATGTACGAAAAAAATTTATGCCTCGAAGTAAAAGTGGAAAAGAATGCTCGGCCCGTAAGCATTCGGGCGCTTCGCTCGATTTGGCTCCCTCGAGCGGCGCGTAACGCGCTAAATCCCCTAAAGCATGGATTTTGGGAATGATCGTACGCGAGCGCGCGAAAAGCTCCGTTACTTTCGGATTAGTATCTGATAATACAGGTATAATACAGCTATAAATACACGCGAAAATCCGGATGAGATGATAAAATAATTTTCGCAGTGCTGTAGTTTGCCAACTAAGAAACTGTATTACCTGAAATTTTTCTATAATTATCCTGATCCAGGCTCTGAAAATGTTTTCCATAATGTTTTCTATTTTCTCCGATCTGAAATCTACTCGTGCTTAAGGAAAACGATCGCGCTTTTTAATTTAGGATAGCGTTTTTTCTATGACGCCGTGTTCTCGAATTTTCACAAATTGGAATAAATTTCGCATATACAGCAACCTACCCTCTGAATAATTACTGAAAAATCGTTATATTTTTTTGGAATTTCCGCAGAGGCTGATAGCGGAGCTGAACAAAGAGCAGGAGGCATTCATCGCGGGCAAACAGACGGAGAAAGGAGAGGCGGTCGCGCCGTGGGTCGGTGCCCCCAACGAGGACGCCCTGCGCGAGGAATGCCTGGCCCTTTCGACCGTAAGTATATGTGTGTATGTATATGATATATACATTTCTCGTCGGGCTTACCTATGTATTACCACGCTCTTCTTTATCAACTAAACTAATATGGTACACATTATTGCAGTTTACGATGCGTCGAACTGCGCCCATATATACACAGTCTTGTTTCTACTATATACTTCCGGTTACCAAAAATTCCGACGCTCGGTCTCTGCTGATACAGCTTTGAATGTATAGGAGAGCTTTTCTTGTCGGTATGTAGCACGCTACCATCAAAGATAGTAACAGCAGCGTCCGGAAGTTGGGAATTTTTGCGACGAAGACGACCTACGCCAAAAGAGACGTTTGCGTTGTTTTTGATTCTCCGACCATCGGTAATATCCTGAAAGTTCGAAAATAAATCTTTGAGATAAAATTACAGGTTTTTTTTATAGATTCTTTGACTAATTCAAAGTATTTTTGGAATCCAAGCAAAATTTATCCGGTCTTTTATTATTGATATTGAGTTGAATTAGATATTTTTGGAATCCAAGCAAAATTTATCCAGTCTTTTATTATTGATATTGAGTTGAATTAGAACTACTAAATCTTCAAATTAGTAAAACATCTCAAGCGTATGTGTAATAAAATGTACATTGTTATAAATACATTAAAATTAGATATATTTGTATAAAAGACTCGTGAAGATATACGTATGTATAGTAACGAATTCTCACAATTCAGCCGATTATTATACTGCTAATTTAAAATTTAGCCGCGCCATCAAATGGAATTCGGATTCTGACGGGAATTTATATAATCTTGAATTTTCTTCCAACGTAAAATCAAGATTGTAAAATATAACGTCGTTATATTGATTGTACGTAGGATCGACGTAACTTCGTGAGAGCGCCACCGCCAGGAGTTGACTTTGCCTGGGACTTCGAAGCTGTTCAACCAATGGCACAAGCAACACTCGCCTTAGATCCCAATCTAGAGACCATGAGGTTCGAATTAGTTCCCAAAGTGTAAGTATCCAATTATCATTTATTATATCATATTTTTATATACATATTCGTACAAATTGTCGTTTCGATAAAAAAATTGTTCCATCGTTAATAAATGATCGGTTAACTTTTTCGACAATATTTTTTAAAATAGTGCTCTCAATTTGAATCATATTATTTGAAAAATCATACTCAATTTGAAAGATATTATTAATTAATAAAAATTGTTCAAATGTATATTTTGCTCATAATGAACGAAAGCAACGAATAAAGCCATAAATGAACGAATGTCCTTTTATTACTTTTATATAGTTTTTTTTGCGTCAAATGAAAAAAAAAATTAAATTAGATATCTGCGTGATAAAACTAAAAGAAGCAATGAAAGTTTCAGACAGCGGTATCGTTCGCTGTAAAGTAGAACATGGAAGCTATAAAATAGGAAATTTTACTTTTATTGGAGATCGGCAAAACTTTCGGCTGAAAGCTCAAAGAGTATTATAACAGTTATTCATTATTTATTTGCTATTATTTCCATATTCATTAGAAAAGTCCGTATCAATACGTACATAAAAATATTAACTCTCGGTTCAAAATATTCTTCAAAATATATATACATATACAACGCCGACGAAACCCTATGTAAATATAGCAAGTTAAGATGAAATATACTACAGATAAAACGTGTGTACTGTCTACGATCGAATTAATTTCACATTCAGCACTTACAATCGTGACATTTTGGTACTTCGATAATACTTCATCAGAAAATATATTAATCAGTGTTTATAATCACTTATTGATGAAATATATGCACGAAAAGTTACGAATAAGTATTCAAATATTTTGAAAATAATTATGACTTATAAAGTAATAAATTCAAAATTTACAACTCGATTTAATAAGTCCATTTGTAATATAGAATTCATAATTGTTTTCAGACAACTCAGTCAAATTGTAAGCCTCCTTACTTTTTTTTTATAAAAACATTCTTAATTTCATCTCCTACAGAGCATTGAGAATATGTGCCTCCTCATATTTTCTAGACACATAAGACACTTTCATATATATATATATATACATTGCGAATGAGAACATAAAGCTCTCGCATTATTGCCTAAACGATAACCGTACACTTTGCCCGTAATAGCATATCGGAGGAGAACTTCTGGCGCAACTACTTCTACCGGGTCTCCCTCCTGCGCCAGAGCCACGAAATGAACGCGATGGCCAACGAGTCGACGGAAAGCAACCCCAATCAGGCCCTCACAACGAGCGACAGCGTAGATCACACCCAAGGTAAATAATTGGGCGGCTTTGGCGGCCTCGCCTACCTCCTCACCCCCCTCACCGCCCCAACGGTGGCTCGGCCTTATTTCGACGAACAACGGGAGCGTCAGACAATGATATATATATATATATATATATATATATATATATATATATATATATATATATGATATATAGATAGATAGATAGATAGATAGATATATAGATAAGAATTATCACAGAGCACGTTTCATATTCTCTCCCCCTTCCGAACCATTGTTTCATGTAACATCATAACAAAATGACGCGACGTAATCGGGCTCGACTTGCAACTTGCTTTGGCGCATTGTAGAGCGCGCTCTGTTGTAAAATTACGTTGTACATGTACATTCTGTATATTTCTTTTATACTCTGTATTATACCCGAAGTAGTTAGTACAAGCACCAGTCACGTTTCCTTCTTTACATTCTGTCAGACACGTACCAGCCTATATACAATTACTTTTCGAACACACGAAAATATACGGTGTAATTTTAAGCGTTGCTTCTTTCTTTCTTTCTTTCTTTCTTTCTTTTTCTTTTTTTTTGTGGGGGAACATCGTCGCTTGCATCTTGTGATGGGAATCTTAAAATTGAATACTCTCATGGGCGATACGATGGTAATAATATCCCAAAAGAATGCATTACTATGCCCGTCGAAGCTTCATAGATTCATGGAACCTTAACCTACTTCATTTTATAATAAAAATTAATTACATTTATATGAAATGGCGAAAAATTATTTTATAGCAATGAAAATAGGTCATTGATTAGTTTCGTTTAGAAAATTTATAACCCAAAAATTTTGAATATGTAATATCTTGGAAAAGTAACGCTTAAAATCTACGCCCCATCGTCAGTTCACCAACCAGAACAGAATACATACGACAATATCTGACAGTAAATTCTAACAATGTTCACTTGAAAACTATACTACGGAATGTGCTCGTTTGTTCTACGCACTTGTATATACATATACAAATACTTACGCACTTGTGCACACACGCACGCACCGAGTTGCGCACTGTGTAAAAAATATAAGACCAGAAGTCCGCGCATAACGGAGAGACAGCGACTGGAAACGATTCTACAGGACTGTAGTATAGCGATTACATAGCTGCGTAGATAGTCGGTCGTTGATGTTTTATGTTACACGAGCAGCGGGCACGGCGAGCCCCCAGTCGCCGAGCTCACCAGCCGCGAGGGACGCTAGCGCGAGGAACGAGGTCGGCAGCGGCGGCAGCGGCGGCGGCGGCGGCAGTGTGGCGGCCCTCCAGGAGGCCACGGAGAGCATGAAAAAGCTCGGAGTCCAGCCGAGCAAAGGTGGGTTATTTACAATGGCATGAAAAAAAAAAGAGAGAAAAAAGATAAAGGAGGAAAGAGAGAAGAAAGAGCAATTCTATTATCTTGGGCGATTTATCGGCGGCGCGCGTCAGAACTATAGAGTGTACAGGAGATGCGCGTTACCGGAGAGACGTCGTTGGACCGCGCAGTTTTTTCACGTCCCCGACATAAACTCGGCTGGGGTCGAGGGGAGGGGGTATATTTAATGATAATGTTTCTCAAAGCCACTTTACGAGCCGAAGAAGATTGTAAGCTTAACCCTGGGAATTGGGAATAACTTCCATTAAGAAGAGTATAATGATCTTCGTGTATGTGTCTTTCTACGCGATCAAACCAAGCATCGAAGTAGTTGTAGAAACGTTAATGATTTATAAAATATTAAGGAAAAATTTAATGACTTTGATTTACTATATTGCTAAGTAACGAAACTAGATCCTAGAGCAGTAGAATATATTTCCAAATGATTTTGGTGCGTTGAATAATAGAATCTGGTCTCAGAATTGATCGATTGCTTCAGGGTTGTAGAGATATAATTAACAACTGCAAGAGAACGCTTATATAAATTTTTTATGGTAATTTTTATTACAAAATCTTAAATAATTTCAAATTATGGGTCCTCTTTGAAACGATACTAACTTTAATTTAATATATCTTTGTCTGCTCGTCCAGATATGATATAATTTGAGATTCGTGTTTCACACCGGAGTTACGGGTTTAAGATTTATAAGAATTGGGCAATGCAAAATTGGCTGGGCCCGGTGTTTGTGGGCTTGGGATTGATCGGCTAAGAATTTAAATTTCATTTTGAATTAGATAGAAAAGATAGGCTTTACATTGTCAGCGCCTTAAAATCCTTCAGAAAAGTGTACTCTTATTTCTCTTACTTTAGAATTAATTAATGTTCTGTAGAATGAATTTCACATTTGAAAAGTCCAAAAACGCATTATAAAATAACTAATAATTTGCGAATAAAAATTGTCTTATCTTATTGTCGTATGCCAGGACGTATAAAATCCTTACTTTACATGAAAACACATAATTTTTTTTTGATAATTGTAATATTCCGCCGATGAAACGCCAAGATAATCAGAAATGCACTCAAATAGTCCTAATGGATGAGTGAAAGTACAGTGGAACTCAATGCTGATGACTAACCCCAATAATGAATTCAACATTCGTGAGTATTAAAAATTATCATAGTTTATTTGTATCCATTACAAAGATCCCATAAGTAAGCTAAACATTACTTCAGTCTCCTATGTATGTTTACACATGAATCTTAGTATTTGAAGCTTTTCTGTGTTAGAATGTAAGAATGATCAAGAAGAATACATTCCCTTTTTCTATATACATACACAGTATTACACACGTATTCGTACTATTAATTATCCTAAGTGTCGATGTCTTGTTCTTTTAATACTATTCTTCTTTTTTTTTTGATAGTTATAACCAAAAATTAAGTAACTCTTCTACATATGTCTACGTTATATTGCTTCCAGTCTCTGCCTAGATGCTTTTTCATCCATTGCACCTTAGCGAAAATGTATTGATTAGTTATTTCATACACGCGAATGTCTATCGTGCCGCCCTTGGAAAAATAATAAAATAAAATGAGAATTAAGAAACAAACTTTACCTGTATTTCTGACCGATACATATCATTTTAGAAACAATTGACATAATTATTGTTAAGTTTTTTTAACATCAGAGATGGGCATTTAAATTATTGCTTCTGAAATTCACCCATTTCTGTTTCCGATAATGTGAATTTGTACTTCTACATATACATCATGTTTGAACGAAGTATGTGTGTGTGGGTTTAAAAAGCGCTAAAAAAATTCTTCATTAATCAAAAAATTTAATGTAAAAATTATAAATAGTATAAAATATATGCATGCTTCACTCCATTCTTTAGTATTTATTCTTTAACTTTAATCTAATCTGTTTGAATAAAATAAAGATTTTAATACAAATATTGAATTTTTCATCTTTATCTACTCTAAAAAGATTTTATTATATACTATTAATAATGTTTCATAAAAATCGTACCAGTTCTGTTAAGTAAAGCGTAAGATAATTTATATTTTTAGAGGCAAGAAAGAATATTGATATCTGTTAATTGTATAAAAAATTATTTTATTTATATCACAATTTCTAATAATTTTGTATTATACAAATGCCCATCTCTTTTTAATTGTTATGATTATGATGATTAATATTATTGATTTTTCTCTAAGAAAAAGCCTATAGCTAGCCTATCTTTACTTTTAGACCAAATATTCTAAAAGTGCAATTTTTTTTTCATTCTATTTTGTCAACAGCCTAAAAGAAGAGGAGCATACGATCTCCGTGTTACCATTTATCCAGAGCACTAGCACAGTTCCCCCCTCTTATATCTTTCTGTTGAAGTATTATATAAACATATAAATATATCTCCGGAATAGAAACAGCAACAGAAAAAATAGTAATTAAAGATTAAATGTGCGAAAAGCGAAAATTAGAGCGCAGGCATTGCGAGACTTGTTCATGTAACGCGCAAGAAACGAAGAAGGGCGAACAAAGAAATGAAAAAAAAAAAGAAAAGAAAAGAACGAATCGTGGGAATCGAAAATCTGGAGAGAGAGAGAGAGAGAGAGAGAGAGAGAGAGAGAGAGAGAGAAACAAACAAAAAAGTTAAACAAAAGAAATGCGATAGTGTCTCTTTAACCAACCTCTGTATCGAGCATCGTACATTTATCTTTTCTGTTCTCATTGCCACTCATCACTCCGTTCCATAACTTTTATCTCGATAATTGGCCAACATCACGCACTCATTTCTATGTATGAATCGCACTATTTCAAAATTCAAAATTCGAAGAAATGGAATTTCCAATCGCACTTTGAAGAAGAAAAAAAATGACGAAAGAAAAAATGCGCAAATTTTAAGGTTTTTCTTTCGGTTCTACGTATAGGCATGATTTAATATTATTCCAATAAAATTAAAAGTTTTGAAATCGTAATTGCTGAATTCGTGTCAAATCAAAAGGCTCCTTTACAGACTGATCTGAATGATTAAACGAACTATTTCAATTAGCTGAAAGTTTTGAAAAAAAATCCTTAAAAATTTCAGTGATGCCGTGTTCCTTTCTTAATCATTGAATTTCGAATTGTATGAAAATTTTGGGTTGATTTTATCGATCTATAAAGTATTTTTATACTCATCAAGTAGATTAGTCGTGATATTCCTTCTATTATTAATAAAAAGATTTAAAGGTGGATATTAAAAATCTGTACATTCCTCGTATATAATTTGAAATTACTTGCAAGCCGAGATAATGTCGATATAACGTATATAAAGCTCAATCGGTAAAAATGTACTTTTTCGATCGAAGAACGATTAAGATTATAATAATAGAAATATTAGAAGTGAGCGCCAACGATACCGTTTCCATACAGAGTTCTCGTAGAGAAACTTTAAAAAAGAAGCAGAAAGCAAAATTGAAAATTCACTTTCACGCAAACCATTTCGTTCGGAAAATCGTCGACTCGCGCTCAAAGTATACCGAATTAATAATGAATTATTGTAACTTGTGCTATAAAATGTGTGTGTGTATATATATATATATATATATATATATATATATATATATATACACGTATTTTTTTGAAAGGACGGTAACACAGAAAAAAAATTTACTCAGCATATAATATATGAAAATTCACGCATCCTTGTATAGCACTGCCGATTATTAATATTGAAGGAAGAGTCGGTTATAATGAAAAGAATAGAGTATAAAGAAAGAAATAAAGTAAAAGAGAGATAGAGAAAGAAGAGAAATTCAGCGACAATGTTTCAACTCGATTTTTTCGCGTCGATGTACATACGAAAGGAGGATCATTTCTGTTCTTAATCATGACTTGTTTATTGCCGAGCGCGATGCCCTCGATCATCCGTGCGATTCTTACGGGACGAAAGAATAAAATAATTTCCCCCATACGGATATGAAAAATCACCTTGTTGGACTAAATAAGCTTTCTCATCGCAATGATAGAATAACCGAAACAAAACTTCATACCTATTACGAGATATTTCAAATGATATCTAATTAATATGTCTGTTTGTCTGTCGTCTGTCTGTTTTCGTCATTTACCAAATCTAAATATAAGTAAAATATTAGTTGAAAAAAATAAAACGATGAAGTGCTTATCAAAACTTATACCTCGTCGGTGTATTAAAAATTATTCTCTTCGTGTTGATAAACAAAAAATAAAAAAAGAAATCGAAAAGTGCACACAGACGCGCGAGCAGTTCAATTTATTTAAATTTTGACTGTGCGTAAACTGCAAGGAAAGCGAATCAGATTATGGAGTTAAGAAAAAGAAATGAAAGCAAATAACTGTAATAATGGTTAAACAGAAAATAACTAAAAGTTATAAGTACATAAATAAAGAAAGAAATAATAAAATAACAACAAAAATTAGATATATCATTTTCAAATGAAAAACAGATCAATGAAGTCTTTTGTCTATAAGTATATAAGTAACCTCATTTGAAAAATATACACATAATATATAAAAGAAATAATTCGTTAAATGACAATACGTGTACTATATGGAATAAATATACAATTATAAAATCGCAAGTTCTACTATATATATATATATATATATATATATATATATATATATATATATATATATATATATATTAATAAACGTGAAAAATCAAGCACGTATAAAATAAAGCGAAAGAAATATCGATCGAAGAGTCGCAAGCTAAAGGGAATCTTTACGTATTTTCAACTTTTGCAAACGTAGATAAAACATCCACGCGCGCATAATTAAACGGAGAATGGAGGGGGTAAGAATGCCTTTTTTCTATAATGTACAACCGATCGAAATTTGATCTTAAATTTTAATTCGCGATTGCGTTGACGCTTGGCTCGAACAAGATATACGTCTGAGAAAAATTTACTTTTTTTTCATATTCGATCAATTTTTTAATTAAACTTAAGGGACAGTCGATTCGAATTTTTACAGATCGAGGAAAAAGTACTATTATATATATAATATTCTATTTCAACATTACACTGTTTCAAATTTAAGTTAATGACACCATTTCTTTTCGTCTATTCTAGACTGCCCCAAAGCTTCGTGGCAGTTCAATTGTCAAAAATTTGATAATTAAATAAAATTTCTCATTTCTGCATCATTTGACGAATTTACTTGAAAGACTGGACCGATGTCGAAAGATAGAAATATAAAGTATCGCTTGACTAAAACTTGAAAGAAACTAACGTTTGCGTCTAATATTCTTTAAAAAGGCGAATTTTCTACTCAATCAATGTAAAAGAGCAGTCGACAGCCCCTTAACGTTTCAAATTCTTAAAGCCAGAACAACATATAATTGATTTTGAAAAATAACTGAAATTTTACTTTGTTAATGCTTATACAATAATTCGAATTAATCGAGCATTGGATTAAAATAAAGGTAATTCCGTCATTTTTTTAAACAACTACCACGTTATAATTAATAAATGTGAACGCCCCGTATAAAGTTTAAAGACACCTAATTTATTATAACCATTATTTAGCCATCCAAACGAACATCTACTACTTTTCATTCAAATAAATATCAAAGCCTTGCAATGTAACCCAAGGCTCGCGGTGCATTCAAATCGTATTTCGAATAATATGTGAAATCATGTTTTAAAACGACGAGTGGGCCGTTAGAAGCGAATGAAAAATGAATTCGTAAAGAGTTTAAAAAGAAAAAAGAAAAGAAAAAACTGCCTCATCATTCGACAGATCTACCCTTGGATACACATCGATATTCTTTCTTTGCTCGTTTTCAACGCGCCTGGACTTTATCTAAAATAATACGTCGTTCTATATCGATGCGTCGATAAGTGTAATAAACAAAAAGAATGAGCGTTGATCCTTTTCTATTGGACGCGCGAGCGCGAGACCGACGACGACGCGACTGCGCGGAGTAAAATCGGGTGGGCATATATGTGAGCGCGAACAAACCGTTAGAAAATGCGAAAATTACATGTGTGTGTGTGTGTGTGTGTGTGTGTGTGTGTGTGTGTGTGTGTGTGTGTGTGTGTGTGTGTGTGTGTGTGTGTGTGTGTGCACTGCACTGCACATAAAGAAAATGGAAAATCAACATTTCAATCGATTAATACGACTTATATATTGCATCCATTCGTAGGAGCTCTGACGTCCGAAAAAACGGATTTTCCGCGATGCTTTACACACACGCGCGAGCGCGCGAAAACAATCTGTTAAAAGTCGCGTAATCCATTTAGGGAAAACTGTTTATGCGACATTTATAAGAATAACCAGGATTATAACGCAGTAAAATGCATGCTGTTTTAATTATGTACAATCAGCTTCTTATGTAAGAGAAATGAAGAGAAAAAAAATGATAATTATAGTTATTTTCAAAATAAACGAGTCTTTTACTTTTCGTTTGCTCACAGTATCACAGTAAGTTTCAAGTTCGTTACATGTACATATATATTCTACTGAGTAGAATATTTTCGAAACAAAATAATTGCAGATAATTGTCGATTGTTTTTCTTTGTTTGTTACAGTGGCGGAGCTGTGTATATTAGCCACCGAATAAAAAAGTCGCGCGGACTAATTGAAAGAAACAGAAAAAAAAAATTAAGTCGACAGCAATTTATTTCCTCTACGTATGTGTAGCATAATATACAATCTATACTTTGATCGATCGGTCAACTATCCAGGAGCAGATCCTCGCTTTTTTACTAAAAATCACGTTATATATATATATATATATATATATATATATATATATATATATATATATGTATTCGAGCATAATACGGTTTCTAACGCGCTGGGCGAGGGAGCAGAAAGGGCGTCGAAAATAATACGTATTATAAACGCGCGTTATACAGTCGAGTCTCGTGCATCGTCGTTCATTCGTTGATGTTCTCATTTTTTTCGACCTCCCCCCTCCCTCTTCTTATTCTTTCCGTAGTCAAGCGCTGGCGAACTTTTTCAAACCACCCTTCTTACGCCCTCGCTCGAGAAAAAAATATTTCTCCGCTTGTGCGATGTATGCCGGGCGAGATCTGCTATTATATATTATATACATAAGCAGTCGATAGTCGGAGCGGAGTCTTTCTTTTTTTTTTTTCTTTTTTTTTCCTCGTTGCGCTTTGGTTCCGAGCGCTTAAATATAACGCGGCGAAGTCTATTTTTTAGAATAGGGCGAAATTCGACGTATACCGTAGTAGAAAAAAAATCCATATAGATATAGACTTATGTATTATATAAAGACCTGTACTTTTCGCGAGAGGCGCAATGATGGAAATTCACTGGGATAGAGCGTATATATACAATTATTTGCATATTACAGCACTTTCAATTGTACATTAAATATTTAGTCGAATTGTATATACATTATCAAATATATATCTATTGAGAGAAAAAAAGAAGATATGATCAACAATCATCGTCATTTCATTGCCATCACTTGATTTTTCATTATTTTCTATTTTTAGTTTATCATCAGCCAACAAGACACCAACACTGACACTATAAATATATAAATACGTATATATGCATATATAATATTATCTACATTTCTAAACGTGAACATTTACTTGCAGAAGCTCTCTCTTGCCTTGTGTACATATATATACTTACGTTTACGCGGATAAAAAAAAATAGAGAAAGAAAACAAAAAAAATGAGGAAGATAGAGCTCGAGAAATACAATATCGCAATATATAAAGAGAATTTTTGAAAAGGACAATTGATAGATTATAATGTTAAATTATACCAATATCGTATGCAATAATATGTTATTATATATATATATATATATATATATATATATATATATATATATATATACATACATATAGAATAGCTAATATTAAAGTATCAATATCGATCGCAGGACATATGGCGTACGAATATATTGGGCAATTTAACGCGGCCGCGCGAGCATTGTCGATGCAGCAATTTTTTAGAAGTGTTTCAATGTAAAGGGGAAAAAAACAGCCACGATGTGCTTATTTATTATAATATTTACGGATTCGGGCTTCTACATAACACTACACGGTTATAGGGAATTTGCTCCTTCTTCCCATTTCGTTTTACAATAAAACATGATATCAAAACAAAAAAAATAAAAAAATAAAAAATTTACCGAAAAATTCCATTTTTTTTTTTGGTATTTTTACGTTATAATCCTAATTTTTGATCGACGTCCCGTGGACCCACCGCTAAGCGGAAGTGTTGCAGTGCGCGAAATTATTCACAGGATCGTTTTTTAATGACAAATAGGACAATTTCGACGCTGGAATACCGTTGAATATTTATATCTCTCTGGATTTATACTCTATAGAAATTTCTATTTTTCGCTGGATTTATATTATGATAAATCAAGAACGCGTTATTACATTCTAATGCCGATGGGATCATTACAATGGTATCCGATTGTCACAAAAGTCTTTTTTTATTTGAATAAAAGTAACCAGTGTGTGACGTTGATTCAAATTAAGATGTAATTCTCATCCGGTGTCCATATTAAATCATTACTTAAATTAATTAATTTACATGAGCATTTCGGTTATATCATAATATTTTGACATTATACTGTATATATTCTATATATATATATATATATATATATATATATATTTACCCAACTGAAGCAAATTCTCTGTAACTTCAATGCCATATGCGCAAAGGCTGCTTAATTATGCTAATGCAGATCGCCGAGTTCAATTTATGCAGTTGACGTCGTTATTAAAAACATTCAATATATTTATAATTGGTTTCTGTCGAGTTAATCAGCTATAGGTATTACATATATATATATATATATATATATATATATATATATATATATATATATATATATACACGAAATTCGAACCAATTTATATTCCAATCGTGCGTGTGTCAAATTACGATTCGACATTACGGGATAAAATGATTTTAATTTGAAAGTTAATTGTTTGCACCGATTCTACATATATATATATATATATATATATATATATATATATATATATATATATATTACATTATACACTGACAAATTTGCTTGCAAAAATCAATCCGTTGTCCACAGTTTCATTCTTATATTATAATAATAAAATTAACGAAAGATTCCGCCAAATCGCGCGCAATATACGTTGAAAGTCCGATTACGCGCGCTCTCTACATGAACTCCCAAGAATTTACTTTACACACATACACACGCGCGCGCGCAAACACGACGACGACAGAAAAGTAACCCTCCACTCACCCCACGCACTGTGCGCCTCTTCTTCGGCGCAGAGCATTGAAGAGTCCACCGCCGTGTGAGAATTAAGAGAGAGAGAGAAAGCGAGAGAGAGAGAGAGAGAGAGAGAGAGAGAGAGGAGAGAGGGGGAGAGAGAGAAGCACGAAATTGAGTAAAGTATAATGATCAACAATATAATAAATATACGCATATATATTTATATGATCTATGGTACGACCCCTTGTTAACGCCACGATCATCCCCCCACAACCCCCCGTACACATACACACACGACCCTGTACACGTGTGTCTATCTGTGTGTGTGCATGTGCCGCCCCCTCCAACAGAAGAGGACTGGGAGCGCGAGCTGGAGGCCGAGCTGAAGGACTACGAGGTGGTGCCGGGCCAGGGTAGGCCAACGACGGCGTCCTCGGCCGCCGGCTGGGACGAGGGCCAGATCGACGAGCTGCTCAAGGACGAGGAGGACCTCAAGTGAGGCGACGGTACTGACGGCTCGCGGCAACGATCATCGGGGACGTCGCGGCGACTCGCGTAGCGAGGAGGGCAATGGGGGGAGAGGGGAGGGGCCGCGCCCCCTCCCTCCACTTCGATTTTCGTTATATATGTGTATAGAGCTATATTGATGATAATGTGTGCAGTTGTTATATATATATAAGTATATGTTACTTTGAGTGGAGATGATTGGGAGGGTGCGCGCGTGTGCGAGGGAGAGAAAGAGATAGAGGCGCGCATTACGTAAATTGCGCCGTAACGTCGGAGCTTTTTTTGATTGTTTGTTTGTTTGTTTGTTTGTTTGTTTGTTTCTTTGCTTGTTTAAGAAAATGCGTTAGAGATATACTGTATAAGTTGGACGGTATGCTGGCGAGGATATGCTGCATTTCTCTATGTATAATATCGTTCTGATTTGCACCCCGCCTCTGTGTTCCTTGGGAACCCCGTTGTTATAGCGATGTGCACGCGTTTGTGCGCGTGCGTTAGTGTGTATGTGTGTGCTCATCTCATATTTTTTTTTATTTACTTAAGACGTTACTTTATTAGACATAATAATATTATATAATACAAATGTCTCGTTTAAGTTCCATTATTGTTAAAATGTACGCAAGACGAGTTCTTCCATTCATACAATACTTATTGTTATAACAATCGGACGAGATAATGCCGCGTGCAAAATTTACAGAATATACTGCGCGTTGCTTGTTTACGAATTATCGACAGTTTAATTATTGAAGATTTTCGCTCGTTAAGTTGAGCAAAAGGGAATCTATTGATTTTAGCCCTTTGAATTAAGTATTGTGAAGTGCTGGGATAAAAAATGAATGGGAATTAGTGAAAATGAGTAGGAAAAATAAGTCTCCCAAGGAACGCGGTGTATAACCATCGGTATTTATTCGGTAATAATTCTACGCACTTTTTGTTGAATTTTCGTTCACCTCTCGTAAAAAATAAAAAAAGAAATAAGAAAGAGAACCTGAGCCAGAAGGCGTAAAGAATCGCTGTAACATTGTATATATAGGGAATACAACAACAACAAACAAACATTTCCGTTCGCACTGAGCGAACACCGAAGGGAAAATTAAAAGGGTGGAATCTAGAACGCAAGCGAGAGAACGGTCTTTAAAAAAAAAATGCAAAAAAAATGAAGGAAATGGAAGAAAAAAAATATATTGCAAATAAAGAACCGATACATGTAATCGCACAAGTTTCAACGGGCCTTTTTCATAATAATAAATGAAGGGAAATCAATAAAGAGAGAATAAAACAAAAAAATATGAAGTAAGTAAAAGAATGCGCGCGCTTCATTACGTAATAATAATAATTAATAATAAATAATAAATAATAATTATATAATACTAATGATAAATGAAGCATTGTACGCGACGTGTACGCTATAGTGGCGCACCCGATCTGTACTTTATACTCGTATGTGTCTGCTCATTGTGCATATGTGTGTATATATATATATATATATATATATATATATATATATATATATATATATATATATGCACATACAAAAGCCCGGCGCGCGTTATTTCAATTCGCTTGCTACATGCATTTTGCATACCATGACGATCGGAAAAAATTTTGTTAAACCGAGCGGACGGTCGATTTTGCGAACGCGTATAAGGCTACGCGCGCGAATCTAATGAGCGAGCGCGGTCGTTTGTAAGGAAGAAACAAAAGGAGGGGGGGGGGTTGGAGCTAGAGGATAATAAGTTGTCGAGGCTTTTTTTTGGCCATTCGCGTTATAACGCGTGCTATCTGTATGCCTGCGTTGTCCCGACCGTCTTCGTAGGCGCGTTCGTCGAAAAGTCAATGGAAGCGGCAGGCTCGCGAGCGCCGTCCGCCGCGTGCGGACACCAGACACGTGCATTTCGCCTCGTTACTCTAACAATGATCGAGTATCGTGCGCGTTCGACGATCGCGTTATTTGCCAATTTCGCGCCCGTCGAGGCGACACGAAAAGAGGTTTTCCATTTACCAAAAAAAAGTAAAAAAAAAAAAATAAATAAACGAATAAAAATAAAAGGAACGAGTTGGCACATCGCTGAAAAGTGAGGGCCAAGTTCTCGGAATGAAAATTCCATCGTGCGATGCGCCGCGATAGCCCAAGCTCTCGAAAGCTCATTAGCCAGCCTCCGTGCAGCGGCGAAGAACAGAAGCGTTAACGGGCCAAATTATTGGTAGGCTCAGCGACGTAATTGCCATTTTCATTGGGAATGATTTTTATCGTTGATCGACAGGATGCATATAATAATTGCTTAAGATAGAAGTGTAATGAAGAAATAATAATAACTCTTTTTTCTGTTTGTTTATAAAGATATATTTTAGAAATCGTTTAAGTTTTTCGACAGTGGATGAGACACTCGCGCATATATATATATTCCCAATAAAACTGTTCGTTCGTTTATCAATCTGTTATACCTGCTAATACTGTACGGTTGCGTCTATTATTGATCTCCTTAGTGGACAATTAACGGATTAATTAAATGGATTATCGAACGGGCTGAAATATTTCGAAAATCTATGAATATATATATGTATATTGATTTTTAAAGATGCATTTAATCCCTCTACGCCGTGCGATGAGTACGTACGCTCGACGAAACGAAGCGATCAAATAAGAAGTACTTTGGTGTATCGCAGAAGCTAAAAATGATATCACGGTCCCTGCGCTAACAAATTTTATTCGCGCGTTTCATACTCTCCGATAGTCGTGAAAATCGATGTACCTTATATATACATATATACTTTTCGAATTAAAAAATCTATATATTCGTATCCGACGTCAGATCCAAAAGGACTACCACTTAGTCTCTTTTTTGGATTATTTCGATTATTTCTTATGAACGAACCCATCAAAAAATGGCCGACACGTATTTTTATGCTTTGATGAATTTCAATTATTTTCAACATGAAGCAGCGAGAACGTTATTTTTACGAGTTTTTGAGATCAATAATTGCGACTTTTGAGCTGCAATTAAAAAATTTTTAAAAAATTTTTAAATATTTGAAATGACTTCGTTCCGGTATTATTAATTCTGTGATTCTTAAATCAAATCTTGTAATTTGGAATATCAGAAATCTACGTACTCGAGTTTCTAATGGACTCAAAAGTAAATTTATCAAAATTAACTAAATACAGTAATTAAACGATGACCAGTCGGTTACGACGGATTCGTATTTATGGATCCCAAGAAGATAAATTAGATTATGGATTTTTTAACGATTTAATCGAGAATAACACTGGCGCAGAATGATTAACGTATAAACAATATTGCGGGAGGACCGAATTCACCTTTTGTTTTAAATTCGAATGCATTTATGATAATCTTGATAGCCCTTAATACGCTTTAGACCATAATTAGTCCGTGAAAAAAGCGCAAAAATTTATGCTATTTTATATATACAACACATGCTATATTTATTTATATATGTATAGAAATAAAGATTTTACAAATGAAAGATAATAAAAAAAAGCTCGCACGTCCCTCGTGGCAGTTTTAACCAAAGAGCTTCGCGTGTAATTCATCTTGCGGCTATTTAAATAATTATTTAAATATGTAGAAAATATACAGTCGTTTCGTTAACATATAATTATATAGTTTCTCTCTTCATTGTTAACAATACATTACATTCTATCGATCGATTGTTCGTAAGCAACAGTTAAATTTCGAATGTTTGAGAAGAAGGTGATCTTATGGGGGTAGCTTGTAACGATACCGATCAATTGTCGCGTGCACGCCCATCTGGCGAAGAAGAAAAAAACCCGGGGGAAGGAAAAAAGCTCGAAAATAAGTTTAATGCTTAGCGCGTAATTCTATTGTCATCGTGAAAGAATGAAAAAAGAAACGAGGAATTTGCCTTTAGATGCTGCTTTCGTAAATTATTTGTAATAATCACGTTTTTTGTATATATGAGAAAATGGAAAAACTCGCGAGAGACACAAAAAGATATACGGATGAGAAAACGGCGATAAGACGCTTGCTTCGATCGAATTTTGAACGATCGCAGATTTGAAAAATTACGCTCGCTGTTATTTTATTCTCTTCTCGTCTGAGTGTCTTAGGATACTTAAAAACAACAAAAAGATGAAGAAAAAAAAAACCGAAAAATGAAAAATTTGAACTTGAACTTAAAAGGACAAAAATGTGTTTGCGTAAAGCACGCTGCTATTTTGACTCGACACGCTTGATATACACTGTTAAAAAGTAGTGCATATTTTAAACCGATATTTACAGAACTTAAAAAAGCAATGTTAACTTTTACTTTAACATGCCTTACTCACATTTTACGAAATTGTTTGAATCGTTTAAATTTTGTGCCTCGATTGGCTGCCGAGTTAATTTGAAATTTCAAGGAATTCCATTTTCTTACTATGGATTTTTTCGACGCATTCACGGTAATATTAATTTGACGAATGTAGAGGGAGGGGGGGAAGGTCGCGTATAAAACGTAATATTGTACAAATAGCAATATTATTATACATTCCTATAAAATTTTCACACAAACGAATAAGCATTTAACCATGATAACATCGCGCACACCGCAGTTAATTCATCTCTGAATTTTGCGATTTTTAGCGGGAATACGGAAAGAGAAAAAATATATTATCACAGTACAATGGAAACAAAATCACCGATCTCCAACAAATGAGCGTTTGTACATTATATTGTTGTTCGTTAGAGTTATCGTGTACACGCCTAAAAGTGAGATAGATAAACGGGGGATAATTTATGCTCGCGCATCTTAAGTACTTCGAAATTCTTTGTAAAAGAAATGTTCGGGCTTGATTTATTCGTTCGCGTGTAAATGCGGAAAAGATGGCTAGGCAACTGAAAATAATGCTGGTCCATCTTAAAATAAGAACACGACACGATCTGTAGAAGCGCATCCAAGTTTCTTCGATTCATATTGCATTAACATTGTTTGAAAAATCTAAATTTCTCCTCTTTCATTTCGATAAATCTGCCCGTCACGTGTTATTAGGAGGGCACCCAGAGTCGGAAATTTTTCGGGCCTAAATTCTCCCTGAAAATATTGTCGCCGTACGCATTAACGGAAATGGCATTCGATTATTGCGCAAGACATTTCTTCTTAATAAACAATAAAACAATATACCATAGAATTTCAGGGGGGGGGGCAAAAAGTATGAGAGAAACAATCCCGATAAAAGCAGAACGTAATTAATAAATTGTGAATTGAGGACGAACAGCCCGGAAAATTATTTGCATAAACTATGCGTAAATTAATGATCGAGCAATGTTTTAAAATGGGGCAACGAGCGATTAATAAATTAATAAATAAATAAATATTATGATTATCGTATATAAGGTAAAATATTTGAAAAAAATTAAATAAAAAAAAATTAAATAAAATACATTCACTCGCAAAGGAGAAAAAAGAAAAATGTGAACATTACACGATACTTATGTATACATATATTATCAAATAAATATATCTATATATATGTTGTTGACTCCATTGAAAGTATGATAATTCGTATACATATGTACCTAATGATGAAGAAAAAAAAATTATAATATGTGCGATTAAGCAGTTAAATTTTAATGAAATAAGAGCAAAATATTACAAAGCGGAGAGGTGAGCTGGATGTTAGTGAGAAGAAACTATTAAGAAATTAATTAAGATAATTACAATATTGTAAACAATGCCAGGTCGTGTACCTTGTGGAAAAAAGAAATAAAATCGAATACATCTATCTAACACTTTTGTCTATTCCAATGTTTTAAACATATTACATTCAACCTGTAAACACCTATAAATATCTTATTTACTCGTCAATTTCGATTTATCAGAATCGTGAATATACGATAATATACGATATCTCCAATTGAATTTACTGCTTTTATTTTTTGCCTTAAATTATATAATTTTGATTTATTCAACTGATATCAGAAAATGTTTTGAATTTTTATTGAAAAATTTCACAAGCATATGTAAATATATCTATAAATAAAGATCAGTTAATATTTGCGATATATATATTTATTTTTTGCAACAAATTGAAACTATATTTATAAATTTCCAAGAAAATAATTATGCATGATTTTCAAGCAGTGAATATTTTTCTTTAAGTTTTAAGGCACTCTAGCCTTCAATTTAGTATTCTTATTTAGTACATATGCTATCTTTATTCTAATAAGAACAATATAATAAAAAAATATATAATATAATTTCTTTTATATATGTAGTATAATTATCGAAAACAAATTATACTCAATCCTTTTTATTAGTAAGTATATATTTTTCAACAAATATTCAGATACTTTATTATTAAAAAAATATTTATTGCCATGTATATGTATATCAAAAAAAATAAAGCAGGCATATTATATTTCATACAATCTGTATCTGTGTTTATTATATAATCTTATGCACATACTTTGTTTTTTTACACTCACAAAGAGATGTATCCCAACTGTATTTGTATTTATACACCATTATTTGTGATATCTGAATTACATGATTTCAGGATATTTTTTCGTGTACAACGAAAAAGAATTGCAACTCCTTTTCAAAGGGCATGGAACCATCAAAGGTTTTTTAATGTAGTTTGACTTTAAGCAAACGAAATGTAAGGATGGAACAGGATGAAAGTGGTAAAAAATTTTTATGAACAAGTCAATTATTGAAAGGGTTTTAGAAATAATAATAATTATTATAATGAAATAATGAAGCCAAAGATTAATTACACTTTTTTACAAATCATAAATTGCAAATCTAGGCTTCGCATTCATAGTTTACTTTAAAAAGTTAACAATTTAAAGCTTAAAGCGATATAATTAAAAATATATAATTAAAAGTTCTAGTTTCTAAATAATAAAAGTAGAAATCAAAATGAACTTTTTATTTGCGTAGAAGACGATTTGACAGGATTTTCTGGATTCTAATTTGTAACAAATTATACACAATTGCCCTTTGATTGACGAACAATTTCATCAATATAGAAGAAAACATTGTTAATTTGAGCAGAATATCAACTAACAACGTAACCGCATGATGCATCGAATCTCCTATATAGGACATGCAGACTTTCACTGTAAACTTTTCAGGTAATGGATTCACCATGATTTTCTCAAGAGTTTTTTTCAAATTTATAATAATTAAACTGTTAATAAAATATTATATTTCATTATTTTGCAGCATTCTATTCTAACAATTCGTGTACAGAAAGCTAAAATATGGCCAGCAAACCCTGGGTCTATGCTTTTTGAAAAATTTGTGTGTGTGTGTGTGTGTGTGTGTGTGTGTGGCGTGTGCGTGTGTGCGTGTGTGAAATTTAATAAGTTTCATCATACCCGACATTTATAATTTTTATTTTTATTTGTTCATTTTCGAAAAATAAATATAAAAAAGCAATTTAAATGCACATATAATAATGTTCAATAAAAAAAAATATCTACAAATATATAAGTGAAGAAATTCTATACGTTTGATTTATTTCAAATACGTTTAAGATATACAATCGTGAAATAAATATATACCGAACAACTGCTTTTAATATATGTCCTGTAAAATATACATTTTTTTATTTTTTATTTTTCATAAATTCCGACTAGAACTAAAGTCAGTATGGATTTGATTACGCATAGCTATTCGCAAAACATATCTTGCTTATGTTGCGTAAAATTCTCGATTAAAGACCAGACTGCCGAGCTGCTCGAAGAACAAAATCAGTATGGAAGAAACAAAGCCCCCTGCCAAAATTGCGAGCAGCGGCACAATACTCCAGATGCTGACGGGAATGTGATTAGGTGGGAGTTCATCTAAAAATTTGCGGAAATGCCATCTTCTCAACTTTTTGAGCACCCCCATATCCTCCATTTTTCGTAGACTGTAATTTTTAAGATTTATAATTTATAATTTTAACACATCGATAGCACACGAGTTACTATAATTATATCATTTTAATATTAATCAGATAAAGGATAGAGGTTGAATTCTTTCCCTGTATGCTTCGTTATGATTTAAAAAATTTTAAAAGCACTTTTTGTAACAAATTCCTAAAGTAGAACTTTAAGCAAGAGGTCATAAAAATCTATGACAGTAGTGCAAACAATTTTTTCAATAAAGTATCCGTAAAGTACGACATTATAAACAGATGCCGGTACATGAATTGAAATTATATGGGGAATATAAGATTTTTCAGTTTTTAACATACACCTGTCCGTGCATTCGTCATTTACGACCTCAAAACAATGCCTAAAGTCGTGCTTTATCGATATTCCATTGAAAATTCTATTTTGTATAGCTTTCTATTTCGTTTTTTTATTGCGTCTTGGTGTTTTCGGAATTTATCTTAATTATATTAAAGGAGGTGGTTGGGGTAAATTGTGCCGAATGAATGTTTACAGAAATGCCTAACTATGCCTAAATTATCAGAAAAAGTAGTTGCATACAGTTTTAAAGTACTGTCAGATTAGAAAATAAGACTAATTATATATTAAAAGAAATAAATAAAAAATTGCATTTTTTGACCAATTTTTTTCAGCATAATTTAATCCACCCAATTCTATTTAAGGTGGCTTGGGCATTTGGTGGTACCGTACCAATTGACGAGCGCCTGTAGCAACACATAATATAATTATTTCGCGATACTTATTGAATCCAATTGGTAAAAATAAGATAGAAGCATAAGAGTAAAAAATCGTGAAAGTCCTGCTAAAATGACAAGATTTTAGTAGCGATTTTTGAAGTACAAATTTATGTTTTTCTGATTATTAACGCGATTTTTCAATTTTTTCAGAATGTTTTATAATTAATCACTTTTTGTGAATTATTCAACATTTGGAAAATAAATTTTAAAAAATATCGCACCAATGTGTACGATAATAAGAAGCAGTGAAATTATCAAATTTTGTTATAGAAATGAAAAATTCCTAACAAATATTGAATTAGACTTATTAAAAGCTTATGCAACTTTTCTTAATTTCGAACAGATAATATAAAATTTTGAAGATATTTAAGCAAAATAAACTCCGTATTTGAATTTATCAGACGAAAATAATAGTGGATAATTATTATTATAATTAATAAGTTATAAATAATAATCTAAAAACAATAGCCCATACGGGTCCGAAAAAATAGATTCAGATCACTTACTGGCGTTTTAAAAACTTTTTATCACAACGTCTTATGTAATTTTTTTATCTATTTTCATGAGTTAATCAAAAAAATTTTAGGTATTAGCGCTAACCGGACCTCAACGTTGGATTCAGCTAATCAAAATGTAGAAGTACTATCTCTGGTATTATATACCGATTCAAGATGGAAAAAAGTTTTTTATACTTACTACTTTTAACATTTTTCAAAATCATATGACTTCTCGGCATTTTTGAAATATTAATTAAATTTGTTGAGGTTACCGAGGTAAGTGAAATTTAGATTTAACTTTAGAACCCGTGGTTTTGTCGTGGCTTGGTGAGGTCCAAAAATTATTTTAGGTTCATGAATTTGATTTGTCGAAATTTGCGCAAAATTTTCCGATTTTTGCTACTTACTTAATTTTTTTAAGGTATTTTATCTAAGCGAACTTAGGATACAGAACCATTGAGTCCATTGAGTGCAGTCTTGGGAACAGACAACTTTTTTGTGTGCCTGTGTTATTGAAGTAACTTATCATATTTAAAAATTAAATTTAAATACTCATTGACTTTAGTAGCAAGTTCTTACTTGGGTATTTTATTTCTGGTACTTTGCAAAATTATTTTCATTTCCTCGAAGAGAATAAATGTACTTTAACGAGAATTATAACTACAGTTATCTTCAAATTGATTGGACATCAAAAACTAATTAACTCTTAGTCTTTGCATTTCAAGAGACTATTTTCTCAGTTAGGCTTACTTATAATTAATAGACGTGATGTAAGGACTTCTCTTAGCCAAAGCCATTGCGAGACATTCGAACTGCCCGGTTTCTATGTACGTCAGCGCGCAAGGTATCTCAGCACTCACGCCCTCTCGAATTGCGACGCTGGCATAAAATCCAACTCTTTCGTTGCAAACCTGTATTTAAACAGTAGGACAATTGCAGAAGTAAATTTATTTTTTCAGAAATCTGCTTTAAAATATAACACGTAAAAGATAAGCATCCTGATTACAATTCAGTATATTTTTTTTTTAGATTTCGAAACTAAATGGTTATTTTGTTCAATGAAAAGAAGTTGGTTGTTTGAAATAAGGAAAAAAATACATTCATTAAAATATTGCTCATAACTGTCTGTTACATTTGTACATCTTTCCAGCAGCGCGTAATAAATTATTAGTTCAAGCAACAGTACGAATTAATTCCAATACGTAATTCTATATATGTTTCAATATATTTTACACAGTAGACGATTTTTTAAAAATATAAAATCTAATAATTTACGTCAAAAACTTTCCTTGATCAACATATAGACATTTTTTATTTTCGAATTTTTTAATTTAAAACTTAATTCGTTCTACAAATTAAATTTAACAATAAGGCACGATATGTAAAAATCTATACGTTCGGCAGCGTGTTTGGTGCGTGCATCTATAAAGTTTTAGCTTTACCATTAAAGATACCTAGGCCCGAGCCAACATTGAACTTTCTGCTTAAAGAATGACCGTTATGTATTGAATAAAATATCTCATCGGAGTATTCAATCGAAGGATGTATCTGAAGTATGCCTTACCTGTTCGAATGCAGAAAAACCATTCGTTGGTAGTTCATGCACATTTTTCAGAAATGGTCGCAGCTGCGATAGTATCGGATCTAAGTCAGACTGAAATACAATTTTTAACGAATAATTATGATCGGATTTGTATGACGTTAAGATAGGTAATACGAGAAACATAATTCTCATAAAATTGATAAAAATATTTGGACATATCTTTTACATGATAATAAGATAAACGGAGTAATGTTAATGAAGAGTTGATATATTTTTAATAAACAATATTTATATAAAAATGCAACAGTAAAGTACGCCTTCAATTATTGACTTAGCTCTTTGATGACAATATTTACATATAATATACAAACGAATATATTAAAAAACAAAAGCAGACGGCACAATCATATATATGAATTTCTGTCATATATTAAATTTCATGAAAATTGTGAAAAATTTAAATAATGTTACATATAGCAAACGGCTCCTTTTAAACAAATTCGGCAAATTTGATAATAAACTGAAATTAGAAGCTCCAATAAAAAACAACATAATTATTCCAATCGTAAAAAAATGAATCTCCTACAAAAAGTCCAAAGAAGTATATAAAATATGAAGCGTATACCAAACTCAAACCACAAATGGTAAAATATTTTGTATGCAATTAATACCGTAAGTACCATAATGGAATATTGATAGCTGCTGTTTTGAATTACAATCAGTTGATAGGTTCCATCGTTGATAAAACTGTCAATGTCGGCAAAATCTATAGTTGGCAATAACAGCGTGAGGTAGCTTGTTATCGAAGCAGAATATATGGCCCACAATATGAATGTCAATAATAAAATTGTTAAATATATCAACCGCAGCGAGGATCTAGGCGGGAATTCTAGATTTAATTTTAATATGAAAGTATAATTAATGTTTGAACAGTCATATTTATATGATAATTTTCTACGTAGCAATGTATTATAATTTTCTTCGTAGTAATGTATTATAAGTTTTAAGTTCTTTACTGCAAGTTCCTGTATGAATATCTGTGTTTACAGATTATAACTTTAACAAGATTCTAAAATAATTATTAATTAATAATCTATAATAATATTCTGATTTTAAAGCTATTTGTAAATTAGTTTCCAGGCATTAAATACGTGTTAAATAACCACCTTAAATAAATGTACAATATTTTGAATGAGATAGAAAAGAATTCTATAGCACATTTTTAGCAATCTAGTTACGGATGTGTGCAGCATATCATAAACATAGCAATATACCTTGTACTCCTTGTTGGCAATATACTCCCCAAATATAAAACAAATTTTCCACAATATAATTTGGTCGAGCTTTCATACGTTTCCAATGATTGTTTAGTTTACTGATGAAAAATATCATTAATGATGCTGTAATAAGTGCAATAATGATCACCAACCACGAATCTGCATCGTAAACCTATAAATTAATATTTGTAATTTACATTAAATCACTATAGAAATCAATTTTTATCCAATCAAGTTCAAAAGATTAACTTCCATCAGCTGGGCTTTTTCATGTTGTATTACGTGGGTCAGTTAGAAAAGCTTACGCCTGACAGAAATGGCAATAATAGATCTACTTTTTTACTTGGATCGCAGATTAAAAAAGAGATACCCAAAATACTTTAGCATATCATGAATATGTAGGTGATATTTATAGAACTTTATATGTATAGAGAGGTTTGTGATAGATGACTAACGTCACTGCATTTGACTGCACAAAAAAAACAAAGATCGTTCAGTTATGCTTTGTTACACATAAACATTCCCGGCCGCACCTAACTTTCACTTTATCGGCCGATTGTGCTCCGAAACTTCATTTTTGCGGATCTTTTCTTTTGGTGCAGATCTATACATCATTGCGACTTTTGTGGACCTACAGTTTATAGTGGATTCCGAACCACTGTTATTGCACCAAGTATTTCCAGACTAGAGTTGTTAACCAGTGTAAAGGCTGGTTCTTTTTTATTGCTATTGTATATTTACTACTTTGTAGACCGGTGTATAGTGCGGGTCTACTTATTTAGGAATAAATAAATTTGCATTTGCGTATATATTTATAAATCATAAATTGACATATATGATCAGAGTGTATATTATTTGCGGATTCTTTATTTACAGATTTTTAGACCAGTGTATAGCGCCGGTCTACTTGCATAGGAATAAAATGTCTTTGCTTATATATATATATATATTATTCAAATATGTTATTATTTCAAATATGTTATAATTTATCAAACATAATATTTAATTATTACATACCCTAAGAATTTCACTTGGCTCAATTTTTTGAGTTTATTAAAAAAAATAAATAAATAAAATTTTGAGGCCTCCTAAATCAGGCTCTTCATTAAATAAATTTAAAACAGTTAATTTTTTATAATATAAATAAGGATGTACTTTATATCTTTATAGTTGTAAAATAATAAATGTGTTAAGTACATATATTGTCTCAGTCTCTCCTTGCATAGAGCCAATCTGAATATGAAATCAACACGGGCCAATTTAAAGATGTCGGCCTGGTTCAGCCTCTGCTCTTAATAATGAAAATTTTTACTTATAGAATAGACATGCACAATTTGAAGATTGAAATAAGCCTAAAAATCTATTTTTATTTTTAATATAATTATACTAGATCTATAAATCACCCCCGTTCTTCAAATTCAGATGTAAAAGTATACAATCTCGAAAATAGAGCTCAAAATAAAAAGCGCCAGTGAAGATGTTATTTAGTTTCTGCTTTATTTATTATTCTCCATTAAGTTTTTCCAAATAGTTGTGACACTCTATGCGATCAGAAATCGTATATGGTGCAGAATAAAATAGGATAAATCAAGGCTAAATCGTGTTGAAACTTACGCGAAAGTAGGATGCCCAGTGAACGCGAGCGCCATCTGGTTGCCTAAAGTAAATGCGATTAGCTGTGAGTAGAATAGGGCGCGTGAAATCAAGTACTTCGAGCCGCGAATGAGTCATCGTAGTAGGGGAAACTATGACATCGGCCTTGCCCTGAATCAGAAAATCGAGAAGGCCCCCTCCGTAGTCTTGCGAATCGTTACTCCTTTTGCCAAAACCATCCGCCTGGCCTACAATTTGCGAAGTAAAATTCATGGCATTCGCCAGCTCGTCAATTATAGCCCAAAAGAAGCCCATCATCTTGCCATTTAATTTTATATTCTCCTGAGTATGCTGCAATTTCAGTACGTTAACTTATATGAATTAAAGTTAAAAATATTCCTGGAGAATTCCAACGTGATTTTTCATACATATTCATTTTAATAAAGGATAGAACAATAAACGCTATATCATTTAATGGAATAAATTTAAATAATAATTTAAACTTTAACAACCTTTTGAGTAATTTCCCAGAGCCATGTTTTAACATTATCAATTGTCTTTTAGGCGATTAAGCCAATTCTGAACACTTTATTTAATAAGAAATATGCGAGGAAAAATGTATTTGACAAATGGAATAAAATTAGTCACAGAATTTAATTGAACAGAAAAAAATTATTTTTGTACGTTTACCCTAGACGACCTTCTGGCCAATGTTAAATATTGCATCATCCTTTTCAAAACAATATTTTGTTCCCGCAATCAAATTATGTATCTCTATATTATAAGCTCTTTGGTTTTTGATCAAGCATCGTGCGTCTGAAATTAGACCACTTGTCATCTTACTGACGAGCCCAACAGATGGTTTAGAGCGAAACGTACAAAAATAGTTGTTTTCTTTTCATTTAACTTCTGTCACAAATTCAATTTCATCTTTCCAATACATTTTTCCTCGTATATTTCTTATAAAATAAAGTCTTTGTCATTGGCTTAGTCACCTGGCAAACAATTGTCAATGTTAAAACATTACTTTGTGAAACTACTTAAGTCGATGTTAAAATTTAATTTTCATTAATTTTAATTATTAAAAATTCAAATACAAATATAATCATAAAATATTACGACACTAATAATAAAATGGTTTAAAACTATAAATATAGCTCAAATTTATCGTATAATTATTAATGTTTAACATAAGGAGAGGCTCAAAATTCAAGCTGACATTCTTAAATCTTACTGAAATTTTTCATTAAATTTACAATAATTAAAGTTTATATAGTTTAAATTTTCTGAAAATTTTAGTAAAATGTTCAGTTAATTTTATTTTATTTATAAAAGTAATAAGTAATAAATTTTTAAAGTAATAAAAAAGATTACATCTCGAATGAAATTTTACATTAAACACGATATACATGTCATAAAATTTTTAATTATTAATATGAAAGTACAAAAGAAGAAAATTTTTCTATACTTTAACCTTTTAAGTATCACATCATCCGTAAGTGGTTCGTAAAGGTACTTTTAATTTTATTTACATTCATTCAAATTAAAAATGTAAGCTGCTCCAAACTATTTCGTCCTTACCGTCACATACTTAAGGGTCTTTCCATAAAGATTGAATCGGTCCTTATAATAATTTTTATTGGTCGGTCTTAATGCCCGTGCGATTGTTCCATCTAGCGAACTCAATAACCTCGGTTAAATTATCATTAGAAGAGTACCACTTTCTGATTCTGTCATCATAAGGGCAGGTGACTATCATGCGCGAATTGAAGACTAGATGAAATGGATTTCCAACCGGATTCTGACAGATATCTTGCATTGTACTATCATTTTCATGACTAAAGACGATGAGCCAATTATTATAGGACATGTCGTGATATTTGGTAATATTACTGAAGTGGAGGAAATGCTCCTTTAGGCTAAAGAAGACAGCGAAAAGTGACTGCATGCTGTACGAAAGAAGAGTGCTCCTGTTTTCTTTTAGTTGCTTATAAGGGATTGCCTGACACGAAACTCCCTTCATGGCCAAGCGTTTTATAAAACTATAAGCTCTAGTTTTCATACTCCTTTTGAAACCTTTTCACCAAAAAAAAATAAACATCAATAGTCATATATATATATATATATTAAACATAATATATAAATACCAGCGATACTTAGTCATAACGAAGAGAATAATACTCATATATTATAATATGAACTATATTGTACAACTTAAGAAATATAAATGCTAATCTAAAAAATAACAAAAATTTTGAAGCTAAATACATTCTTAAACTTTAGATGCGCTCTTCATATATTTTACCAAAACAAATCTTTTATTACTCAATCTCATTTAATATATATTTTTATTATATTTTATAATTTATTATGTCCTGAATAGATAGTTCTTTTAAGAAAATATACGGAAAAATTACAGTCATCAAATAATCCATCTGACACCATTATAAAGTGTCTTCAATAAATTGATTTCGACGGAAAGCAAATTCGCGCGATATCGAGCAGCCTCGACACGACAAGCAAGGTCCAGCGTTTGTGATAATAAATAAACCAATGCCTTTACCATCTGTGCCAACCAAATTTTATAAATTCTTGCTACATTTATTACTACTTAACATTACTTACTTTCTGATTGATCATCGTAAAGAAGAAAAAATCCTGATGAATTATAATATTCTTGTACATCTGCCACGAAACGGACTTTATTTTTACCATCCATTTCTATAATTCCAATTGCATTTAAAACCATCAAATTCAAAATAAAATAACGATAAAAAAAATATGACATAATGAGAACAATGTTTACCGAGACTCAAAATCTTAGACTTTCTGAAGCTATGTAAATATTTTCTTTTGAATAAAAGAACATTTTTACCAGATTTATAAGTCATGTCCACTAGTAAATTGAACGGTGTCAGCAACTGATTAATATTTCATTATCTGAATATCTGCTTATTTATGTATGTAGTAATGTACTTTTATTATTATTAACTGTTCTTTTTATCATATACATGCATTTTTTCCATCCATATAAAATAATCATAGCATTTGATCGAAAGTATTAATCTTTAATATGCTTACTCATTACTGCATCAATATGATATATACAAATATATAATTAATTGAGCTTTATAATAATTACTTTTATTAATTTAAGAAATACAATAATACTATATAATAATCAGTTCAATTATATGAAAAAACTAGACGTTTTAGACTTTGTTAGCATCTATCATTCTTTATTTCTACAATTTTAATTATACTGAAGGTAATTTTTGCATTTTTACATACGAAAATAAATTTGAAGCTGAAGATGTATAACATTAGTGTCAGTAAATACATAATATATCTAAACAATTATTAGATTTTTGGTCCACTGTATTATTTGGAAATATCTCTAATTTCTGCAGTTCCATTATCTGGAGATTCCGAATACAGCATAACATATATATATATATATATATATATATATATATATATATATATATATATTATTTTGATGCACGCAAATGTTGGAGGATACATACTCATTTAGCTATAAGTTATCTTTGCTAGTTGACACGAATCTTTAGATATTAACAGTCAGTGTTATGGCTGGCTTATGGACTTTTAGTATAAATAACTAAATGAAGTAGGGAAAAAATATATCTTGTATAACATAAATTGCAATAATAGATCTCTGTGTATCTGCCGCTTCCTTATAGCCAATGGACTCCTACCTACCTATGATAAGGTTCTCTAATACTTCATAATAAAGAAAATACAATTCATTCACAGTTTTCGGATGATTGTAATGTAAGTTTTATATTTATAGATTCATTACGATTTTTACCATCACCATTAGAAGCAATCGCACCATTTCTAGAAACCGTGCCATTATCAATAAAGGAGGTTGAACCGGATGGATTTTCAAATGAAAATATTTAGATGAAAATGTATATATCCATATAACTTTATCAATGGATTAGACAAATAATAATGTACAAAACTGTCCAGAAAAAGAATGAATTTTATAATAAATTATTGGATTTGCACATTATCGATGAAGACTGTAGATATGAGATAGACAGTATAAGAACTTTAAGACGACACTTGAAATCTCTCCACGTATGCACTTCATCTCGAATGCTCCTAAACCAGCTTCGAGCTCCGCGGCGTAAGGTACATGGCATGGCTTTGAGCAGGGCTTCTTCCGATATTCCGAAACCTCTTTGGCAGTCGATCAATTGCTTTAAGTTTTCCTCCGGGTCATCATAGTATTCACCTGCAAATTTTATTCTCCAGCTTTGCAGTGTCCGTATATCGCTATGTACCGTTTGAGTTGATCACTGCTTTCTCTCTTGCGGTCTTTCTCTCACCGGGCTTCGTGCAAACTTACATTTCGAGTGACTTTCATCAGCTTGTCTTTCTTTAGTACTGTTTTCTGCGGGTCGAAACGCCTCGCTCTGACTGTCCGATGACCCCTCGGACGAGCTATAGCCTCTGAATTGTTGGCCAGATGGTGATTCGGAATGCTGCCGTTAATGCACCCGTCCTTTCGAGTATGCCGCATTGCCTTTCGAGTTCCTGCTTTCTCGTCTACGTTCCGTGTTGACTTCTTCTCTATTAGTTCTCGCGGGCTCGATCGATGGCATACTGTTTTTTCCCTTTCTTTCTTTCTATTTTGTTGACGCGCTAGTCCTAGATACATCTGTTTGTTGATTGTCGTTGTCGGATGTTTCTGTGTCCCGTCTTGATTCGATAAGCCCTCCCTCACTTCTCGCTGGTATCGACGCTTGTTGTCCCCCTAATACACTTCCGGTCTGGCTGAAGCTACGCTCCATTATATTATACTAGCACCCCCCGTCTCAGCTTCGCCCGAAATAATAATTTAACCAATTTCATAAACAATTCAATAATATCTAAGTAAAAAGTACTCTTATATATACAAATCTATATTTCTATAAATAATTGACCCTAATTTCCCTATCGTCGCTTCTGTATAAAAAGTTGTTTCAATGTAGCATCCACTTCAAAAAGTTAATGTTTTGCCGACCATTTTATATAATATATATATGCATATTAAATACGGCTTCAATGGAGAAAATTGTATTTTCGAGTTCGAGAGGTAGAAAAAGATGTGCAAGTGTCTCTAGACGACGTTTACAGAGAGCATCATGTTCGGACTATAGGAAATGTCTCGGGACGACTGCTATAGAGAGTTTTGTGTTGGGGAGGTAGAATACAATGTCTAGTTATCCCGGGACGACTCTTACTGGGAGTGTGCGTGTTCGAATAATAGAATACTAATTTCTTCATAGAAGTCGTAATGACATACTTAGACATTGTTTCTCACCAACTATACACGACACTACCCGTAGAAGTCGTTCCAAATGATCTGGAAATCACATTCTATCATCCGAACACGAAACATCCCGTCGAAGTTGACCCAATATACCTGAACTTCGTTTACTATCAACTAAACACGATACTCCCCGTAGACATAGTCCCGTTATACCTGCATATCATCTTCTACCGTCCGCACACGAAATTCCCCGTAGAAGTCGTTCCAAAACACCTGGAAATCGCATTCTATGATCCGAACATGAAACTCCCCCTAGAAGTTGTCCCGACATACCTAAACATCATTTTCTACCAACTAAACACGATAGTCCCAGTAGAAGTCGTCCCGAGAAAGCTAGACACAACACTCCCCGTAGAAGTCGTTCGGAAAGACCTAGATATCGTATTTTACTGTCCCAACACTAATCTTTCCATAGAAGTTGATTTCCTCATACGTGCATCTCGTTTTCCATCAACTAAATACAATATTCCCCGTAGAAATCGCCCAGAGACACCTGGACATCGCATTCTATCATCCGAACACACAACTGCGTATAGAAATCGTCTTGAGGCAACAGAATATCGTAATCAACCGCCCGTATGCGCCAATACAATATTACTCAGTAGAAACCGTATTTAAAATATGTATATATAACACGTACAATATAATATACATACAATATATATATACTTTTTATATTTCCGTTTTTTCAATTAAATACTGTGAATATATTCGTAGTGATGTTAACTGAAATTCAAGCAAAATGTTGGTATGCGCATAGCATATTTTTTAAATAGGCGATGAATATTGCCTTTTTATGCAGAAGTGACAATATATTTTATTTATATATACATAGTGTTTCGAGGTTGTTGGTACAGAACCCTATTTTGCCATCATTTCTTTTGTTAGAACTAAAAAAACATAGTGATGTGTGAAAATTCTGAAGTTAATAGAATGTATAAAACTAAAAGTATAATTTTTCGTCACAAACTATATTCAGTATGATTTGGCATACAGAATCATTTTATAAGAGAAGGAGAAAGAAAAACAGAGAAATAGAGAGAGAGAGAGAGAGAGAGAGAGATATTCCCACGTAAGAGAAAATAAAATTTACAAAAATCAAAAGATAACTAGCGCATCGCTAATGTACATGTTGCGTTACCTGTGAGACCTTCATCGAAGAAACATACGCTTCTGACGTATGATCTTGCGCAAGTCAACGTCTTATTTCGGCGGTATTATGAAATTGTTTTCCTCGGCCAAATAAGATGATAACATGCTAGATGAACTTTGGTCATTTTAGTTTCGATTCTTATTCTACAAAACTTTATTTACATATATATTTATCTTTATATATACATATATATGTTCAAGTATTATTATTATTATTATTGTATGTATTTATTTAATAATATATATACATATATATATATATATATATATATATATATATATATTATATTTATTTTCATGTATATATACTTATACGTATTATAATACCTTACATATATATATATATATATATATATATATATATATATATATATTATTATATATTATATTTAAAATTCTAGTTTACATTTATATATATACGTGTATATGAATATACATACCTTCAATGTTTATCTGTAATATTTTTTCTTGCTTAATAAAATTAATATTATTTTATTATGATTATTAGCTCGATGTTACAGCACGGCCTCCACGATGGTGATGGACGAGCTTGCTCCTAATAGTGGCATCTCCTCTGCCTCCTCGATGTCAAATGTTTTCAGGGCTGGCAGCATCTCCTCAGCTGTATCATCTCCCGTGTTCTCATCCCATTCGGGGTACCACGGTACGTCCTCTTGAGTTCCGAGCGCTTTGTACGCGTATCGTAACAGTCGCTCTGCTAACACCGGTACGTCTCCTCTCGGGCTAAAGCGTAACTCTCGTAGCCTATTTGCTAGACTTTCCTGACTCTCAGTTCTTAAGTTCCTTATTCTATGCCGCATATCTCTATCACCGGTGAGCATTTGTCGCATCAACCTCTGATATTGCTCCGATTGTGTTACGTTCCCTCCTGACCGTTCCATCTTGATCCGCGTCCAATTTATTAACTTAATGGTGAATTGATTTGCTTTTTCTTTTAAAGTAATTAAAAATTCTCTTCTCACTCCTCTAAACTCTATTAATGGCTCGTGAATAATTGATCTTGCTAAAGTTACAAACAAAACGGTAATGTATATCGGGCACCTCCTCTATTTGTTCTCAGGCCGACCAAATGAAGTATATTTAGTGCGATCTATACCGACACCCGTCAGAATAATTGAGCAATATTTGAGCAATTCAATTATTCAATTCAAATATTTGAGCAATTTAATTTGAGTCTTAAATATTATTTAAACATTACGTAATGTGACGTCGGAGTCGAAACTCTTCCCTCACGTGAGCTTTACCAGCCTTTCCAAGTAATTTTTTGGCGTTCGAGTTGGGAAAGTTTAAATTACTGTCCCTATGCTTTTATGTAGATCAGAAGCCAATGATACAATGGCTTATATGTAGGTATAAGCTGCTTCTATTGCGAGAAAGAGCCTATTCCTGCCTCGGCATTCCGACTTACTTCCCTGGTGCTAATTTTAATTTAAATAAAGGTAGGAATGAATGGGGCATGTATAGCCCTTCCTTTTGCAAGGAGGACCAGATCACTTCCCCGGACAGGAAATAGATAGAAGGTATGTAAACGAGAGAAATAATAAGAATAAAGAGGTTTTAATTTGAGTTACTTTTAAAGTTTATTTTCTCCTTTTGTTCTTTACAGGCAACTCCTGCTGCCTGTGCCCAGAGAAAGGGAGAGAGAGAGAGAAAGAGATAGAGAAATGGTGTGTTGGAGCGATAGCTCTTCCTGATGTTGACGTCTTTACTACTGCTGCTGCTGGCTGCTGGCTGATCCTTGTGTTGTTGAATCTTACTTGTGTCTTGTGTAGTACAAATAATAATGATTGTGAAGTTCGGGCCCTTTTAAAGTGAATGACTCTTCCTTCTTGAAAAGCGTTTTCTGGAGAGATACTAAGAGGTGAAGAGCACATACTTAACGATCACTGAAAGAGTAGCTAGATTGGGGCTGGATATTAATGAAAGACAAATAAGGAATTAATACGATCGAATTGATAAAATAGTGTTTTAGTATATAATAAAGAAATGTACAAATTTTTAGCCTTTTATGAATAAACTAGTGACTACATTGTTTCAGATAGTATTCCGAAATAGATTCGAAACAGTTCCGATTAGGTTCTTTCGTTAAACAGTTGATTTTAACCTTAAATCAAGACAGTATTTACGTTCTTTGTAACTATGATGTAAAAATACTATTTAAAATAAATCAAGAAAGTAAAAGCAAGTAAGTTTTGACTGGTAAATGTTCTCTGAAAAACGTCAATAATATGAATCTACAAGGTCAGACAATTAAGAAAAGCGTACTTTAAAAAAAGCCCACCGAGTGAACATCGCTCAAGATTGTCTCGAACGTATTGAATGCGATCCTAGTCATCTCGATTGAGTTATTACTGATGATGAAAATTGGTTCTTTCAATATGACCCCGAAACTAAACGATAAAGCCAACAGTGGTTGATCCCTGGAGCGCCAGGGCCAAAGAAAGCGAGAATGAGCAAGTCCAAAGTAAAAGCCATATTCATTTTTTTCTTCGACAGCAAAGGGGTGATTCACAAAGATTTTGTAAGACTTGGACAAACCGTAAATCAAGTATTTTACCGCAATATGCTCCAAAAATGAGGAAAAAAGGTGCTCAGAGTACGGCCAGAGATAGCGAAGACTTTGATTCTGCATCACGACAATGCTCCCTGTCGCAGTGCGTTCAGTTGTTAAACGTACGTCTAGCTAATGGGAGAATCCGAGGGAAAAAATAGTCTCCACATAAAATGGTTTTGATGATTCTGAAAAGGGTCGGTCTGGATAGATCATCTACTTGGGACGGTATCGCAGTGGGGTGCAATAGACGGTCCATTAAGATGGGGGTTTTAAATTCTTGTGGTTCTCTGGTAACCAGACCGGAAGACTCGAAACGGGGGGCTCAAACGCCGAGTCGGCCGGTCGCTTCGGACTTGAGAGCCTGAGTGCCGAATCTGCCGTGAAGCCCGGACTGGGAGACGCGAATTCCGATTTCCAAGACGGAAGTCCCCTGCTAGAGGGCCCATAACGTTTGACAGGCCCTGAAAAAAGCTGTTGTTCGCGCAGTCCTGCAAGGATTAATATCGGACGAATACTAGCCCTAAAAACGGCTGTTTTTTAGTCCTGACTTTATTTTTCGAGAACTTTATTAATTCGTGTTAAAATTTCGCGTGTATTAGGCTGTATCGAGAATGCAGCCTGATCGTTGCAGAGGATAGCATCTACCGTATCGGTGCGCGCGCGCGCTCGGCTGCTCCTGCAGCGGCCGACGTTGCGCTACTGCAACCCTCTCTCCAACTTTAATCCTAGTCCTACTCCTATCCCCCTTCGTAAGTAGTAGTTATGGCAGCCATTTACTACATTCAGTGCCCGTTCAGTTATCCTAAGGGCCGCGTGGTTGTGAAATTGAACAGTTGTGAAGAAGTAGTATTTTTACTATGTGACCGAAAGGGCAACAGAAAGAACGAAAATAAGCCAGGCCGATCAAGAAAACGCTCGTTTCAGAGGAATTAGCATACTGCAAATGCTGATTCAAGTTTAACTAGTTTAGGTGACAGTGACACCAAAACCTTGAAAAATGTAATCGATGAAAAACCTTATGGAGACGAAGTAATTAGAAAAATAAAGAATTTTTTGACACGTGAAAAAAATATGTTTTGGATAGCCAAGATGCTAAAAAGCAGTCAACTCAGTTTAAAAAAGCTAAAAAAGTATAACTTCAAAAAATCAGGATCGAAAAAATTAATATCCAAAAAAAAAGCTGATACTCCGAAAACTTGGACTTTAACTGGTTAATTTATGTCCGAATTATCCGCTTTTTATGGTATTACTGTTCTAAATCATCCTAACTAGCCCGAACATATGAAAAAAGAACAACTTGGGCCACATTCTACCATAGACGTTCGACCGACGAAAATCCGCAGCACCAATACTGCCCAGCCGATTTTAGTATAAGTATAGTTGAGCAGCAGCAGAGAATAATCTGAGTATTATTAAATATCTCCCCGCTTTTGGGAACGATACTCAAGCAGTACTTAAACCAATTTATGAAGACCTGACAGTGAAGGTTTATTAGCAATATGCACTAGCGCAAACACTCAAAAAAATAATGAAAGTTTGAATTCTTATATTTGGACCATGGCTTCATAACAAACTTTTTGTGAAAAAAAATCGTTGAGCTATCAGTTTATACAGTAACATGCACTTTTAATGAATGTTTCGGTACAATTTTAAAAATCACGAGTGCTATGGGCATAACAGTAGGCAGTGAGGCTCAAAAATACGATGAGAAAGTTAATGTAACGGGTTTGTGGAAAAACCAACGGTTTGCTTCTGATGCTTGATAAGAAAGCAGGGTGGTCCATATAAATGCTAGAATACGAGAAAATGATACTTACGAGGAAGTTGAAGGAGTTATATATGGAGCATCACTGATTAAGTGTAAGACCCTTTTTTCTCAAATTTTCATAAAAACAAAAACTGTGAACATACATACTACATATTTTTTATACGTATAATAAAAAATTTTTTTATATAGGCGAACTCCCCAAATCCACGAAATTTCAAAATTCTCGTTACTCTTTGAACACACCTCGTACATTAATAAAAGTTGATTTGTGTACAATTGAATATGAATAAAAAATATATTTAAAAAAAATAATAACATTTACCTTTTATTAAACATTGTAAAAATATTTCTATTATTCCATTATTTTTTTCAAATTTAAACGAATTGTCTCTATTTATTAATATGTTTATTAATTATTCAAGATAATAATAAGTTTTTTAATTACAATTAGTTCTCCTCCATTGGTATTTATACAAAATATATACTCATATACGATACGCATATACTATACTTAGACTTATCATCGATTGTCAGCATGTGTGTAACAGGCACGCTCTTCTCTCTCTCTCTCTCTCTCTCTCTCTCTCTCTCTCTCTCTCTCTCTCCCTCCCTCTCATCCACATCCCTCAAAAGAATGCCCTCTACCTGTGCTTTGATTTTTAATATATCAAAAATGTAGCCACCAAAAACAAACAGATCACATTCAAGATTGTCGATCCCATGTCTACGATTTTGTGTTATAGCATACTAAACTTAATAATTTGAAAGAATTCTCTTGCTTTAGTAGAAATTGAGACATCATAAATAAGCCATTTTTCGTACTCAATGGTAAATAGAAACTCTGGCCAAAAAATCTATACATTGGCAGTAAATGGATTATAATCACAATTGACCGTCACACACGCCTGCGCAGTGAATTCTCACTCACGTGTTCCTCAGTCGGGTCTCTACTTACATTACATCATAGATAATTATATTTTCAGATTCGTCTGATGATCAGAACATATTTAGCGGCAAGAGCCTTTCCCATTTCTCTAAACTTTGCTCAATTCCAAGGCAACGAATGAAAGTCTATTAGCATTCTAGCACGATTTCGATGAGGAGATGTGACAGTATAAACGTGTATCAATATGCCGATAACTTATCTACTAGAATGGTCCAGCTGTTCAAAAGTACATTGGTATATATATTTCATAAAAAGAATATAAATAATCATTATTTAAGATGCGAACGTTTCGAACTATTTTATTTCCAATTCGTTTTGACGACAAAATAAAAATTCACCATGTGAAATACTAATAATAAATATATAAGTATAATTGATGGAAGCAATAATTATATATCAAATAATATTTATATTAATTATAAAAATAAGACCTATTTGTGTTCAATTGGTATCAAATCCGCTTTTTTGGACAGTTGGATGATTCTATTTTCAGCATTTAATAAGTGTGTCTGATAGAATATTTAATTTTTAATTAATAATTTGAAAAAATAATCTTGTCAATTACTTTCTTTATGTAAATTAGTAATAATAAATAATATCTTCAATAAGCCTACAACTTTAAGAAAGTAAGTATATCTATATGTTACGCAAGATTTGGTCAGAAACAGTACTATACAGCCTTGCGATGGCTCGATCGTTAGAGCTTTGCGTATGTCTTGTTTACAAACACATAGTCGACCTCTGGTAGCACCAATAATCGAGATTATAGGTAGAATGACGTTATATGACATAAGTATAATAATATTAATAATAAAGAATCACTATTACAGTGCCATATTAAATAGATCGCACTGCGATATTAAATAGATCGGAAAAATATTAATGACGATGCGGGCGGAGACGTATCATTCTTACTGCTCTATTGGAGCAATGGCATCTATGATAATATATATACGACGATTCATCTATAATTAGACCAATGCATCAAAGTATTATTAAGTATTGTTGAGTTAACGATAAATTAATAATATAGATATATACTTACAAAGTAACAGCGACATCTGAACTTTCTTCATGGCTGGGATAAACATCTCACACCTGTAAAACCGCGAAATATTACGATTTACAATTCATTAATATGGCACAATAGGGTAATACATAATTAATAGCATATATATATATATATATATATATATATATATATATATATATATATATGTATATATAGGTCAGTAACTGACTGTGTACATCGTACATGTGTAGAAAATGCGAGATGCAGACGCATTACGAGAGTACGTCCCGCTCAGTCGCGCTAAATGAATTTTTATGACAGCCTATGGTAGATGTGTTAGGGGTAAAGAGATTCAACAAATTTTCGGTTGTCTTCCACTGGCTTACTACTACATAGCACGGCATATACATACACGGCAATACATGCAAGGGTTCGATGAATAATTGTAAACAAAAAGTTTATTAATTTATATTTTGCCAATCAATATAATTACATAAGAATGCAGTTTAATTTCAACTGCTTTGATATAGATACTTTTTTTATAAAGGAATTGCCTTTCGAACCTTTATTTAAGTTAAACATTATGATGAATCTTTTTATCTAACTGTTGTTTTCACTCGTAAAACCCAAGCGACCGAAATCTTACCGAAAAAGATTCCTTCTGCAAAAAAATGCTACTGATGGCTGTATACATCGCTCGGCGTTGCCACGTAGTGAGTCCTCTCGCTGGGCAATTTGTCGAAAATCATCAAAACTATACTTTTCAGATCAAGTTTATTCAAAAACTGTTCGGTCGATTTTCATTTTTTTTTTTTTTTTTTTTTTTTTTTTTAATATAAATATGTTGCTATTAACTTAGATTATAATATATTAGTTTTTCAAACAAATGTGTCGAACAGTTTCTTTCCTATGTAGAGAAACCCTTCAAATTTCTCACTCGAATTCAAAATTACATAATAAAATCGAAATTTCAAATTGTTATAACTTTTTGTTGGTTCGGTCAAATTCGCTAAAATTTTGATAGCTAATAAATCATTATGTGATTAATACACATACCAAATTTCAAAAAAAATCCATCGAAAATCGATTTTGGGACGTACTACCTTAACCCACGCCAGTTTCGGATGCTTTGATGAAGCAAGCTCTCGAACGAGCAAGTGTGCTGGTATTATAGAGGGAGAAAATGATTTCGAAAGAGAATGCAAGGGAGTAGAGAGTGGCTCGAGTAACGCGATAAAACTATATATCTATTTGTCAGCATGAATATCACTTTATTATACGCCACTTTTATCATGCCGTGTATATATATATATATATATATATATATATATATATATATATATATATATATATCATATCATATTATATCATCAGTGGTGTTAGATTTACGCGTATGCATATAATAAATCCAGTACGAACGATAGCCAGTAGCCGATGATTATAGTAGGAGAAAAGTTCTAGGGCACCACTCTGGTACCACTTTATCCATCCTTGTCTTTCTATTTGGATGCACGTGTAGGACTATACAATAGCATGCACCTGCCCTGAGTTGCCGATTTGGCTTTTACATTTAAAATGGGAGATAAGAAAGACAAGGATAAAAAATTGGATTCTTTTAATTTAACTTGCTTTGATCTTAACAGTTTTCTTTCTATATATATATATATATATATATATATATATATATATATATATATAATTATTTATTTATTTATGTTTTCGTTAGTTTCCGAACGGATTATCGACTACTGTGCGCTTGCAAAACGCCGGTTTCTCTAGATCTCGGCCGACCGCGCTGACGCGATTCGCTCGTTACCCACGTATGCATTGCTCGTTTATGTACCATGTCTCCGTAGTATGACGAATTGCCAGTAGATGCCAGCACAATCCTCACTGGAAATAGTTGTAGCAATGCCATCGAGGCCAGCCGGCATATTGCGTGGGCGGTCTATTTCGGCACGATAAAATATATTCACAATGCTTTATTTATGTAAAATGTGAATTATAAACATGAAGATTGTAAATTATATTATAATCATAACAAGATATTTTTGAATAGCAAATATTATATATAATAATAAAGTAATTCTGTGATCATTCATAATTATGAGTACTAAACCAAGATTTTTAGTGCCAGGTAAATATTTTTCTGTTTCTTACCATTTAGAGGTTAACTACTCTACTTCAGTGTTGTGTTTGTAAGACATAAACTAGATACCAATTAATAATATTATAATAATCTCTCGATTATAGTTAAAAATATGGTTTTCTTTTATTTTATTTATATAAAATTTATTAATATTTTATTGGCTTCAACTGCTTTTATTAAGTTAATTTATTAATTTTATCAAATTTTTGTATGAATATTGGAATATAAGATTATATTTTCTAAGTATAAAAAAAAACAAATATTTTAAAGAATTGAATAGAACTTGTATTAAAATTTGCATAATATATAATTTTATATTTATTAATTATGTTTATATTTTTTATAGGAGAAAATAGTTGGCAAGAAGATAAGGCAGACATTGATGCACATATATCTACACAATTTGTTTATAATCCAAATCACTCGTTAGCATTTGATCTTCAACGAAAAAGATTACCCATTTATAAATTAAGAAGCCATATTATATACTTATTAGAAAAGTATCAAACACTTGTTCTTGTCGGCGAGACAGGATGTGGAAAGAGTACTCAAGTTCCTCAGGTAAATAACAATTTTTAACAGAAATTTTATTTTACTTGAAATAATAATATTTTTAAGCTAGTATAACATGAGATTTGATAAATTTTAATATATTATAAATATTTTAAAAATGCTAGTGTTTAAAAAATTTTTAAAAATTCAAAACTGTATTGCACTAAAGAAAATTTTATTATCAATCTGATAGCTTAAAAATAGTTAATAATTTGTCTTGAAACGTAGTTTTTTTTTTCTATGCAAAATTTAATTGTCAATTAAAAAAGGATATTTTATAAATGTAACATGCTGATTCTTTTTTCATTTAGTTCATTGCTTATAAATATTTTTGAAATTATAATTTACAATATTCGTTGTATTAAAGTGACCAAAAATTGAAACATGCATTGCATATAAATTGATCTTAAATTAATTATTCTGTTATGACAAAAATTTTTGTAATGTTATTAAATTCTGTTATTTTTTAAAAATATTTAAATTTTATTATTTAGAAAAAGAAAAAAATTAAAAAAATTAAGGAAAAGATTTTGTTACAAATTAAGTAACAAATAATATAAATAATGAAACATTTTTTGATTATATACGTGCAATGATTATTAATGAAAAAAGTGATAACAGTTTATGTATATCAAGAATTCTATTGTAGTATAGTTTTAATTATTTGTTATTAAATTTTCTTTGGAAATCAATTTCTATTTTTATTGTTGAAATATATATGGCAGAAACGTTATTGCCAAAATTCAATTAGAAACGTATAGTAACTTTCTATTTGAATTCACACGTTTTCAAGAATTTTTTTTAGTTTAGCTGCTTATAGTTTGGTCACAGCTTTGTAATCCTATCTCAATTGTATCCTGATTAAAAAACATTTAAAAGATCAATTTACTTATATGTCTTTTTCAATTCTTATAAATTTCAAAAACGGTGGGGCGCTCAGAGCTAGAAACTTATTTATTTTTTTATTTTGATGGTAATAATATACTTGGAACAGAAAAAATAACTTCTAAAATTTAAAGCTAGAATTGCGAGCCTTTTACGAAATTATAATGAAAAAATTAATAGTAATGACCAGTATATTACGCGGTAACGCGGTAACAAAAGAGAAAAAAGCATGCTTGAACTGTTGAAAAGCACGAAATTTGTTGGTTATATATAATTACCATAATTACCGTTTGGTAATTCGAAAAATCATGAGAATATAAACTTGTATAATATGACATTATGTACAGAAAATCTATATTTTATATAAACATGTATGTATGTATGTATGTATGTATGTATGTATGTATGTATGTATGTATGTATTATATATATATATATATATATATATATATATATATATATATATATATTTTCTTTTTTTTCTGTAAATAATATATTATACAAGTATTACATTTACATCGAACAACTGAAGACCGTCTGAAATCTGAACACCAGTCGGTACTTTTTCGAACTTATAAACAACAAATTTCATGTTTTTCAAAAGCGCTTTCTTAAACTCTTGTATTAATGCGCTGACATATTAGTGGTGACTATTAATTTTTTCATTAACACAATTAAAAGAATTAAATGTCCAGCTTTACGTTTAAAGCTTACTTTTTCTATTCCTAATATATTCTCGGGTATATTGTTATGATCGAAATAAAAAATACATAAGTTTCTAGCTCTGAGACAAAGCGACCCCGCGGTTTATTAAAATCCGTCATTATTGACGGAAAGAGACCTAACTCAATCCTAAATAGTAGAAGACTATTGGTGAATAATCAAAATTAGTATTGTAAGTTCCTTAGGTATCGAATTAAAAAATTTTAATTGTTAAGTATTAGACATCTTGTAATCCATCAATATTCCTGTATTATTGTATTCTATATGTAAAAACTTAAGTGACTTTCAAAAATCCATAATTTTGGCGAAAAAATATTAGAATTGAACTTTACTTATTCATTATTTGCAATAATATGAATTTTCTATCAATTATTATTTTTTTAATATAGCTCTTTATTGTCTTTGAACGAAAATATAGATTTAGAAAATCGGTCAAGGTAGAATAACGCTTTTTACTAAAAACTATAAACAATATATATAGTTATTTTAACCCCGAATAATTTCTTTCTCAAAAATAAAAAAAAAAACGAAATATAAAATTTGTCGATTCATCAGAATGTAATATGAATAGAATTATATATCTTGACATGCTTTGACTATATAGAATAATCCACACAAGCTACAAACCATAGTGCCCCGATCTCCCCTGACCCCTACCTATTTGAGAAAAAAGAAACAAAGATAAGAATGAATTTTATGAGCATAAAATAATCTTACAACTTGACCTTAGGCAACTATGTACATCATTGTTTCATTTTAACTTTTGTTCGTAGTTCGAAATTAATTCAAAGCATTTCATTTGGCAAAATATTATCAATTCTTAAAAGTCCTGAAAAATATATCAGATGAATAAATATGGATTTCACAGAAAAAAATTATACAAATTCTATCTGGTACAAAATGTTTTGTTTTTCTTAAATAACATACATTTTACATTGAGACTAAGCAAGCAAGCAAGCATATTCCAATCTCAGAAACCGTTTGCCAGTCAGATTATAAGATAATAAAATGAGCTGAGAAAGAGGAGAGGGTGAGAAATAAGACCGTCATGCAGATTGCAGAAGGAGAATGAGAAAGGTGAAAAGAGATATAGGGAGGGAAAGAGTTCAAAGAAGGAGAAAAAAAAGTCGCTTCATTCCGCGCCAGCCTCGCATCTTATGCTACATAAAGATAACGGTGAAAATTCTCCCGATGGTGCAGTCAATGCAGTATATAGTGTGCAATGCGCGCGCGAGTATATAGGTGCATAGCCTCTCTCTCCCTCCCCTCCCCCCCCTCTCTCTCCCTACCTTCCTCACACACAGACACACGCACACATACAAAATATCGCGCACTTATAGCGCGCGGGTCTCTTTCGCGATTTTCGCGAACGCGCAAATAATACGACGAACTCAGCGCGCGAGCCGCGAAGGCGAGGGAAAGAGAAAGGCATACGTATAACATATGAGAGACAGATAGATCGCGCGAGAGCGGGAAGAGCGACTTTCAAAAGGCTCGGAGTAATGCGGCAGTGCGGCTCGGCTCGGCGGCACGCGGCCCATACAGTTCAGTCGGCAATCGCTCGTCGTCGCAAAGAGTTCTGCTCGCAACAATATCGTTATTATTATTGTTGTTGTTGTTATTATTGTACCGCAATTCCCATAGAAAATTTCACAAGCCCTGCGTACGCTATCGAAAGGTCGTGGGGAAAAAAAGGCGCGATGAGTTTAATCAGAGATCGATATTTGAAATCAGGATGTGATGACCGATCTCGACGTCGGACTTTTAGAGTCTGATGAGTCTTGGTGTTGTGTGTGAAAAAAAAAATGTAAAAAAAAATCGTGCTCAAGGTATTTTAATAGTTTGATTAATCTCGCGATTGAACTTAAGGATTAATGTGAATATAACAGTTAATGTGCTTTAAAGATATATTTTTCTTACTTCCTTATTGGTTCCTTATGACTTTGCATACTGTTGAAAAAAAAAAGTTTTAATGATTCAAAAAGAAAACTAATGTAAGTTTCAATAAAAGTACCTGCTGTAAATATTTGTTATTTTACTATAATAAGTATTTAAATTTGAGGATGTTTAGTTGATAAAAAAGAGTAATGAAAAATTTAATAACTGGGATAAACTAAAATTCAATAGTATCTAAAAGTGAGAAAAAAAATGAAAAATTAATTTCAACTGATTCTTAAAGTTTTATTGAAAACAACAGTGGTAAAAATGTTACTTCCACAACAATTAGCCAGAGTGCTGCTAGCACTTCTAGTTATATTTAATTGTTACTTAATTGCTATGGATTACACGCTCTACAATCGAATGCAAAATTATGCCATCAGACCTGTGAAAAGTGAGAAAAGTTATAAAAGTAAAGTTCCCTGTGATGTTGATCCATTCTGCGTAGTGACTGTAAAAGGCTTAATGTTGGATTATCCAAACTTATATATTTTAAGTCCATTAGCCGCTGTAATTGATAGAATTCTAGGTATTAGTTCTTCCTGGCTATGGATAACACCAAATTCAATTAGTGCATTTCATGTGCTTGTAGCAGTATTGGCAGGACACTGCATATCCAGCAGCTCTTTATCCGATAGAAGATTAGGTGTTCTTCTATTCGAATTTCGAACTTGGTTGGATGATTTGGATGGACATGTAGCAAGGAAAAGAAAGAATATTCTTGGAGAACATTCGGATGTTGGTACTGCTGGTTATTGGATAGATGGAATCTGTGATGCTCTAGGTTGTGTAGCTCTTATGTTAGGTGTTTTCTATTTTCTAAAACGAAATCAAAGAAGAGGCTATGAGAAACTACGTAGATTATATCCCTGTCCAGAGAGCCAAGAAATTAACACTGAAATCATTTATAAAAGGCTTCGCTTAAAGGCTTTATTAAGAAATATTCTTTTGGTTATTGGACATCTTATGATTACTTCTATTAGCTGGAACAGATATATTGCTCTGTATCAAGATCTTTTGGAAACAGATGATAATTCCATAGCCATCTCAACAGGTGAACTTTATGAGAGACAAAGTGAAGTGATGAGATCTGGATTCTTCTGGGTGGTCACAACTAGTTGGAGACTTATCAATTTTCATACCGCAGTTGATTATATATTGATTGCTATATTCTTAGATCGTTTATGGGAATATATAAGGATACTAAGATGGTTTGGCTACATTATACCTTTAATAATTGTCTATCTAACAGAATTCCATTTTCTTGAGTCATATGCATATATAATGAGAGGATCAACTGGATTTGTGACAAAATCATCAGAACCACTACAAAATATGACATTTAATTTTTAAGATATAAAAAAATCAGGAGGAGTAATATAATCAGCAATGATAATATTTATGTTGAAAGGTCAAAATAATTAATGTGATACATTACTATTAGTATTAAGCTTTAATTATATGTAATTGCCTATATCAACAACTAAAACACGTAACACGTTAAAAAATATTATTAGTTAAAGTTATTAGTTTTATTTATTTTGCACAAATTAAGATAATATTTTTATAAGGAGCTTATCGGTAGATTTTGAAATATGAAGATTATATATTAGCCTAGGTTTTCTTGAAAAAAAAAAAATAATAAAATAATGATATAATCTAACATTATAAATTGAAAAAAGAATTGATCAAAGTATAATTATTCAATTTAAGTGGCTGTGAAAGTGAATTTTTGACTGAGTGTCTTATAAGCATATTCGTTATTAAATAACAGTTAGTGTTTAAAAATATATTTTTAAAACAGAAATTTAAGAAAACGTAACATAAATAATTTTCTATAACTAAGGGATGAGTGTGAAGATAGGGTGTGAGGGTGTGAGTGAGAGAGATAGAGCGAGAAGTTTCATGATGAGGACGTAATATTTTTGCACGCTATTTGAGCTAACAAAAATCATCTATATACAATTCTACTTAGAAAAATTGTCTTTTATTTAAGATAACCATTGTAAACGTATAAACCCACGTAAAAAGGTCAGAGCCTATTTTAACTAAGGTTATCGAAACATCAAATGACGTAAATATTTCTACACGTTCAGCCATAAATTGTTATAGCATAGAGTTTGATATATACACTATACTTTTACACTATACAAATTACAGCAACAACGAAAAAAAAACAATTCGACTGAATATAATATAATTATGTAATAAAAAGAACTAGTTTATTACTCGAAAGTTATTTATAGTTTATTTTCAGAATACGCGCACAGGTGTGGCTTATAGAGGTGCTCGTCAAAACGTAATGGACCAGTTATAAATATAATATTCGCAATCGCGCTGTTTTGGATATCTATGTAATATTAATATTTGTGTAATGGACGAATATGCGTTCAATTGCTGATGATCACGATAATAAAAATCAAAACTATATGACACGTGGTTATATTTTTCTGTGCTGGATAACGATTGATATTGGAAAGAGATAGAGAGAGAGAGAGAGAGAGAGAGAGAGAGATGTGTTTATTTAATTTTTACTTTTCCCTCGGTTATTCGTTGCGGTTCGGTGGTAAAAATAGAAGAAAGCCGCCTTGCCGAGCTTGCCTCTTATATATGTGTTCTTATGAGCCGTATGAGTCAGTATGAATGAGGTAAATTAGAATAAAATAAAAATGTTTCTCATTATGTGTGCGGCGCGTGTGTATACAAAACTTGCATGGCCATTGCAAATCTCGTGTAATTTAATTTTATAGGCTTGGCGACATTTCTGTTTGTCTTTTCGATTTCATTTGTTCTTAATGCAATTGCATATATATATATATATATATAATCACCTGCGATATGTACAAAATTTTTGGAAACACATCAGGTGACTTTATAAAATAATTAAATCACGTGTAAAATAATTGACTGTGAAAAATTATTTCCTTGAGTTGAAAACAGCTGAAAATAAAAATTTAACTAAATTTATGAAAGAAGACATTATTAACTATTAACGAAAACACGTATTGGCACTTGATTTTTTGCCCGTAATAATTGTTTCTAAGCTAGCCATAATTCACTGGTACATATATATTACGTATATAGATTAATAATATTCTTCTCGAAAGTCTTATTTGTTCCCAATATTTCTCAAAACTCCGTTACTATGTTGTCAATTGCAAGAAAACAAATCTCAATCTTTCGTGCGTTATGTTTTGTTTTTTTAGGATAGTCAGACTTGTGATAGTGACTGTTGATTTCTATAGAAGAATATTGATTTTTGTAATATATATATATATATATATATATATATATATATATATATATATATATATATATATACACATATATTTTTATAATATCTAATCTAAATAAATGTATATCTTATATATACGAGACATGACAGATTGTTTTTCTTTTTTGAAATATATCACTTTCAAAAAATATCCCTTCGGTAATTCCAGCTGGAAGGAAAATGCTTTTTTTATCGATTAATTCAATGGCTTCTTATTGATGACAGCCTTTTGTTTTTATTTCACCTGATAAAAAGACTTCAATACAAACAAGCATGTGGAAGATAATAACAACAACAATAACAACAATAATCATAATATTGGTGATAATAACAACAATAATCGACGTAGTGCCGAAACGCACTGCCCATAATATACATAATCTGATAAGATACATGTGCAAACATTTATTGCGAAAACAAATTTTGGCGATTGATGAAATTCGATATTTTATATATTACAAATTTAAGTGAAATTTTATGTACAGATTTTTTTTAAAGAAAGTTTTTTTTTAAAAATGCGTTTAAATGTTATATTAAATTCAAAACAATCATATAAAAGCAAATACAATATATTCTCAAATAAAATTAAATCCTATGTCAAAATTTGCTACAATATAGGAACGAAAAAATTTTAAATCAAAGCATAGTCCATTTAGTTCGAACACTTAAGTACCGCATGAAGACCGGTATCCAGAGTTCTGCGGCAACTTTTTCATTTAAATACGTTAATTCATTCGATCGAACAAAATATATATTTTGTACTGCTGCCTCGTGTGTTTTCATTTCACACAATCATATAATTATATAGACACACGACTTTACGCATTTCATTTTTTCAGCTGACCCTTCATCGCAGCTTTATTGCAGAATCACTTTAAATAACAATTTCCTAGATTTGGCAATAAGATTCTAAATCATTCCACACACGAGCGCGCGCACAAAATGACTCATTTTAATTTTCCATGATTCTGACAATTACGATTCAAGAAAACTCGAAAATTGATGCATACATTAGATTTGGTAGTGTGAAATGTCGTGTATAAAGGATGTATGTAAATTTTGTATTTAAGAAGATTAAAGCTGTTTATCCAATTAATATTTTTCTATTAATATTCATGTACACACAACAGTTCAATTTCATATTTCGAACTATATTGAACACTATTAAAGTATACTTTAAATTAACTTTTATTAGTAATAATAATTTTACTGATTCAGAATTCTTATACAAAACTACAAATTTTCTTGCTTACAGTTACATAACAGATTCATCTTTTACTTTAGAAATTACGTATAAAAACACTTCTGTTCTAATCTAAATCACCTGTTTTTAAAATTAATAATATGACTGTGAAAATATATAATAGACACATACACATCAATACTAGATTAAAATAAAATATATCACTTACAATCAATAAAATAAAAATATCACAAAATTATTTTTATAATATTTTGTATTTATAGATAAATCTTTCTTTTAAAGAGCTTCAAATTTTTTGACTAAAGACAAATATTTCATCGTTATTATGGCGGTAGATTATATTATTAGAAATTATATTATTCAAAAATTATTAAATCGACGTTCGTAATTTCATAAATAAAAAAATTATTTTGAGAAAACCTTACATTAAATATTATGCGTATAATATGTTTTTCTTCCACCGATATAGATAGAACCTTCATTGCACCAAAAGTGCATAATTATTTATTCAAATGTAGGCGCATTAGCCATTAGAAAATCTTTTAAGCTAAAAAATAGCAATCGATCGATATTCAAAACGGAACTGAAATAAATTCATGCCTCCTCGCATTCATCAGAAAATTCTTCTGTTTCCGGTAGCTCGGCGACTTTTAAGTCAAGACCGACCGTAGTCTGACAACACTTTTTGGCTTCGAGCCGAAAACTTTTAAATATAATTATATAGAAAATGGAAAGACTTACATGGTTATGTAAAATAGTTTTTGTAACCCTATTACTATTGACAATTATATTTTATTGCGTTTTTCTTGAACGTATTATTAAATTGAAAAAAATAAATAATTCGCGTAAAATGCAAATTTGATATGTTATATATAAATATTTTGTTTATATACAAATTAAAATTGTAAAATAAATTTGATTTTGTATAAAATGGAAAAAATATATTTTCCCTCATTCTAACCTACAAATCGCAACTTCACCGCTTGATTCCGGTTCTCACGAGGAAAATTGTAGTCCTTACCTAGTACGAAGAGGCTTTTTTACGAACCTTGTTACAAGCCTTTCTGTACTCGGTAAGAAATGCACTATTCACAGATTTTTTATAAGATTTTACAAATGAGAGTTAGTTTAATATCAATAGACATTTTTTCTCTCAAAATGTGGTAATCTTAATTGTGACTCTTCTGCTAAAGTTTAAAAGTATATGAAAATTACGAAAATAAGAATATCAGTATACAAGAGAGAGAAAGATAGACAAATGTGATGTATTTTGCCAAGAATACAAACATGTATATGAAATCCGATAAATATGAACTAAAATAAGTTTCATAATACTTGTATGAAAAATTACAAATTCTTATTTTTCATACGTAAAACTTAATTCTTTAGGTCAAAATCGAACATTTAAAGGAAAAAAAATCATGTACAAAACGCATTTTTTAATATATATTTTATTTGCAAAAACAAACCTTTGAAAACGTATAATAAAATTGGTCTCCATAAGTTTATCTAACTGACTTCCTATTTCACTATAATTTAAGGGCTCAGAGCCAATGTAAAATTATTTCTAATATTCAAGCACTAATGAGTTAATATTAAACTCGCATTGCTATATAATATATATATATATATATATATATATATATATATATATATATATATATATATAATTTAAGTATATTTACCATGTATGTAAATTCACCTTCTTAACTTGCGTTACATTTAAGATAAATTTTCATGTAAGTATAAAATTTGTATTAATCAATATTATTAATTAATATTAATTAATAATTCTTGTATTAATTATATTACCTTTCCTTCGATCTATCTTTAAAAATACGGAAAGTTAATTGTGGTCTTATCTGGTGCCTGCAGATATCGTAGGCAACCTTGAAGCTATTGATGGTAATAATTAGTAATAATCTTAAACTTTTATATAGGACGAGAATTCTAAAGATGCGTGCCTTGAACCCCCTCTGCGTCTAAGCAGTGAAACAAGCGGGGAATGAGGATACTAAAAATATTCTATTAAGTACACCAGGTGTTGCCATATAATAAATTTATGGATTAATACATAACGCAATCCTTTCTACTGTGTCCATTTCGCGCTCTCATAACATGAATTCTGGATAATTTGCAATTCATATGGCCCATGTTTTACGGATGCATTTAAAGATATCATAGAGCATATATATATATATATATATATATATATATATATATATATAGTATTATAAAGTTAAGAGTAAAATAAGAACTCTGTCAAAAGTGCAGTGAATCGGTGGTTCATTACATGAATAGAAACAAAACAAAATCACTGAAGACAACGAGTGATTTACTGTTTTCGTACAATTTGATGGAATCTCTGCTGCTCCCTGGCGTTTATTTTGAATCGAATAGCAAGGCTCTTATAGTATCAGACAAAGTCACACTGACGCATAATCACTCAAATAAATGTGCAAAGAAGAACCATTCCGTTTCAAGCAGTTGATCTATTTTTGCCGAATCCAAAATAGTATCACTTTGGTCTTTTTTACGTCGAAAGATAATGATATATATATATATATATATATATATATATATATATATATATATATATAACATGAATATTAATATTAAATAGTTTAGAAATCGCTCATCTTTATCCACCAGGAAGAGCAAACAATACCTGTTCAAATTCAAAAAGAAGATAATGATATTTGTATATAATACAATGTGTTTGAGCTATTTTTTATGCTGAAGATAGTATTATTTATTAAGTTATGAAATTACTAACTGAAATATTGTAAAAACCCAAGGCTATAATTGATTTTGTGCCTTTTAGTTTTTTCACACTATAAATATCAAAATTCTTTGTTATTGAATTGAAAATTACGTGGTTGGTTATATTCAACGAAAAATTATGGAAAAAGATCAAGGCAGAGATATTAATAAATTTTTTAAATCTTATTATATATAATACAAAATCAAATTTAGTAATTGATGCTAAATTTTTCTAGTAGTAAAATGCGATCGGTGTATTTTTTAGATCTGAGCAAACGGATTTTATAGAAAATTTGCATACAGATGCACAGATATTAAAGACCAAATATCTTATCAGAAATTGTATGAAATAAATTTCTATAAATTAAATTCCATATGAGTTATTTCTTCATTACTAAAATGGATTCCCAGTTTATCATACTTTTCAGCCTTTTGGCTGTTTGTTACGCATCAAGTAAGTAAATTTTTTTTTTAAGTCTGCGTAAAAATTCGAGATGTTGAGAATTTAAGATTCTTCGTAAATTGATGTTCAAAGATAAATACGAAAGTATGGGATAATAAATACACTCAATAAGGATATAAAGTTTCTTTTTTTTTTTACAAAATTTTATAAATTATTGATCAATACCAGGAACATCATGGAAAAGTAAAATCAGCCAGCTTCATTATTTTGTTTTTTATTTTTTAAACACATTTTATCAAGTTTCGATGGCTTCGGACGTTCATGCGATCGCGGTAACCGCCAAGAAATTGCAGTTTCGTTGATTGCTTCAGTGTTTTGCGACGTTAAAAAATATGAATAATAGACATGAAATTGGCAAATTCGGCGGCCTAGGAATCATAAGACGGGCATCGAATTTGAGAATTTCGAATAAGCCATCCGTTTTCTTATACTTGGAATTTATCCCACCGAACTTGGTAGTATAGATTTGTATGCCCGCTTCACAGGCAGACAAAGTCAATGGTCAAACACGGATTTTATGTGAGGTATAGTTCTAATTTATAAATAGGATTGTATCAGTAATTGGAAATCAACGTTTAAAGAGTTACTAAATCATAAAAAATCTGTAAAGCATAACGGAGAATTATAATATTCATAAGAAGATCTATGAATAATGTTTCTCGCATATACCGATTTTTTTTTTTTTAATCTAATGATAATGGTCGCAATTTCGTTGACCGTTCGAACGAAGTTAAATTGTACACCGAGCATTGAAATCTAATTTTTTTAGTGAGCACCAGGGATGCCCTGCCCGGCGAATTTCCACATCAGGTATCGATACAAATAATTTACAGTCGTTCGCATCCCCCCAAGCATTACTGCGCCGGTACCCTCCTCGACGATTCTTGGATCCTGTCGACGGGCCACTGCCTCGAATACATGTACTTGAACAATAAAACGAAAAATTTCCTCGTTAAGGCCGGCAAAGTGAATTTACACGCTAAGGAGGATACGGAACAGATTCGCGAAATAGCATCGATCCATCTGCACGATAAATATCTGCGAAACGATGAAGTGTGAGTGAATTTCAAAAGTCGTTGGTAGAATTAAAAAAAAACTCTCTTATTTGATTATTATTCGGCAGAAAATATTCTACTCGATTTTTTAATTTTTTTTTTTAATCGAATAGACAAAGTTGCCACCTGAATCGACTGACATGCTTGTATCAATAGATGAACAACTTATACAAAAACGAACATAGATATATATATATATATTGATGATGTTAAAAAAGTTAACTCAAAAATAAATAAATAACTAAAATAAGAAAATAAAAATAACTTTAGTTATTATATTCAAATAATTGTCTATTATACTAAAAAAGAGGTTTTTTTTTATATTAATTTTTTACGGGTTCATTTCTTTTTAAAATTAATACTGATTTAGACTGATCATCGATTAAGAACCATTTTTTACTTGCTAAGATATGTACACTTTATTGTGTAAGATTTCTTTAGTATTCAGGACATATTTACTTGATCGCGTTTCAAATATTGTTGATTTAACTGCGAAGTTGTCGTGCTTGTGAAAATGAAATTTTTTGTCAGCCTCTATCTATATAATAATAAAAGTTGATCAGACAATATGAAAGTCGACTTTGCATTCAATTTATGTAAATATATACGTAAAATGTTGATCTTACATTAATATAGCTTCTGATATGTACATCAAAATTTAATACAAAAACTTACATTTTTTTAATTAAAAAAAAATCGTATATTTTACATAGAAGTATTCTTCATTTTCATATTTTATTCTAGCGCGTTTCTTTGTCTGGCAACAGCTTTTGTTTGCGTCAATGGGGGGAGGGAAGATGTGTAGCACATTAGCTAATATATCAATATTATAATTAAGACTCATTTTCCATTTTTTTCCTTACAGCGCACTTGTTAATATATAATGTTATGCGCTCATTAAATTGGGAATTTGAATTTTTTCCTTTTTTTTTATCACCGTCCACCGATTATATTTCAATATCGTATATAGAAAACTCGGGAATTCCATACGTCCCCTCCCCCTCCCCCTCGCCACCGATAGCACGTATAGCATTTGTCATTTCCACAATGCCGCAGACAAATCGCCGAGTACGATTTGGGCATGCTGAAGGTCTCGAAGCCCTTCAAGCTGAACCTCTACGTTGCCCCGGCGAGACTGGCCTCGACCGACCTGAGATCCAGCGACAAGGGAGTGGTGTCCGGCTGGAGCACGTCGCAGAATTCCCTTCAGTGCAATATACAGTCGCCGGCGGCCCTGAGGACCGCGGTGGTGAACATCCTGACTAGGGCCCAGTGCGAGTACGCGTTCAAGAAGGAGATCAACAAGAGCCTGAACAAGGTCGCGGTGAAGTACTGCGACAACAATCACGTATGCAGTCGTCGGCAGCCGAAGGACTTCATGCCGTTCGTTGTCAGTACATGAAATTAATATTGCCATTATTATTATTACAAAATTTCTACGTATAGCATCGGAAATGACCGTTGATACTAAATGCCATTGCGCGTATGTACTTTTATTCAGGGTGATTCGGGTGGCGCATTGTTGAAGGAGGAGGATCCGGAACAGATTTCCCCAGGACCCTATAAACGGGAAATTTATGGAGTGGTCTCTTACGCGCCTAGCTGTCAGGACGTTGGGATCAGCCCGACATTGTATGTTCAAGTTTATCGATTCCATTTCTGGATCTCGACAATTAAGTATCAAAATTCCTTGTGAGAGATGATTGTTAAATATTGATAATTTTTTTTTTTTTTTTTTAATTTTGTATCGAAAACTAATATCAGATATTACTATTTGTAACAATTTGTCAATAAATATCCTGTTTATTAAACTATTGCCTTGTTTTTTTTACTCTTCCGATTAAAAAGTTTGCAAGGAGAACTCGTCAATTAGGTGTGACGAATTTGTTCCAGATTGAGCGAGCTAACTCCGATTCTTTACAACACGAGCTCTGTAAAATTCCTCCCATTCCCAAGATATATCACTATTTTAATTACAATTGATACTATCTGCAAATTCAATTGAATATATCTTGTAATAAAACGAATTTGTAATGAAAATCTGTACTTTTGAGGACGCGGAGTCGAAGAAAGAATAAGTTTACAAATAGATCAAGTTTTAATGTATCTATAACCATAAATTATTAATCTCTTATTTATTATCAACATTTGTCAATTTAAATCCAACTTATTTTATAGGCTAAGGCTGAAAATAATTTTTTATGGATATAACGCATGTAAATTCGTTCGAACTTCAATTGATGTAAAATAAGAAACTGTGCGTGTGCGAACACGTGTTTATTAAAAAAATTTTGCTTGAAACGTTATTCTTTCGTCAAATTCGATCGCAAAAGTCGAGATTTACATTAAACAAATTCTTTCGATTACACACGGAATATCGGATTTAGTTAGAGAGACGTATGCTAATTATAAGTAGGTAAATACGATGTATTCGGAAGGAGAAAACGCTTATTCCGGAGGCAATCAGAGTAATACACTCAATTTGGGCCAAATCTATTAACGCACATCTAATTAGTTCTCCTTGTTAATGAAAATTCCAATTTATAGAGAATTATGCAATATTAGAATGTAAAATATTATTAAGTGCTCCCAACGTGATTATAATGTCAAAGTATATCTTTTATAGGAAAAATATACCGTTGGTATATTATTATTAAATTTGTAATTAATGAAATTATATCCATTTCCTTCGTAATAAATAAAGTATTATAAGAACTATATGCGAAGTTTAAGGGATAATTAAATATTATTTTATTATCATTAAGATTATTAAATTACTGTAAAATAAATAAAGCATACAACTGTAAACTATATAATAAGTTATGATTCTACAAGTATCTACGTTTTGTAAATATACTTATATGTTGAACCTCAAGTAGATAAGAGAGTAATACAAAGAAAGGATTTACCTCGTATCGGTGTTGAATAAGAAATTATACTTTAATAAATTTTTTGTCACAAATTATATAGTCTTCAAATGGAGAGAACTTGTATTTTCATTAAAAAATAGATGCTTGTAATTAAACTGTTGATTAAACTGCTGTACTATATTTTATAATGTCATAGTACATTCGAAAAAAAAGAATCAATAAGATTAATTGTTTTCTTTACATGTTAAGTAAACACATAATATCATAAACACAGAAATTAACTAAAGATAATTTTTACAATAGATTAATTTCTCTTAATAATCGTAATTCATGTATTTTGTTTACAAACATAAATATTTTATTAAATGGCGAATTACTGCTTTCTTATCACATTTAATTTTCATTAGTATAGTTTATTCCTTATGATTGTTCGCCATTTCAATATCGTAAAAGAAAATAAATCGTTCAATTTTAGCAGCTTCAATGCTCGAAAATACAATGAAAATTTAAATTAAATTAAAGCTTCTTCTAAAAGTGAAATTGTTTCCATGTGATGAAAATTCCATTATGTAACTTTTTCAGTCTTAGCTCTAATATCTGTAATAACACTTTTTATACTGAATTGTTATTTATTTCGGTAAAGTTTACTTTTATGAGAAACTCCGAAATTTTACTAATGTAAACAATACTTTTGCTTACTTATTGTATACTCGTGTCGACCACATTTGTTATAGTTCTGCTTGCCGCCGATAGTAGCGCATATTATGTTTAATTTGCCAATACCTATTGAAACAAATATTGTATTTTGTATTGTACAAATTGAATCCTACGATATCCTATTTGCCCAGCAGAATAGTGAGAACCTGGTGACAGTTGTTACGAAGAAAGCGAAGAAAGTTGTATTCCCATACCATACCTTATACGCATATTCGAAAGTTAAGAGGGAAAAAATTTCGACCAAAGCTATATTTTATTATAAAAACAATCTAAAGGGGCTTCATATTCCAATATGAAATCGTTGAGGTTTAATTTTTACACAAAAAATCTATGTTTTTTCTTCCAGTTTTTTAGTGTTTAATCATAAAATTGTTGATTTAATAAATATTTGCACACGTGACCTTACGGCCTTTCCGTACTAATTCGATTACGAAGAATCGTCACGCGAATGATAATGACTGAACGCGACTACGTACAAAAGCTGCTCAGTGCTAAGAGTAGACTTTACCAAAATACCCTTTATTTTCGTTGAATTGATAATTTTAAATGTATATTGATTCATAGAAATGCTGAACACGGGATTGAAACTGCCTCGGTGAAACTATCACATTATCTGTTTCTGTTTCTTTCTTTTTGCCAAGTGACTTTGGCTACTTAAATACTCAAATCAATCATTGTTTTTTTTTAGACAAATTCACCTAAATAAGACATTTTCATTAAAAATGGATGCTCCTAACAATTAAGCACAATAATCCGATAAAACACAATCAACTGAATAACAAAGTTCTTTGCGTTGAACTACAGCCAGTCGCAAAAAAAAAACATTGGCAATTGATACTTTTTTTCGAATTCCTGGAACACGAACGATAAGATATAGATCATTTCTGATAAAGTCTAACGACTAAGCGACTTATATATATATATTTTTTTTTTCTTTAATTTTGAGTTATTCTCCGTAGAGCGCGAGGCAACTATAAACAGTGATCTAATCGGCGATGACGCGGCGATAAGTTGACATTGCGATTTCTATTAGGGCTTCCAAACGAATGAACTTCTGCTCAATGCAGAGCAGCCTCGAAACCAATTTATGCACGCATCGCCGCCTAACGTCCTCCTTATTGCATTAAAGCATTAGCCATTATCGTTTTAATTTAATGCCCCGTCCATTGTTCTGTAATTCAGGAAGACGGAATTGCTCGATGACCATCTGCATAAGGAATTTTTTTTTTTTATAGTTTTCAATTTTGTCGATGAAATTGAGGCGATCGGGGCCGATACAAAGATGCATTAGAATTGAGGTATATTAAATTAAACAACTTATAAAACAAAAAACGAACTTTAATTTTGCAAATGCAGCACTGTTGTCTACAATCAAGCATAATATGCGTAAAAATAATTCATTTGTTTAAGATTAAAATTGCCAGAATATGTGTGATTAACAGCTGAGTAACGACGAGTTAGGTAAAATATATTTCATAACATTGACCATTATATAAATTAATATGAAAAAACATCACTGTTTATAAATTTATATACGCTGTGCGTCAAAGAAAAGCTCGACAGATCGAGTTTTCAATCCTGTACTTTGCAGGAAATTGTAGACAGCGTTTGAGACCGCTCAATCGCTACATTTGTATATCTGAGTATTTTTGTGAATTTTTTATTTCTTCAATATTTTTAAGAAAAACATTGAACACTACGACCTTATTGTGAAAGAATTTTTATGCTTAATAAAAAATTATTTGCCACAGCTCATTAAACTCCAAGCGTTCTCAGTTTCAACTGAATATACATCAAGTTCTTTCTCGAGTCATTCGTATAAAAAAAAGCATAATCTCCAACATAAAATACTGTGATGATGTAAAATGCGAAATGAAACTTTGAATAAAATTAATGGCTAAGTGTTAAAGTAATTTAAAAAAAAATAAAAACATTTTCTTGATTGAAAAAAAATGTTTAATTAAAAACTATTATATAAAAAAACCCTAAATTATAAAATAGGTAAAATTTTCAAGACTCGGTAGCGCTATAAAGTTTGAGCTTTATTGAAAAAAAAAATGCTAAAAGATGCTAAAAGTTCTGAGAAGTTGTTAATAAATATATTTAATTTTTTTTAATTTTTTTGGTGAAATTTTGAAAAAATGTTATTGAACTCATTTGAACATGTTTAAAAAGAGGGCATTCTTTTAATCAAATTTTTTTTAAGCATTTGTCAACAATTTTTTGTTCAGACTAAAAAATAGCATGCTTTTGAGAAAACGTTTATACTTTTTTCAAACACCAATTTGGCTAAATTTAATAGGCAAATTTTAAATTCATATTGTGAACGGGCGTCAAATTTTACTTAAAGTATCATGCTAATGAATTTCTTTTTTTCATTTAATGCTAATCACACAAGAACAACTGAATAAATATTCCGTGTAAATTGAGTATATTTTGCAACTTAATGGATTCGGATTAGTGTTTTTGGTAACATTTTATCAAGCTATTTGATTCCAGAATTGCATGTATGAATAGAAAAATTAATAATGAGACTTTATGGACTTCTTGCATATTTACTACTATATACACACATAAACGAAAGCCCTATTTAGTGCAATTTATATTCGCAGAATATTAACAAAAATATGATTATTATATATAGCTCCTGTAAAAATTCATTGCACGTAGAAACGAGTAAGATTTTCATATCAACATACTATTTCAGTATTACACGTGAATTTTCTTCAATATATAAAATAATGCGAACAATGACTATTTTCCTCAGTTTATTGTTCCCTGAATAATTTAATTTACATTTATAAAACAATATTATGACCATTAATTCAATCGCTCAAGATATCTGTAAACTGTCAACTCGCATCCGTGAATCATTTTAAAGGCATATAGTCTGTTGACTTCTTGATTAAAATTCTTGATACGTTGCCGATCATTTGAGCTGTATTGATGTACGAGTTTGCGAATTTAACGTCTATAGTTGATTCATATGTATAGCTATATATATATTTCTAAGAATACACGTATATATTGGGATGCTACACTATTCGGCTCTGCGAGATGTATTTCAATATTTAGAGGGAGTGTGTACATTGAATTGTGTTAGTTTTTTGATAGCAGTTTTAATCTTTGAACATTAAATAATGAACACTGTCTTAATGTATGATTTAGTCCTTGTTCATAGTAATTACAGGAGCACTGATCATTTTCGATAATCCCTATTCTCGATAAGGATGTTTTCCCTACAACGATTTATAGTTACAAAATGTCTCGGCGGTTCAAAATTGGAGTGCATAAATCAACGTTTTTTTGGAGCCCTTATAGTATAGTTTGAAATATAATTCACCTTTAAATGCAGCTTATTCAATGCTCGTACTTGTTTCGTTTATCGAAACTTTCTCATAAGTTGCATAGTGATCATTGAAATATAATAGTACAATAATTTATTTTTCTACTGTGACTGCAGGTTTTGCTAATTGAGTAGAGCTCCATCATTTCCCTCTATACCAGAGTGAGATGAAGTCCAAAAAAAATTCTGAAATTATCTGGATTACTAGTTAAAATCGCACGTACTTTATTGTTTAATTTTAAGATACGTAGATTCATTATGAAATCTAATCATGAAATTTGCTGACTTGAGTTTCAGAAGAGCACACTCGGTGAATCAGAAAATATTATAATATTTTTTTTTTCAGGTTTTTATAGAGTTTTATCTTAGGCTCATATAAGATTACATAATATTCTACGGCAAAGATGGATGCGCTGTTACTTATTGTTTTTTGCACATTTATCGCGATTTTCGTCGAGTAGTAGGCAATTCCGACTGTTTTAGAAATATTGGCGATAAGTTAGTTTTGGATGTATTGATGTATATTTTAATACACTTAGTTCTAATCGACGACTATAATCTATTATTTATAATTAGAATAAAAAACATAAATTATTATAACCTGCCGTAATTAAACGCAATGGAAACTGCTCTTTCAATTAACATACATCTCGCTCAGTCTCGGATTTAGCAACGATGATGAGATCTAAGGACTCGAGAATAACTAAACAGATAATAAAAAAAAAACCCTAGTAGGCCTTTTGCTTAAGATTACAAAAAGCTTAAGCAAACCGGATTAATTATATATAGATCTATCCGAGGATCTTAACTTGGTAAAAAAAATGTGACATCGGGGGTCTTAGATGATATAGCAAATGTGTTGAAGAAGAAAGGTTTACGGTAACAAAAAAGAAATTTCAATTTTTAATTTCAATTCTGTTTCAAAACGACACCATTTTTTTCTTCAAAATGTATAATTCATCGAACTCTACTCTAAGAATCGTGACAGCGACTTCTATAAAATCTCTCTCTTCTCTCTCTCTCTCTATCTATCTCTCTCTCTCTCTCTCCCTCTCCCTCTCTTTATATCTTCAAAGGTTTAGTTGAATTGTTAAAATCATTCATTATATATCTATTGTAATCTATAATTTCATAGAATCCAATATTATTACAAATCTACAAATATTTGCTGAGAGGCAAAAGCAACAACGTAGCAAGTCAATTCATTTTTCTATCAATAGTAATATTAATTTCAATTTTTAATTTTATTAAATTTTAATATCAATATTTAAGACATATGAAAACTAATAACAAAAGGTTTCTTATTTTGTAGGCCAGATAGAAATTTTCTATTGTTCATTTACAGTTGTGTTCACAGTTATATAAATATTAGCAAACTTTTTAATATTTCATCGAATCAATTTATGGACTATTCTATTAAGAGTAAAGTATTCTACGTGCTAAGAACTTTATTTTAATTCCTTCTTTTTTAATAGAATAATATTAAACCGACAGTTTAGCTCTTCGTTTTTTTTTGAAACCATGAATGAACCCATTATTCTTAGTTATTAAAATATATCTTACAAGTCCTTGTCCTATACTTAATATAGCGTATTCCTACAAAAAAACTTATGATAAATATAATAATTGATGCTTCGTAAAAATTATCAACTACAATGAGTAAGTATTTACGAAGTGATTTCAGAAAGCGATATATAAAATGTATACGACAGGAAGATATATACGGGATTTGTAAATCTGATTAAAAATTAAATCGCTGGTTGAAAGTGGTGTCTTAATTGTATAAAAGTATACAATCGTTCTCAAAACAAGGGCATAAATATAATAGATAAAATAATTAACTGAGTCAATAATTAATCAATACATTTAATTGATTAATTATATAATTAATTTAAATCTATAAGCTTATTAATATATAGTAACTTTTAAGTTACATTTCTCAAAATTACCATAATTTTAATCATAGGAAAAAATTTTAAAAGACCAATTCTTAGTAAAAAATGATTCTGTAGTATATAAACGTATAATAAATTTTATTATATTTTAGTAAAAAATTGTACAATTTTATGACTCCATATAGATAATTTATAAAATAGCGAAATGAAAACTAAAATCGAGTATAAAGTGGGATAATAGACTGCTCTAATATTTAACGATAATTCGTGAAATTTCGTAAATCGCATTAAAACAGAATCATTAACATTGCGTATATATAAATATATGCTAGATCATTGGCCATTTTTCAGATCAGTCCAAAGGCTCGCTTTGAACGTAACGTACGCATAGAGTACAGAAATTTCAATTTTATTACAAAGTGTAGCATGTAAGTTTTTTCCATTTAATTTAGCTGGCTGTATTATTGTAATGCCGACAAACGAGTCAATGGAAATATCTGAACTAAATTCTTTGTTTTCACACTTTATTGTTTTCAGTCTGAATGGACTATCTATCTTGAACGCGATTAAAAAGATAATATTTTACAACAGATATGCTGTCTATAATACCATATACTTTTGAGCTTTAATAATCGTGCATTCTTTTCTCCGCGCTTTTCTTATGCGTCCAATTTTCCTTGTACAACCACGTGTTCACAAATTGTATAATATAAATATATCAATATTAATCTTCAATGTCACCATATATACAAAATCAAATAATACTAAAAAAGGAGGAAGATTAATATTTAAATATCTGAACCATATAGAAGTCCCTTTTTTCTTATCATTCGTCCACCTATAATAAGATCTCAATATAATCATTGCAGAAATTCTATCAATCTAAGATTCGTCGTATGCTCGAGTTTTATTGGCTACACACACGCGCGCGCACTCGAAGTCCGCCCCTGAGTCAAGAGCATGGACTGCCACAGACGTATAATCATCGCTTTGGCCAACGCGTGTTTATAAAAACGATGCTCGTTTCGGATCAGACTTAAACTAATGATATATTGGAGAAACTTCCAAAAAGTAGCCATCCCAAAAATTTCAATGAACATTCTTAGGCATATTTTTTGGCGGGTAATAATTACGAAAATTTTATTTTCTCGATTAAATCCAAAGTCAACCTCATGAAAATTATAATTTTTTGAACTGATTTTGGAGCATAATAAAATATTGAAAAAAATCTTTTAAATTCAAATCTTTCAATTTATTTTCTATACCTTTTTTCGATGCAAGCAATGCCTCTCGAATAAGAATTCAACATTTTCGCCTGGTCTTCTTCTACAGCAACTCGAAAGCTTATATTTTTAAAGAAAAATTCAAATTTTTCCTACTCGAATATCTTTGAAGCATCGGAAACCCTTTCATACATACTAATGCAATGAATGCCGAAAAAACTGCCTGTAGAGAAAAAATGTTGAGAATCAAAAAGGTGTCTTTTAATCATATATATTAAAAAAAATTATCATTTCATGGTTTTCAAAATTGGAGATTGGAGCTGTTCGAAAGTCTGCCCGTAAATATAGAACGTAGAATATGTACGCGCTAATGGAAGTAGTATACGTTGCAGTACGTCGGCGTGTGCATGGAGGTGAATTATTTGCCTTGCAAGAAATTTTATGGCAAGTCTCACGAGGTGAAGATCAATTTAAACCATATACAATGTCGGATTATGTTTTTTTCAGTACCAAGATACGAAATATCACGCGGTAAAATTGCGACGTTGAGAAAAATAAACCTCGAGTTGTGGACAGAGGTCAATGTATATAGCGCAAGAAAAAAGTCCCTGTAAATAGGGTATTTTTATTTTTTTTTTATCCAGCACTACGCGTATATGAGCAAAAACTTGATTAGAAGTCGTCGATCAGGCGCACTTATATATAGATAGATAGATAGATAGGTAATCGACTGAAAATTATATAAGGTTGCAAGGAAACGGTTTCTTTTTTTTCTATCTCGTTTTTTTCTTCTTTTCATTTATTCCATTACAGTTCTATATAAAGTTTCAAGCTGCATTTCGCCATTCTATATGAATTCATTCCATTTCAAACTATAGCAATCTGATGTGTACAGTCGATCAATTTTCAGAATATTCTATGATTTTAGATTCATGACTTCTTTTCATTTTTTCCAATATCCTGATTATGAAGTATATATAGAGGCATTGTGCGGTGTGTTGTACAGTAATCTATGTAAAACGTAATCGTTTTGATTGGTTTTTCAACTTTTATCAGAGACACAAATATATGCATCATTCGCGGAAAAAAGCGAATTTTAAATTATTGGTAATAAAGCCGGGACACAATATCGCGTCGGCAAAGATTTATTGTAAAAGTTGTTAAAAGTAGTTCAATGCGAGGTTCAATGATATATGACCGTATCTGAAAGTCTGACTAACTAACGCTAAGTTTGTAAAACCGGTTGGAATAAGTGCACGCTATAGAAAGTTTATCGAATTTATTAGATAGATCCGCTATTGTGATAGAGGTTTATAGAATTAAGCTGGTCGTGTTTAACTTAAGTCGACTCTATACAATGCGGAAGGCACCAAAATTATACCACATTATATATTATATCCGTGACCTATATATATTTTTCACATTTCAATACTTGAATCTTTCGATACTTTTGGTTTGCTCTTCGCTTGCCCTATTGTCTTTCGTCTGTACAGAAATTCTGAAGGTTTTACTTAGAATCGTTTTTGAAACAATTATGATAAATATTTATCGATGGTATATGGAAAAAATTCACTTGGCCTACTTTTTTGCTCCCCTCGATCCAAAAACTGCATGAGAGTGTTTTTCTTGTTTTTCTTTTTTTTTCGTCGAGGACAACGAATGAGTCATGGTCCTCGATGCCTTGTGGGGAACAATGGGGTCGAAGCAACCGCGGCGTATATACGCGGTTTACCGGTGTATACACGTATATAAATATCGGCAAGGTCTGCTCGTACTTCGTAGACTTACGAACTTTGCAGAACTGGCGTTACCTTATACTTCTTTGTATGTATGTATGCACCCATGTATGTATACGTGAATGTGTCCGTAACCTCGAGACTTTTACGACTTAATTCCTCTATTCCGAGAGGCCCTTCCTGCGCCTGGCGTGGCTAATGGGTGGGCTCGAATCGGCAAGGCGGCCGGCAAGGTGACCGCGGACAAGTCTCCTCCTTGCATATTTCTGTATAGGATATACAGCGTTATATTGAAAAGCATATGGCGATTGTCGATGATTTTTTTTCACTCCATTAAATTTATATTGTCAGTTTTGGTAAATTTGTGAATTTACTGAATTACACAAGAAAAAAAGGATACATTAAAAATATATATACAAGAAAAAGCGTGATAAAACAAAATTACAGTACTGATGGAAGACAGGAATAACGATCTGAATAAAGACTCTGCTCATGCTCTATGGATTATATGTCTATACTTTTTTTTTTAATTGAATGAGATATCTGATAGAATTAAACATTTTAAAAATATATTTGGTACATACTAGCCGTGTATTGGTAACTCAAATCGTTGCCATGACCTCTCGTGGCAAAATTGGGAATTCGCGTATGCCAATAAGCGGCCTGGAGTAGTATACTAGATAATTTTATTGACGTATTTTCAATTGGAAAATAATTTCTATGGAAGTCGGAAATTTAACAGTAAAATTTAAAAAATGTTAGAAGAACTGCTTTCTAGTAATTCGTTATAAATGGCAAAATATATAAAAGAACCTTCGAAGGTCAAACGATGTTTTATGGCTGGCCTATGGTGTTTGAAAGCTTAACTGCAACAAACAGCTGTAAAGCTGGCCGTACCGGCACCTGCTGATATTGCTCTTTTCTCGTATTTAATAAGAAGAAATGGCTTTGAATAATCAACTTTCCCATTCTATAAATTTACTATGGTTTGATTGTTATCAGTGTAATTACATATATTTTTTACATTAATAATTTCTTTGACAGAAATGCGCGACGCTCTATATAAACACTATACAAACTCCTGGCTTACATAAACTTATTGGTATAATGTTACAAAGCCACTTCCCCATTTCAGTTTCCAATACATAGGACCACCGTCACTGTTCCTTGTATTTAATAGGTACGTGCGAACTGAATGATATTACAGGCGGTTCGTCAAGTGCATTCTGTATGTTTTCGTTTTATAATTTTTAAGTCTAAGCACGGAGAGTATTCCTGCTTCAGTTTACTTTGAAATTTTCATCACTTTAATTTGTGATGAAGGAACATCAATTGGGATTTTTAGGTAAGTTATAGATTGTGACAATGGACGCGTGCGATCATATCCTTATTATGCCGCTCGGATCGTTTGATTCGTTCGCTTCAATATGGTTTCGACAATTCCGTTTGTCTATATCTTATTTACAATTTAAAGGCTTATCAACGAACGTTTTCGACAGTTTTTTTGGAAATTCGCTGCTCTATGACGTAAACCAAACGATTGGAGCAATAATCAAATGGATTTTATAATACATATGAAAGTATCAAATAAGGTTCATATCCCTAGAAATAAAAGCTCGTATCTACTGATAGATATCATTCCTTGGTCGTACATGTCTTTTCAGCTCAATGTGTTAAAAATTTAAAATTTATAGATTAAGAGATTCTAAATAAATTGGGAATATGAGCCTCATTCGCTTCCAGTCCTTTTATTCATTCTATTTCTCAAGTTGTATTCTTTATTGTGTCTGAGATGGATACATTATTCATTTGACGTGAACTATATATTTCTAAATCCAACGTAGAATCATAAATTGAAATATTTAATTTGCGAATGAATAGGAAAAGACGGATCTATTTGATAAAAACGAAAAAATTAATAATTTATTTCTAATCGAAGTATCTTATTTTCACAGAGACTTTAAGTCATATACTGATAATATTATCCGATGTCATGGATGTGTATCTGAAACTTCAATAGTCCATTCGTTCGAAATATGAAATAAGAAACTTTTAAAAATATGAGTGTTTTTTATGAAAATACTTTAAATTTTTGATACTGTGTCGTATTATATGCAATTATTTAGAAGTTGTTCAAATATATCAACGCATAAACGATGCCTATTACCGAATTAATTCACTCCAATTATAAAGAGATATATTGTTATGTTAAATTCATATATACATTTTGAGCAAATACATTGAAAAATTAGCTTATCCAAAATACTTAGCAAAAGTACACAATGAATAATTGCAGTTATTGTGTTAGAAATATATAGAGATGGATGCTTTCATTATCTATATAACAATAATAATATTAAGTTGTTAATCAGAACGGAATAGTCAATAGATTCATTGCAGTCTTCAATTTAGACGTATAGATCAATCGAGTAATTAGTTTCACATATTAAGTGCTTTCGATGCGTTCAAAAGATATATTATATAACATATATCCTGAAGTGATTTATAATTGATTGAAATAACCGTATTTATTTACAAACGTTTTATTACTAGTAATATGTACAAAATGAGTGTTCGGTAGCAATTCTGGCACCTTTCTCGAGTGAAAAGAATTTACACAGTATTATTATAAAGACACTTAGAAAAATCATGTACAAATTCTTCATTGTTCATACAATTATCTTAATCGTATAGGATTTGATCGCCCGATGCTCTTATTTCTGGCCTATCATTGCCAAAAAAATAATAAAAAAAACTTTTTAATTAATTTAAAATTATAAGAAGAATAGTTTACAAAGAAGCAAACAAAAAGTTACACTATGAATTATCTGTGTTCTATATTCAATTTAAATTCATGATAATTATAATAATTCATATAGTAATTAGTCAATAAAATTAAGAATTTCCAAGGGGCTAGGAACTAGGCAAGTCTTAGAATGAAAAATGTGAACGCTGTCAATAAAATTAAGAAAAGGTTAAAAACCTAGGTTTAAAGCTCGAAGCTTATTTTTGGCTAGTACATGAATATTTTAATTCAAATGGCAGGTTTTAATTACTAAAATGGGAAAAACTAATATTTATGCAACATTATAATAGTATATTATTTATTGAATAATAGAAAAATCGTAAGTTACGCAAACTAACAATTTGAAAGAATTACAAAGGAATAATAAAGTCTGTTTTTTTTTTCATTCGTCTTTGACATCGTAATAATTATAGATAATAATTATTTTTTGAACTGTTTTCATTTGATATTATTTCACATTCAAATTTTCTCATGAAAGAATGAATTAAAAAATACTATTTATTGTTATCTGTTTTAATAATATACCTGTTTTAATTATTGTCATTTAATTATAGTTTCTATGATATTTATTTATAAAATAAATAATATAATTTTTTTTAATTTTTTGAGAACTCATGTAGTACATACCGAAACTTTAATTTATGAAGAGTGCAGAAATTGCATGTCTCGTCGGCCACTCTCGCAAGTGACAAAAAATTACTTTGGTTAATATGTAAACCCGATTAAAACTTCATAAGCACAAGATTTAATGCCAACGTATTAACTTGTTCTGATTCGTTTAATAAGTATAATATGTATAATGGTTTAGCATGCATATAAGTTAATTAACACTTATGCACTTATGGTAGCTATAAACTGTTTTGAACTCTCCAATGAGCCACTATTTCAATTTATTACAAGAATTAATTCTAAATCCATCAATTCAAATGTAATATACCAAATAATTATAAAAAATTAGTTATGTAAAATTTGGAGAAAAAAACACAATCCCTATTACATCGAATGCATCAGTATTAAAGTTTAATATTTAATTCTTATCTTTCTAATTCCATCGTAAATAGCTTTCGAATTTTTTTTTTCACATTCATATTAGCCCTATCTATACATATTTAGAAGAATGTTGCTATCTTAGAAATTGAACAGTTGTACAAATACATTTTATAAAGTCGATAATCGAGTAAAATCGACGATACTCTACTCTATTACACTTCCGTACTCTGTATACACCAAACAAAATTATATCGGATCCCTTTTACCTTAATAACATTATATAAGTCCACGCCGAAAAAAGAAAAAAAGAAAAAAGTATCGAACAAGAACGTATCATTCCCGTTAGACGAAAAATTCGATATACATAAATCGAAATAACGGGTCAAAAGCTCAATAGAGCATAATTCAATGCGAGCAACGAATGAACAAACGAAACGTAACGAGCCCCTTTAACATTTCAGTACCTGGTGGAGGCGGGCTGGACCTCGGGCGGAAAAATCGTCGGGGTCACGGAGCCCCGGAGGGTGGCGGCCACGACCTTGGCAAGCCGCGTCGCCGACGAGCGCAACTGCATTCTGGGCACCGACGTCGGCTACGCGATTCGCTTCGACGACTGCACGGACGAGACGACCAAAATTAAGGTATGTACAGCGCGACAGAAGTTCTATGTTACATATATCTGTATGTATAAATTTACATTAATAAATTGGTCTTTATTATAAGAATTTATTGAGTTTTATCTATATTTTATTATAAGAATTTCGAGTTTCACGCGAATTCTCGAAAAAAAATTCCTTAATCGTTCTTTCAGTTTTATAATGTAAATTAATTGGAAAAATGCACGGATATAAATCGAAACGTAAATGACATTTTATAATTTAAATTTCACGTGTATACCGCGGTATAATTTATAAATAATTCAGCGCGCTTTTAATAAATTCATTCGGTACTGTTAAGCAGCGATTGCATTTTAATAATTTAATGGCTTATTACTTGCGGATTTAATTTATTAAAATGAAGTATAATTTACTTTCGTGTATTTCTACAATCAAAGATTAAGATAATTTAAAATTGTTTTTATATTCCAGATAGCTGCAATGTAGCGAATTACTTTGTATACTTGAATGCTTAATAATTTATGCTTGTATACGATCTCTTTGCTCAAATGATTCACTAGTCTTATTATAGATATTATATCTGAGTGGAAGGGGGGGGGGAGATATTTTCAGATTTCGGATGAGCATCGTCATGTTTATATCATATTTTTTATTATATAAGCGCAAATATAGAATTAAATAAATTCATAATAATAATTTCACTTTAAACCGAATAATAAGACTGATTATCACTGTAAATAGTTAAATTCCGTGTTTGTTAATCATATTTTATTTTTCGAATCAAATTATTTTACTTATGAGCTCTATATCTAATGAGATTTTGCATATTAATTGAAAAATAATTATAATAATATAGTTTTTTTTATTTTACCGTGTACTTTTACAGAATAATTTAGTATATAAAATGCTAAAAAATAAAATTAGATTTAAAAGATGACAAGTAGATACAATATTTATAATTTTATTTTTAATATTGCGGAAGTATCACGACTTCCTCTATCAAAGTTAAGACAAAGCATTAAAAATATATGAATAAAAGTAAAAAATACATATGTATATATAAAATTTACTGAAATAGCATGAATAACAGTTTTAAGATAAACCAACGTATCAAAGTGAATTTTGAATTAAGTTATAATATATATAGCTAAGTATTCGTCAATGTGAAACATTTTTACGCGGTTTTACGCCTATAGTCAGTTAGGTAAAGAAGAAACTATTATCAGTTACAAAATTTATAAGTTTCTAAAGAATAGCGTTTAGAAAAATATTAACCATATGTAATCTTTACAATTCCAATAAATATACAGTATTTATAAGAAATTTGATGATTCATCAAAAATAGTCTGTAATTTCTTTTTCTGACTGTATCGAAAAATTGCATTAAAGTTTTGGAATCACAATTATTAATACTTATTAGACACATCGCTCTTAATGCTCTACTTATAATTTATGTAAAAGATAATTAATTTACCTCTAATCGTTTATCAGAACTAAATAGAAAATGATCGTCTAACGATTACAGACAGCAAATCCGATGTAAATTACAGCTATCTAATCCTTAATCATACGTCGAGATCTTTATCGTGTAACTGATGGAAACGATTTTCTTTCACTGTCAGTGCAAAAATATCGTTTAAAAATGAATGAGCTTTCTTGCAATATTTAATCTACAGTTTATCATCTATAAAATATAGCCTTTTTTATCTCGTTATACTTTCACAGAATGATTATCCTACTTTAACCTTAGTTACAAATTATAACATATATGCAACAATGTTTATTTCTATAATTCTACATACAATGTACAATCGCAAATACACTTGTAAAAGAGCGATTATATACAATATTATTATTTATAAAAAAGCTGGCATGCTAATGTTGTTGTATTTATTAGGTCACAATAGTTTGCCATAATATTTAAAATAAGAACCTGTCTAGAATGTAAGAAACTTTAAGAATTTTATCATTATAATTTTTTATTTCCCGTTCAATTTTTTAATTATAAACTAATTAATCCATGTCAATGGTCCTTCATAATATAAAAAAATGTATTTTCATTCGTCTACCAAATCCCAAAAAAAAATTTACTATCTTAACGCAATAGAAAGCTATTCTATATTGTAATTGTTTGATAATTTCAGCTAATTTACTTTGCTGGATGATGTACATAACATAAAATCTCAAATATGAATTAAAGAAGTACGATTTCAAATTTTGATGGTTTTTCGTCAAATATAGCCATATAATTGCTGAATAACTTAATTTTAAATTATTTTATATTCTTGCATTTAGGACAGTTATATTTTGCAAATTTACTTTTGAAATCTTCGAATTTTATTTTTAGTGGCCGTTAAATTATGGCTTTTGTAAGTTAATTGTTTCGTGGTCAAGCATAGTGTACTCGAACATTGTCGCCATACGATTTACGAGTAAAAATTGCAACATGCTTACAATATCATATTTTATAAAATCCAAAACGGAGGGATCTAACGAAGCGGTCGAAGAATCAAAAACAGCTATTATGTTTTATCCCCGATGAGACTTGCGCGTCGATCGTACTACTCACGGGGCGAATGCTTATGTAATAAGTGTAAATAATACAGTTTAAACTGGAATTAAGTGAATTTTCAGTATAAATGTACAAATAGAGGCAAAGGGATCGCAAGCTATTGAATATATTGCGTTATATTCAATATTAAAAAAAAAAAAATCCCTCCCATATACACCAATTTTTATCATTGCTTTCCTCCAACTTTTACAGCGACTTTCGATCCAGCAGCGATCGTGACAATTGACAATTAGGCGACTTGTAAATCCATATTCCGAAGGATGCACGAGATACCACTTACGTTCGTGTATAATAATGGCACAATTCGCGTAATATGTTAGCTCGATCATTATAAGAAATTATTGCTACACAAAAGTTTATTTTTAAGCCTCAATGTGCTTAATATAAATAAAGTTTCAGTGCAAATTGTATTATACGTATCTACCTATAATACAATTTATAATCACTATGTTATCATTGATAAAAGTTTTAGAACACGTGCGCAATAATAATTTTATTGTTAAACTCATCGCTTCCCTTTTATCGTAAATAAATAAAATTTAAGCACTGTAATTGCTTTAGTAATGTAGTTTTATTATTATTATTATTATTATTTTTTAATTATAAACAATGTTTTGTTTGATTTCAGTATTTAACAGAAGGAATTTTACTTCGTGAAATGATGGGCGATCCGCTACTGATGAAGTACAGCGTTATTATGCTAGACGAGGTTCACGAAAGAACGATGCTGACCGACATTATAATGGGCCTGCTGAAGAAAATTCTTAGGGTATTATTACACATTTTTTCACATCGATAAAATTACTACACGAAAATTAGCAATATTATTTTTTTCCTCGTGATTTGATATAAAATTGCAATTGTAATTGCAATTGCGCGAGGGAATAAATCAAAGTAGAATATAATGGGCTACGCTATATGATAGGTTAATAACTGCTGAGTATATAAAAAAATAAGAAGAGCAGCATAAGCGACAGCATTTTCGGTAATTTGACTTGGATTAATAATGTAAAAGATTAAGAAGTAAGGCCAATTTATACCTGTTATTAAATTTATCATCTTTCAAAATGTTAAATAAGAACTTACATATTAATTAATCAAAGAAATGGTCTAGATAAAAAACGTAGAATAAAAATAACCGACGACGCCGCTCTCTTGGCAAATTAAGATCAATTGTGGCTTCAGCATCGGGTCCTCTTAACCATCCTCGATTGTCGCAATGCCTATATTACAGCGGATTTATAATCACGAGTCATTTTCCACACCTTCGCCACGTATAGTAATGACAGCGACGAAATATAAATAAATCAATGTAATTTCCTTCATTGTGGAAAACGGCTTGCATACGATACGTCGAACATCGTTTTCAACGTTGTTTTTTCCCTATTTTATTTAAAAACAAAATCGAACTCAGGTACGTTCAGGAGAATCTTCCTTTAGAAGATTAAAAAAATATATACAAAGATTTTTTTTATCGCTTTGACCCATTTTTATAACTTGTATTTAACAAGAAGAGGCGATCGATTGTATTCGGTTGAACTCAAGTAACTCGTAATTACCCGTGATTACCTCCAAAATAGATTCTGCAAAATTTGAAGATCTCACCTATATTTATGTTATTAAACGGATGTCTACGATTGGTTTTTGTCAAACGAAGCGTATGTAAATTTTTACAGCGATACTAATCCGTCATTCGGCCGAGGCGCTCTGGCAATTGAAAAGAGCTAACTTGTTTCGTTGTTACAAAATAGCACCATCTCGATAACAAATTCGTATGCTTTCATTTAAATTGGATATGCTGCGAAGTAAGAAATGCAATTCTTTAATGAAAACCATAACTGCGTTCTCAGATTTAATGGAAGTGCAATATTGAATGAAAATGATCTATTAAAACTGTGTTCACTTAGAGTCATGTTATGTGTAAATATTGAAGGATGGCCGGATTTTACAGCGCGTTATTCGCTAACGTGTGCAGAATTAGCCGAGCTTGAATTGTTAATAATGAAAAAACTATGAATTAGTGGACGTAGATTCGTTATAACTTATTGATTGAGATTTCCTTCTTTTTTTAAATACAGAACTAAAGAGGGAGTTTTCGTTCGAAAAAAGAATCCTTTAAATACATACTTCAACCAATTTAATTAGACTAATTTGTATGCAAGAAAGTAGCATATCTTTGGATTGGAAAAGCATTAGGTTTTAAAACACTATAGGTTTCGTTTTGGAGTGGAACGGGACCACGGGCTGATTTCTTCTTAAAATATGGATTTCACGAAAAATATGTAAGGGACAAAAAATCCTAGAATATGATTATTTATCGAAATAATTAAGTTACATAACGAATTGTTTTTATTTTAATACAAATAATCGTGTTTCTAAAATCTTGTAAAAATAATTAACATTAGATGGATGATTATGCTCTTATTTTTAATTTTTGTATTTATTTATTACTTTCACTGAAAAAAAAAATTTCTGATATCGAGTAAATATTTATTCGTTTTGTACCAAGTAAATCATTTTCTTAAATTAAGCAAATATTAACTAAATTTAAGACGCAGTGCTTTGATTTAAGTGGACTCTTCTTGCATCGAGTAAATACGTCATTTATTTGAAAATATACTCTCTCAATTTAAGAAAATAATTTACTTGGCACAAAACAAGTCAATATTACATGATAACAGACATTGTTGTTTCAGTATATGATATAAATGTCAACATTTCGTTCATTTCCTGAATTTACCTTATGCCCCATGCAGTACACCGACTAATATTTCATTTTTCACCTATCTTTTTACAATTTGTTGACAAAAACGGTGAAACAAACAAAAAAATCGAATATGTACGCCAATGTCGTTATAAAATCCAGGACTGTTCCTTTTTTCATATTGTCGAAAAATCTTAATTTTTACCAAAAAGCAAATGAACGATAAATCAAAACAGGATTATAATTGGCCCCAATGATAACTTGGAAATTTTGAATCATCATGTTACCTCGTGAATTTTATAATATGCAGCCTGTCTGTGGCTACATAGTAAAAAGTGGCTCGGATTGTTATAATATATATTGTATAATATATATATATATATATATATATATATATATATATATATAATCCGCCGTAACCGGAAGTAGGATTAACAAGTGGCTCGGAATGGATTTTTGCGTTATTTCGTCTGCGTTATTCTCCATCGGCATAATTAGCAGGCTCACTCGGGCGCGCGCAAGCAAGCCAGCAATTCTTATTCAAGCGCGCCTTGACAATCACTGCCCGATGTTAATATAACCTAATACTCGGCTGCGCCTCTACGACAATGCTCGATTGTTTGTACATACATACGGGCAGCACGAGAGAACCGCCCCATTATCTTTGCCGCAGGCAACTTTGCATATATATATATATATATATATATATATATATATATATATATATATATATATATATAAAGTCTAGGAGTGAGTTCGCACGGTAATTTAGTCCGTGGGTATATAGTGTGGTTAGGAGGGAGGGGGTGAGAGAGAGAGAGAGAGAGAGAGAGAGAGAGAGAGAAACAAACGACCTCACATTACCTGCTTCTAATACTTACGAGGAAACTACAAGCTACGTGTATATAATATCTTCGACCAATGGCTATATATTAGTCCTTTTTATAGTTTAATTATATGCGCTTATCATACTTTTCGCGTGCTATATCAGTTTTTATCGTCGTGCAGTGCATTTCTACGTAGAATTGTACGTAGTTGCTGCAAATAATGTTCTCTGTATTATATCCTTAATGACTGTTCTCATAAGTTATAAAAGATACACAATATTTTTCTAAATATATTCTGTTTTATAGCTTATCCAAAAAAAAAATTAACATAAATATAATGATGCATTCAAATTACACGCAGTATCTACCTACTATATTTACGAACAGATTGATTTACTTTTTGTTTGATGTTTAACGAATTTACGACAATTCATTTACATTTATGTTGTAGTTATAATTCAGAACTAATCATTTCTTCGCATAACAATTCAATTTCTTATATACAATTTATTCTATATATAATTTCATTAAATAATAAAGCAGACTCTTATCTGTATCAAAAATGATAATATAAAAAAAAAATGATTGTTGCGAGCTTAATCACGTTTTCTTGGTGTCACATTTGCAAAACATCGCTTTTTGTAATCGTCTCGGTCATAGTAATACTCTCGTGTGTCTACATTTGCGATTTGTTTGCTTGAAAAGCTGTTTTGAAGTGAACTTGAGTGCGCTCAAATCACAATGTATGATTGAAATATAACACACACACACACACACACACACACACACACACACACACACACACACACACACACACACACACACACACATATTTAATACCTTTGCGATGACCTTCGCAGCTGTTCTATAAGCTTGTTAATGTCCTTTAAAAAAAAAATTATTTAACCAGTCTAACGTATTTTTTCATACTTCTTACGATTATTATTATTAAATAAAATATAAACAGTTTCATAGCTATTCGATAAATGATCGTTTACATAATTTTTTTACCAATTCATCGTCGTGTAAAAAAAATTTCACGAACGAGTGCACTCAGCTGCATTATATTAACGAATTTTGAAAATGTCAGAAATCAGAGAAGAAAAGAATCAATTTTCGTTTAAAAAGAGGTCATTGTATACACAGTCTATAGTTTATTTGCATAAATTGTGCTTTCAAATATTAACGAATTTTTAGCCTTTCCTATATATATATATAGGAATAATACGTATTTTATGAAAAATTTAAGCCCAAATAAATATAAGTAATATCACCGCTAAAATTTGATAATACGGTATAACTAACGACAACAATTTTCCACCACCGACGAACGCGTGTGATGCAGAAACGCAAGAGCCTGCGCCTGATCGTGTCCTCGGCTACGGTCGACGCCGAGGAGCTGCGCGACTTCTTCAACGCGAACTCGCGCGGCAAGAGCCGGGCGAGCGACACCGCGACGATACTCAGCGTCGAGGGCCGCCTCTATCCGATTCAGGCGTACTACGTGAGCGAGCCAGTGGCGGATTACGTGAAGGCCGCGGTGGACACGGCGCTGAAGATACACGAGGCCGAGGAGCCCGGCGACGTGCTCGCCTTCCTCACCGGCCTGGACGAGGTCGACAGGGCGGTGAAGCTGCTGGCCGAGCACGCCGCGCTCGTCAAGGAGGGACAACGTACGGTTACACATTCATATACATATTTTTGAATATAACATATATTTACATAAGAGTATATATATATATATATATATATATATATATATATATATATATATATGTATAGATAGATAGATATAACGTATGTTTCGGCGACTTTTTCGAGTTCAATCGGGTATGGTCGTCGATTTTTTGCACAGCGAGTATTTTCTCCATTCCCGTATAAAACATATTGGCAAAGAAAACGCCTGCCGCGAGTACGAGGGCGCCACTGCATCAAAACAAAAATAGCAGCCACGAGGGCTCGGCTGGTACAGAGTGCATGTGGAGCAAACTTGGTTTTTAAATTATAAAATAGGTCTTTGCACTTAAAATATTTATTAAAATGTTGTATTATATTTTATAATGCCATAGCATATTACAAAAAGAATAGGTGTGATATCATTGTTTTCTTTGCATCTTAATTAAACACATAATATAATAGAAAAAAAGAAATTACGTAAAGATAATTTTTTCAATAGATATATTTTTCTTAAAAGTTGTTGTACATGTATTTTGATTATAAACTTGACTTTCATAAGTAGCCGTAAATGACTGTTTTCTCATCATCTATAAATTTAATAGCTTCAAGTTCGGGAATACAATAAAAAATTAAATTAGCATTAACATTTCTATAAAAAGTGAAGTACTTTACAACAGTCTTCTCCCGTAAAATCCTTTCGATAATGTAAAACAATTCCACGATGTATCTGTTGGATTCTTTACTCTGGTGTAGCACTCCTGACGCTTTGCTTTGATGTATTTCGGTAATTTTCAGTTTTCTTTGAAGAAATTGTTAAAGAATTCTTTACAATACTTTTTTACTATTCTAAGCAATGCCATCGCTTGCTTCTGGAACCCCCGTGGCTAAAATTTTTTTAGTTCTTCTCTCCGGCCCCAGTATCGCATAATATATTAAAATTGGCATTAACGAAATATTGTTAACGAAGTATTGTTAAAATTATAATATTGAGATACCTTGTTATGGACCCATCAATGAACGAAATATGATTTAAAAAATTTACCACTCATTTACCACGATTAAAATTGTTATTCTTCGTGTTATTACAATTGGAACAAGTATCGTAAGTGCAGTATTAAAGGCGGTTTGTTTTTGACTGATTTCGAAACGAGGAGAAGGGAGGCGTGATTTAGACGAGCTATCATAATCTCGTATTAATAACGTGTAAATATGTAATTAATGTTAAATTATGCATAATCTATACATATCTTTACTTTTCATTGTTTTAATTTTTTTAGATTTCGATACTTTTAAAAAACAAACATTTATTTTTTATTATTAGGAGTGCGATATTATGCGGTATACATACTAATATTCCATGATTTAATTTCAACCAGCAAGATAAGATGTTAAAACTATTTACTGCATGGCTCGGAGCTCTCTTCGTTATACGATTTAAAAAAAAAACCTCTATTGATAAGATATCAATAAAGTTATTACGTTCAGTGGTTTATGAAGAAAAAAATATTTTTTTATTCATTGAATCATCAATATCAATAATAACAATTTTAGTTGAAAAAATTTATATACCAACAAGTTTACTTGGATTCCCTTCTAAATAATTCGATTTTGGATCTTCAAAGGAGAGTTACTTTTAATAATAATAGTAATAAAACCACAAAATATTCTAGTTCATTGAGTTATAGTTAAAAATATTTAAATTAAGCTTCTTGGAGAATGTCTCAACCTCCAACGCGTCTTTATTTCGCTACAAATATCATATTTTGACGATGTCAGAGCGTTATAATCAATCGGCCGCTATGACACTTAACAATAGCTTGCAATTATTTTACGTCTACCTCTACTGCACATATAAAGCAGTACAGCAATTGATAAACAAAAAAGCATGACGCGCTCCTTATATTAATATATCGAAATTATGCAATTTTATACAATTATGAAAGGATCGACCAAGCAAATTAAGTAACACTTGAAAACTTAGTATTCGAAGATAAGGGAAATAAAATTAAGATTATAGCTTTTATCTACGTGCTTTCATTTTAATTAAATTAAACCAATAAATTTATTGTCAAGTGTCCATATTTAATATATTTTGTATACTGATTTGTTTTATCTAATATTGCCCTTGATCATGAAAGGTGAATTTATATATTTGATAAAATATAGCTATTACATATATGCAAATTGATACAGTCTCATAACAAGTAAACAATAATTCTATTAGATTAAAAATATTTTTACTTCCTTCAAACGAAAAACTGATTGCCATAGAATCTTATATTAATACGTACATATATTTCGTTAACCAAAACATCGCTCCTATATGTTTGCAGAAAGTATATTGCCATTGCCTATGTACGGATCTCTGCCGAACAATGAACAGCTCAAGGTGTTCAGGAGGACGCCGAATAATACGAGAAAAATTGTAGTGGCTACCAACATAGCCGAAACGTCTATTACAATACCCAACATAGTATATGGTGAGATATGTTTCTGCGCAATGGTTGCAATTTTCAAAAATTCCATATATCTCTATATAATATTCCGATTGAAATATATGATTTGATTGTAATAATTATCTTTTTAATGTCATTTTTTCGAAAATTAATTTATAAAATTTATTGAACGATCGTTATAAAAGTAATCAGAAGATCAGTAAAACAAGGGATAGACGTAAAGTCTTATGTAAACTTAGCTATTGAATGTACTTGACCTTAAACGTATACAAAATTGCTAACGAACCTGTAGATAACAAGCGAATGAAAAAGCCTTATTTATAATAATTTTCAGTTATCGATTGCGGCTTCGTTAAGCTTCCCTGGTTCGACGTCGAGGCGCAAACGAACAGCCTCATAATCGCCCCGGTATCCAAGGCTTCCGCCGATCAAAAAGCCGGGAGATCCGGTCGAGTACGATCCGGGAAGGTTTACAGGTAAATTTTTCAATGATAAAAAAACTTCTGGCAAATCGTCGTTTTCGCCGAGAACTTTCGAAATAATTTCGAATGCTGAAAAATGTCCCAATGAACGTTTATACCTTGAATTACACATACTCACACGCACACACGCACACACAATGTCATATTTAGACTTGACGATGATGTCAACTTTTCGAGAATCTATTATGAACGGTTTGTTCACGGTAGTGCTTATTTGCGTTTTTACGATTTTAGCAAGTCTGCCTGCGCGGGTCGAACTGTAATCAAATTCGCATATATACTAAATACTTACGTAAGGAAGATTATTGTTGATTAATTTTTCTAAATATTATTTAAAATTTCAAACAAATCGTCATTTTTTGTTTAATATCAGAGTAAAAAATAATAAGAGCGTCTGATAAACTGTTGAAAGAACTTTTCAACAAAAATCTGGTTAGATATATATTAAATTGTTCTATTTGTGGTGATATTGTAATATTATAAAAATAATAATTCAAACTTTAAAATTTTTTATATATCACTATAAACAACATTTTTTATAAAATACATAGAATAATATTTTACGATATAAACTATTTAATCAGTAAAATATCATTTTTTGAATCTTGATTTTTTATTTTAAAGCCATTTCGTTAAATACTTTAAATCCAAGGAAGTTTTTTAGTAAAAACATGTTTATTCTCTTTTTTAACATTTTTCCGCAAGTATTTTTTTTAATATATTTTACAAATACCTTCAAATTAAATTCGGATTTATTGTTAAATGTGTTATTAGCAAACATTGTACAAACTACTTTTGTAGTATAAATTGTATAAGTGGTAAAATGTTTTCCTATTATTTGTGCTTCATCTAAAGTATCCACCAATCGTGTTGATAAATAATAACAGGTGATCTTTATAGGAATAAAATGATTTGAATAATATTTGTAGTATATCAACTTATACGTTTTGTATTTAGAAAACCAATATGTATATTTAATAAGAACAATTTTTTATCTCACTCGTACTCTCAAAATGTAAGCGGGATATTTCACCATTGAAATGCTAATTTACAATTAATATACTTGCATCAAGCCTCGGAATTATTTTATATTATAAAATATAGTACTCTTTGAACGGCTCTAGATAACGATTTTTAATATAATATTTATTTAAAGTTACTTGTGTCGAATTTCTCTAATTGCATAAAATTTTTATGGATAAGTATATGATTGTGAGTGCATCATCAATTGAAGAATTAATGTCCTTATACTTTGTATAATTTAATAACACTAACGCGATTAATTAAATCTAGATATTACTGAATGTATTCCAATAATTGTTTTCTGAATTTTGGAAATAATTTTTTTTTTTTTTGTAACTGAAAAAAAACCATTAATTAATTTTCTATAACTCGTTCACGTTTAATTTTCGTTGATTCTCTGTGTCTTTTCAAACAAGAATCATTTTACTCTTAAAAAAAAATAATTATGGTACATTATTCGTTAAGAAAAGTTTATAAATAAAAATTCAAATTACTCATACACGTACGTGAACTTTCTCAATAAGAAAGAAAATTTACTATCACGACAATTTAGCAAAGTAAAGTTATGTATTCTGGGTCGATGCGTTGGCAACGTTACAGAGTCGCTTCGTCCGCTATCGCCCAAGTTTAAGTACCTCGAGTTGAAGATAATTATGCGCGTGCAGAGGGTAAGCGTTTAGTCGTTGGTTTATATAATATATGTAATGTATACACGGGCTGTAAGTAAGCGGGAATACATAGGTGTGTATGTGTGCGTGTGTGGGAAATTTTGAAAATCTCTCAAAATTCGAGTCACTCTATGAAATCTTTACTGTATACGATCAAGGCAGATCTGGACTATAAAAACAGTTTTCAAATGAAAAAATGCGGATACGTGGTCTATTAATAGTTTAATTTGAGCCTCTGGCTATATAGAATTCCGAGGCTGTGAAGAGTGCTAATGTACTATTAAATTAAGCATCGACTCTCTCTCTCTCTCTCTCTCTCTCTCTCTCTCTCTCTCTCTCTCTCTCTAACTCGCTATACAAAATTATTTATATTGATGTTAGAAAGAAAAAATTTTATACGAGTGGATAGTTTTTGATATACAGTGTCAAATGTAAAATGTTCCAAGCGAGTCTGCCTCAATCGATAGCGATAAAAAAATACGAGTTATTTTTGATAAAGTCCAAGTTCTTTAGTTTAAATAAATGTATGTAAGAATTCTTAAAAAATATACTTACTTAAAATATATAGTTAACCAAATTAAGAAGAAAAATGTTTTAAAATTAGTCCAAGAATACCGTAGACTCTTTCAAAATAATTTGATACAGTTTTTGTTATCTCAAAATGTGTCGGAAAGAACATGTCAAAAAAGGCATTAAAATATGTAAATGGTCAGGAAAAATCAATGGCCAGTACTTTCTGCTGCTATTAAAAATAATAAAGAAAAAAACGGTATTTCAAGAAAACAACGAATCTTCGTTATTGAAAACACACTCTGATATACCGTTATTTTCTTCATTATTTTAACACACACATGCGCGCGCACACACACACATATATATTATTGTTATTGCGTGACACGAACACGCACCGCCCGCATTCGAATGTTCCAAAACACACTGACCACAAATTCCACGTAGCGGATTCGCATATAAATAGGATTTATCTCACCGTCAGCTTATGCTTATATAGATTTTCCTTGCCCTCCAAACGTCAAGCGAGGTATGCATCAAATGAATATATGCATATATATATATATATATATATATATATATATATATATATATATATATATATATGATTGTCCGAGCTTCTTTGTATTTGCACAGTAAAAGAAACGCGTGTGCAGCGAATAAAATTACAATTATAACGTAAATATTATTAGTTATGTGCGTATAATAAGAAAGAGAATTATGGATATATATGTATATATATGAAGTGATTCTATAATAAGTTAAACGCGATATGGTTTAAAAATCAGAACAAAATCATAAAGTCAATCAAATGTTATACAAGTTATACACACTTGCGATTATACGAAATATACAAAGTTCTGTAAAAAGTAACTGTTTTCGCGGTTTCTTCTATTTCAGTTCTTTCTTTACTTAAATCTCTCTCGCTGGCTCTCTCTTTCTCTCTCTCTTTCCGCCAGCTAGGTACATGAAGTAATAATGTATTAGTATACTTTTTTATTTAAAAACTACTATTATTATTAAATAAATCTTATTTAATTTTTTTAAGTAATTAAAAATAGATAACTGGCAATATATATAAACGATCTTTTCTACTACTTTTGTAACTACGAAGTATACAATTTCCATACGTATAATCTCTGTCCGCCAATCGTGTCATATGGGTAAAATGGTAATTTTATTATAAATATATATATATATATATATATATATATATATATATATATAATAAATCTATATTTTATATGATTAATGACGTAACTAATTGTAATATCCAATGTTTAAAAACAAATATAAAGGTGCGAAGCAAACTGAAGTTCCGTCATAGCATCAAGATACTCCGGGTCGGATTAGACTGACACGAGGCCCAGAACGATCGGTAAGCCCGTGGCCCCTTCGAAAGACTATTTTCATAACCCTTCAATAATACATATCCAAGAAAAGAATAACAATATCCTTTTTATACATTTATAATAAAGAATAGAATTTAATTAATAATAACTTTTCAGAGTAGTTTTTATAATATTTTTAAAATTAGTCTTATGAAGTTCGATTATGAATGTCGATTATCTAACATAGGTGATTGTTGCATATTCCTTATTATTTTTAAAATGAAAAACGATCTTTCGGATTAGCAATTCGCTATTTGAATCGTTAAATATAATCGATAAGCCATATAAATATTATATTTCATTTTCTGCTTATATCTGACGCTATCTTGTATACTGAGATTAAACTTTTTTTTAGATTTCCACCTATTTTTAGCTGAATATTCAAAATTAAATATCTTTTTCACTTAATTTACTACAAGATATAAATATATTTATTAAGCTCTTGTCTTATCAAGCTAATTCTTATCGGATATTATTTATTCTATGATTTTAATTGAATAAAATGCAACACCGCAACGAGATAATCAAATATAAATCTGGCCTAAGAAAATGATTTAATATAAAGTAGGCATGTGATTCTGGCAAATAATCTATAATAATATTCATGACGATGCTTTTAAAAAATCGGGGTGCTCACGAAAAACGGAGTTTCGCTCGAAGCCCGAGTCTATAGAGCTCCCAGCCTCTCCCTAATCAGGATCTGAATATATTTATCGAATGAAATGGCGACGTTTCGCTTACTTCATTAAATGTTGTCACCCTCTTGAATTTTATATTAAATGGTGTGATAGTAAATATAAAATCTTATATATTACCAGGTTATATTTTTTAATACCATTTTTTTTCACGAAATAATATCAAATTATTTATCAATGTTTGATTCATAATTAATTTAATAATTTAATGTTTTAATATTTAATTTATGAGAATATATCAGAATTTTTTATATTATATGATATATATATATATATAATATATATATATATATATATATATATATATATATATATAATTCAATGTATAGACTCATAGAATAATAGAAAACAGGTAACAAGAATTACCAAAATGACCGAATCGCCATTTTATTCAATAAATATTGATGATATATAATGCCAACAATGCCAAAGGACCTCGAGGTGGGTTATTATGAAAATATATCTTTCAAATTTTATAATATGTATGTATAATATGGACATATAATATAATTTTTAATAAAAAGATTTATAATATGTATATATAATATGTATAATATGGACAATTTAAATAAATGCATTAGAAAGACGTAAAATTTAATAAAATTCTATATTAGACTTCTATAGAGACGATTTCGAAAAATGACTAACATCCGTCGGTAGTTTCGTCATTACAAATAATAAATATACTCTGGAAAAGAAATAGAAATATACATTAGACCTTTAAAATTGTATTTGATCATGATAAATCAAATTTTAGCCGCATATACCGGTCGGCAAATGTGATCAGATACTTCAAACGAAATGCTCGTATAATTTTCTTCAGAATCTCACATTGATGATATAAATGAACGCTATATATATGACATATTTTGTAATTATTTAGAAAAAAAATTTTTTCATTACGAAATATATATATATATACTTAAAATAATCACCAAAATCAATAATTACTAACGATCCTATATGTATAATAACGTAAAATCATCAGGCTTTACACGGAGGACGCCTACAACGAGCTGATCGTCGCGACGCCACCGGAGATGCAGCGCTCCGATCTCGCGCCCGCGGTACTCCAGCTCAAGGCCCTCGGCATCGACAACGTGCTGCGCTTCAGTTTCCCCTCGTCGCCGCCCAGCAAGAGCCTGCTCTCGGCCCTGGAGCTGCTCTACGCCCTCGGGGCGATCGGCGACGACGGCGAGCTGACGAATCCGGTGGGCCTTACCATGGCTGAGATACCCCTCGATCCCGTGTTCGCCAAGTGCCTCATTGCCTCCGGTGAGTGTTGTGTGTGTATGTGTGTGGGGGGTGCGTGCGTGCGTAATTGGCTTACGTTAAATCGCCTGAGAATGATTTAACGGGTTATTCCTTTTTCCAATCCAGCACCAAACGTATATAATTAATTTTTTTAATAAAGACACAAAAAAAAACAAATTCATCCGACTCCTGAGTTATCCAATTTGATTACTAATTACTGATAAGAACGTGCCATCATATCGTGGAAATGGGAAAGCGTTAGGTCTTATTTCGGATGTATTCCTAGTTATTATTGCCTAATTATTCCTCATTTAATTTGAGCCATAACATGTATCCGATAGCCTCTCCTCGTGAGTTACGAAATAAAAGCGCGAAAAATGCAATAGAAATTGTTATAATTATTAAAGGAATTTTTGGCAAATACGCGCTTGGCCCACGAGGCCGCGTGGAAATCAACACTTTTTTTTAGAATTAGAATAAGAATTTTCTCTTTCGTAAATATGTGATTGAACTATTTTGATACGATTTTCAAATGTTCCTCTCCATTTAATAATTATTCGAAGGAGGTCCAAGAATATTCAAAAAGTTTTAAATGACTGGTACAAAGGAATGTTTATAATAAAAATATTTCAAAGCTGACTTTATTGTCCGTCGTTCTTACTGTTGACTACTAAAATCTGGAAGCGTTTCTTTACAAGAATAGTGTAACAAAATGTGAGCTTCGTGAGCAAAAATTTTGTAATTCGTTAAAACATGTTATGTCAATAACCAAGAAAAATTTACCATAGCTACCCTTTCAACATTCTCAGATAATTCAAAATTGCTCTTGAAAGCTACGCTTGCCTCATTATCACGTTTCAGTAATTACTTGTTTAATAAATATTAAAAACTTCAACTATCAACAATCAAACCTGCCACGTTTAAAAAAACTTTCAATGCTGAATAATGACGTTTTCAAATCAATTCTATTAATATAATAATTATTCTGTTCTCTTATTAACACAATCTAGAATATTGTTTGAATGAAATTTTTGTTCAAGAAAGAGCTCTAATGTTAATATATCAATCAATGTAAAAAGTACATTTTCTATCTATTAATAAACTACTTTAAATAAGCTCTGCTTTTTATTGCAGTTATTTGTATTATTAAAAAAAAAAAAAAAAAAAAAAAAAAACCAAACAAAAACTATAACAGTTTTATCCGATTAATATTTTACTAAACATTTCTTTTTACCCGACGCAATATGTTTCCATTGAAGGCGAGATGGGCTGCACAGACGAGATAACTACAATCTTGGCGATGCTGCAAGTGCAGAACGCGTTTGTTCGCCCGTCGAGCGGCCAAGCGTCCATAAAGGCGCGAATAGCTCATCGTATGTTTGAGGTCGAGCAAGGCGATCTGTTGACCCTGCTCAACGTCTACACCGCCTACGAGAAGAACAAGACCAACAGCTGGTGCCAAAAGTACTTTATCAATGCAAAGGCCATGAAGAGAGCGACCGAGATTCGCACGCAGATGCGGAAGCTTATAAAAAAGCTAAAGATTCCCGCGTCCTCTTGTTTAGGTTCGTTTTAATCGTATATAATTGATTCTCGAAGGCGGACTATATTAAAGATTAATATTAATAATCGTTCAAAGTCTGATCGAAACAATATTAAAGGCATGATAGGTAGATTTTTTAAAATCTATTGAAAATAATTGTTTCAGCGTGTTAAGATCATGAAAATAATTTCAATAATTACATTTTATTAATAAAATTTAATTTATGTATTATATTAAGAAAAAGAGTTTTTTTTTCAATTCCATTCTCTTGTGAGTTATTTAAGTATTAAAAGAATTTAATAGTTACCAATATAAATAACATACATTTTTTTATAAACATTTAGTTAAACAAGAATTAGTATATCTAATTGTAATTAATCACACTGAAAACTAAATGAATATTAAAGTAACAAAAAATCTAATTATAACTCCAAACTAATGTAATGAATTCTAATAATGAAGTTGTAGTGCATAACAAATAGATCGAAACTTGATAATTTTCGTATTGACAAAAAAAATCTTAACAGATATTGATCACAACAGTGACTGATCTTTTTCCAAGAGTCATACTTCAAAGTAAAATAGAACTTCGTGCTTAACAAAGAATCTTATGCATGTTTAACCAAACGTTCTCAGATGTTCTTAGCAAATGTTAACTTAGAAATAGAATTCCTCCAGTAATGTTATATTAATAATGTTGAACTTTATCATAAGATTCATTCACTGAAATTCAATATTATATAATTAATTGTCGAATGCTTTAAGAGTTTTAATATTGATTTTCTGACTCTAAATTATTTTTTGCCTGTATATAAAGACTTTTAGAATCTGAGTTCAAAAGTAAATATTATCATTGAAAAATCTGATTTATTATTAAATTTATTTGGAAATTTTATTTTTTAAATCTACGTTAAACTAACCATGAAATTTTTTTATAATAATAATATTAATAATAATATTATTCACTAATATATGCTTAATTTTTATTTTATTTTAAGGTAATGTTCAAACAATTCTCAAGTGTATCACATCTGGTCTATTCCCTTATGCAGCATATTTACACTACAGCGGTGTTTATAGAACAGTAAGAGGGAATCGTGATCTCCATATTCATCCAAACAGTTGTTTATACACTTTAGAACAGCCTCAGTGGTAGTTATCTAAACTTTAGATTTTCTTATTTTTTTTAAATTATAGATTTTGCTAGATAGTTAAATAATTTTTTTTTTTCAGGGTACTATTTGGAGAAATTTTACAAACCAATAAGACATACATGAGAGAATTGACTGTCATCGAACCTGAATGGTTAATGGAATTAGCACCACATTTTTATCAAAGAATTGCTATTGACTAAACGTAAAATTTTTAATTGTACATATGGATGCATTTCACAAAATAAATTATTTTTATACTTACTTATTTATGGAAATATTAATTGATTGTATATTATCAGGTGTTGGAGATTACAAAAAGTTTTCTATAAATAATAGAAATTTATACGAAAAATAATTATTACTATATCTTAAAAACATACAAAAGAGTAATTTAAATGTAAAATTTTTATATACAAGATAATAGTATGTTGTACAATTTATTCGATAAACTTGTCATATGGAACGAGTTTTACAAAATATTTTTCTCATCAATAATAGAGTATTGGTTAATTAAACAAAACAAATAATAATCCATTAGTTATTCTTTTTCATAATTCAAGGGTTTTTCATCATTTTATAACACAAATATTGCTGTTTAATATATTATATAAAAAAAAAAAGTAAATAAAAATCGGTATTATGAATTTGAATAATTTATAAAATATCGACCAAATTTCTACCGAAAAATTGCTAAACTGACTAAAATACAAAAAAACATTTACTATATCGTGTATTATGCATTATTTCTTTAGAAATGCACATGTAAAAATAACGTTTATTTTCAATAGTGAATTCAAATTATTACAAACAAACTATCTTCGAATATTATAAATATAAAAATATGGTATCTCTTTGTTCATCGAGTTTTCAAATTCAATAATATAAAAGTTATTTGATTTATTTCTACAACTTTTCTTTATTAGTAGTTTTTTTAATGAGCAAATCAATTTAATTATAGTTTTTTAATTCTTACAAAAACATATTTTTGTAAGAACAATTATTAAGTGATTGATTTCTGTTAACAAATTGACGACACCTTTAAATTAAATCAAAAAGCTAATATTACAAATATTAAACTTTCAATGATATAAATGTATATATATATATATATATATATATATATATATATATATATATATATATATAGCATTCAAAAAGCAACTATTACTCTTCAGGGGAAATTGAAAGAAGAAAATATATCTTGCAATAAATTTTAGGTTGAAAAAAGATCTTTGCTGGTATAATATGTAGTGATTAATATACCAACATAATTAATATACAGTTTCAGAACTGTGTGAAGTCACATTCAATTCTATGTCACATTCAAATACAATATTCTGTAGTTCTTTTTTAATTTGTTATTAACTACTTGCTTTAAAACAGCTCTTTACTTTAATTGTTATTTTCATTATCAGTATTAAAATCTTTTATAAATTCTTTGAAAGGTACAAGTTCCATTAAATAAAGAACTCGTTATACATTTGGTGAAACATTGTATAAATAAATTATAACACAGATTAATTTATTATATAGAAATAAATTGCACGCTTGAATAGTTTCACAATATTATATATTGAATAATAGCTGTAATTAATAATAGAATAACAACATTTCACAGATATATTTGTATTTATAATAAAAGTTTCAAAAGGATATTGGTACATTTATTACTATCTACCATCCTTGGAAATCTTTCATTATAAATATGTATTGTGTATATGGTATTTGTTATTCTATGCAATGTTAAGGTGGTTCAAGCACGACACCCGATTCAAAGAGATACTATAAGAATAAATATTCTTGATTTTTATTTTAATATATACTATAATAATATATAAATATTCATTATTCAAGTATGCAATTAAATATCTTTTTTAACTAATCGAGATGATGAATGATGGAAAGTATCTATAAAAGTTTTAAAATGAATACTTGGTTCCTTTAATTACATCTTCCATTTCTATATAATAGTCTAGTAAACATTTTAAAAAAAGCATGAAATTTCATGAAATTTCATGCTTTTTTCAAAGTCTATAATTTTTGTTATAAAACATTTAAGGCTGATTTTCTGTATTTGTCCAGTAATGTGGGTCATGTTCAAATTACCTTAATCTGGACAATGTCATTATGAAGAAAATAGCTGTCCATATTAAATATATATATCATTCTGAAAATATGCAATTGCGTTTTGCAATATTTGCATTTAAATTATAATTTAATTTGTAATATAATGTAGTAATTGCATATCTTCCGTTTATAAACTCTTTTGTGGATTCCTTATCTCTTTAAAATTACTTTCTACGATAGTATAAAGTATAGTGTATTCAAATTCCTTATCATTTGAAACATTTCTTTAATGTAATAAATTTATCAATATAATCAATGTATTGTATTTATTTATATAAATGACGTATTTTTCTAATTGAACTTCTCAGTCAATTACACATAAATCTGTGTGACATCAGAGTCAGTAACCTTCTGACCCACGAGCTGTATTATGCCCCTATATTTTTTTATTGGCCTATGAACCTTGAGTTGTCTCAAATAATTTGGGTCTCTGTATGCTGTGGCGCATCGTTCCCACTCACAACAAAAATATACATTTGCCTATTCTTTTAAATATAAATTGGAGTCCAATGGCTTCAATTTGGTATAAACTGCTTCTCTTACGAGAAAGAGTTTACACCTGCCTCGGCCTTCAAATTTACTTCCCTATTCTAAATAAAATTTAGGAAAAGGATATTATGAGGCATGTATAGTCCTCCCTTTTCAAGGAGAACCGATCACTTCCCCGGAGAGGATTTGGGATGATTGCAAATTCTAGAAAAAAGAAATTATAAAATTTTTGATTTGTACTTATTTATTTATTGCCTTCATTGTGGCCTCGATCTGGCGAGAGAGAGGTTTTTTTTTAATAATACATGTAGAAATGACTTCAGAAAAAGGTGAATGTAACGTTAATAATGCTTGAGAAAACGATGAGTGTGATGTTAATGCCTCCTAATGGTAAAATCTGTTCTTTTTAAAGGCCATGGATCCTTCTATCCTTCACTATCCTCCTTCTTTATTTTTTTTTATTCCTATATACTTATATGACTATTTTTATATTTTTTTTATTGATATCCTACTGGATTTATTATATTTTATTTTATTTTTGTACTTAGTACTTTAAGTCTTAGTACTTATATACAGGTTTTTTATGTTAACTTAGCTTAACTTTAATTATATAACATTAATATTTAATATGCTCTGAAATGCATAGTGTTATATTATTATAATATAAGTATATTTCATTATATATTTTGCAAAAATTGTATATGGAAAAATTAAGATACAAGTAATCGATAATTTTTCTTTTGCATCTTTTTACGTAAATTTAAAATGATAAAAATAACTACATATATATGTATCATGTGCGCGCACGCGCGCGCTTGTGTGTGTGTTTATGGTGTTACATATATATCACACGCACCAAAACATTATTAAACCATATTTATCTATTGAAAACGTTAAATCTAATTCTTTTAAATATAATAAAAAGTATCATAGTAAATAATGCATAGTAACAACAAAGGTAAAGAAAGTGATGCAAAATTGAGATATTCCCTATTTTAATAGTTATTTTTGTTCATATAACTATTTATGAATTTTCATAATACCAATTCTCTATTATTTGGTGTATTTTCTATATTTAAAAATTTACCTTTAAAGGCCTGATTTCTGTCATCTGTAGAGAGAAAGCTCAAAAAGTTTTACGACCATTCTTTGAAAAGTCATAAAGTTTGGCATCTGTGCCACTTTCTTGATCTTTGTTGTTCTAATGCAAAGGAAGTCTCAGCGCGGGGGAGGTTCATTCGTCAATAACAAGCGTCGATTGTCGCACGTCCCGACAAAAAAAAATGCAACGACCAAACTGTGTCCAGGGCCGCGAAAACGTCGCCCGTTTTTTATGCACGTCGCTACTAGGTGAAAGTTTCCTACAAGGGGAAACGATGCTCTTATTAAAAACTATCTTGCAGAACGAGGTTTGAAAAAATTTAAACAAAACAAAGTATTGAAGTCGATTTTTACATAGTCAAGTATATGTAAATATGTATGAGTACCAATTCATGTAACTTTCGAAATTATTACTTATTATTATTCAACAAAAAAGTTGCCTATAAAAAGTGTGCCCATGCACTCACTTGTTTATAACGTGGGAATACCGTACTATGAAAATATAATTTAAAAATTATTTTGATATGTACTTAAGGCAGTATTCTACTTTACAACTTTGTAAAAAAAAAATGTTTTTTTTTTTTACATTTTTCGAAAGTAAATATATTCAAGAATGTTGATGCGAGGTACAAAATTTATTGAAACTGAAAACTGGTTTTCAACTGATCTCAAAATGATGTCAAATAATTTTCTTCATAAATGATTTCGGTTATTGCAAGTGATTTAAACTGATTTTATACGGTTTTTAAATGACTCATGTAAATAAGTTTAATGATTTTACAGAGTTAACCAGACTCCAGTTTAATTTTATATGGGTAGCTTTTTTCATTTATGTAATTTGTGCAAATATAATAGATTGAAGAGAATTAGTTTCAAATTATAAAAAATTCGATCATACCACAATTGCTTTATTTTATACTATCGTGAAAAGTTATTTTTAAGGGATAAAAATATACATCAATTTAAATTATGACACGAAATATTCAAGTTACTTATTTTTTATCTTCTATTTATCTTATAAATTTTTACAAAATATTTTCATAAAATTAATTTAAACTCATTCTTCTTATCCAAAATGATTAACCTGTAGTAGCCATTACTAGCATCTGAAATTTCCACAGATAAGCATATATGCTATTGTTACAAAACAACGTATAATCTTAATAAGATTAAAAACATTTTTATATATAATTGAAGCATATTTTACTAATCAATAATATATTTTTTTAATATCCAACATCTTTAGGCATATAAGATCTGATTTTTAATTAATATACGAAAGTACCCGTGACAGACTTCTGAACACTGAATTCTACCGTTTGAACACGAAACTGACCGTCGAGGCCGCCTCGACATACATAGACATCAGCTTCTACCGTCCGAGGACATATAACACACTTGGACATTGTCTTCTACTGTCCGAACACTAAACTACACAATATCCAGGTGTATCGCGACGAATTCTACGGGCAGTTTCATGTTCAGCCGGTAGAAGGTGATGTCCAGGTGTATGGCGACTAGTTTTACGAAGAAATTTCTGTTGACACTGTAGCATACAATGTCCAGGTGCATCGTAATGACTTCTACCAGCCGTTTCGTGTTCGGACGGTAGAGCATGGTGTCCAGGTTTTTCGGCCCAACTTCCACTGGAATTTACATTTTTTCATGGTAGCAGACGATGTCCAGGTGTACGGTGATGACGTCTATGGGGAGTTTCGTGTTCGGACGATAGAATACGATGTCCAGGTATGCGGTGACGACGTGTACGGGGAGTGTCGTGTGCGAAAGATAGAAAACGATGTTCAGGTCTTTTGCGAAACTAACCATAGAAGTCGATTCAAAACACATGGACTTCTTGTTCTACCCATCGAAGTTGTCCCAACACACCTGGACATTATCTTCTACTTTCCGAGCAGAAAACTACACGAAGTCCAGGTGTGTCTGGACGTCATTTACGGAGAATTTCGTGATGAACCGGTACCATACGATATCCAGGGGAATTGGGATGATTTCTACATTAATGTTCATGTTCGGACGTTACAATACGAATTCTAGGTCTATCGTGACGACTTTTTAGAGGAGTTTCGTTTTCGGACGTTGGAACGCGATGCCTATGTGTATCGCGAAGACTTCTACGGGGAATTTCGTGTTCGGTCGGTGGAACGTGGTATCCAGATGTCTGGGAACGTCTTCTACCTGTCGAAGTCGTTCTAAAGCACTTTGATATCCTATTCAATAGGATGAACCCAAAGTTCCCGGTAGAAGCCATTGCGACAAAACTGTTCATCGTCTTTTTTCTTCTGAACGCGAAATTATCCGTGGAAATCATCGGCAGAGTTCTTGACTTAGTGTGCTACCTTCCAAAAACGAATGTCCTAGTGAAACATCTCCCGACAGTTGAACACTGTGTTCTGCCGTCCAAATACGAATATCCTTATCGAAGATCTCCCGAGAACCTGGACATCGCATGTTACTATCCAAAGAAATTTCGGCACACCTGGTCAACCAATTCTACAGTCTGAATACGAATCTCCCCGTAGATATCGTCGCGATACTCCTGAACTTCGTGTGATATTATGCGAACACAAATTTCTCCGTGAAACTCGTCGCGACAAATCTGGACATCACATTCTCACGGCACTGGAAATTCCCCGTAGAAATTGTTGAGATACAGTGGAACTACGTGTTCTACCTGCTGATCACGAAACTCCCCGTAGAAGACGTCTCGATGCACCTGAACATCGTATTTTGCAGTCCGAATACGAAACACCCTATACAAATCGTTGCGCCAACACTGGACATCGTGTTCTAGCGTGCGAAAATGAAACTACCCGTGGAAGTTGGACCAAATAACCTGAATACCGTCTTTTATCGTCCGAACACGATAGATATCTGGGAACGTCTTCTACAGGGGGATTTGTATTCATACGGTAGAACACGTTGTCCAGGAGTATCGCCATGACTTCTACAGAAATTTTCGTGTTGAAACGGTAGAACAAGGTGTTCAGGTGTATCGGGACGAAATTTACAAGTAGTTTTGTGTTCGAACGGTACAATATGATGTCCATGTATTGCGGAACGACTTTTCAAGGATGCTCCGTATTCGGACGGTACAAACGATGTCCAGGTGTGTCAGGACGACCTTGACGGGGATTTTGGTGTTCGAACGGTAGAACATGATGACCAGGTGTTTCCCGACGATCTCTACGGGTAGTTATGTGTTCGAAGGGTAGAACACGGTCAGATGTCTGATAACATCTTCTACAAGGGGATTTGTATGCTGACGGTAGAACACGTTGTTCAGGTGTATCATCGTGACTTCTATAGTAATTTTCGTGTTCAGATGGTAGAACAAGGTGTCCACGACGAAATTTGCGGGTAGGTTCGTGTTCGAACGGTACAAAACGATGTCCAAATTTGTCGGGACTGATATTTACGGAGAGTTTCGTATTCAGACGGTGGAACGCAAAGCCGAAGAGTTTCCTGCCGATTTCTACGGTGAATTCCGTGCTTGGATGGTACGACACGTTATCCAGGTGTTTTTCAACGATCTCTTCGGGCAGTTTCGTGTTCGAAATGGTGAACACGATATCCATGGGTATGGCGACGTCGTCTACAGGGATATTCGTGTTCACACAATAGATCACGATATCCAGCAGTTCCTCAAAACTATTCGTAGAAGACGTCTCAAAGCAATTTGATATCCTAATTCAACAGGCAGATACAGAATTCCCGCTAGAAGCCGTTGCGACAAAACTGGACATCCCCTTCTGTCTGAACGTGTAATTATTAGTGGAAGTCGTCGACAGAGTCCTTGACTTGGTGGGCTACCTTTCAAAAACGAATCTTCCAGTGGATGTTCTCCCGACACTTGAACACTGTGTTCTACCGTCCAAACACGAATCTCTCTATGAACGATATTGATATATACAAAAATTAATGTCAAATCATCTTTTATTTTTCATGGTCTGTTACTCGCGACTGCTATTTGAAACATAAACATAGATAAGGGCTTCAGAGAGTAGAACCTCCTTAGTACAATAAAACTTTTGTCGTATGTTAGTCGCTGCCTGCTTGAAGAGGAGAGAGCACTGGCTTAAGCATATATAATTTATTGTGTTTTATTCTCCTTTTCATTTATCTGTTTTCCAAAGAATCCAATAGGTTATGGGCCCATAACCATAAATAAATAATAACGAAAGTTAATTAAAAAATAAATAAATAAATAAAAACAATAAAAAATAAATTTTTTTGATTAATTAAAATAGTGAAAAACGTGGATTAGTGTATGTGCTAAAAGGAAGTGATTTTGTGTGAACTAAAGTATAAAAATGAGTTTAGAAAATAAAAAACAAACTAAAAGAAAGTTTAAATCTCGCATTTGTAAAAATAAGATTGTTAGACTATGAAATAAAACTACGAGATGAAAAAGGTGAAACAAGTGAAAAAGTTTTACATGCACAAGTTAAAATGATGCAAACAATAAACAAATTAATGCAGGAAATAAATAAAAAAATAAAAAACTTTTTTTCAAATCAAGACAATCTAAGCCGTATAAGAAAAAAGAGAAGAATTATCAATTTTTTAAAAGCAATACAATTAAATGTGATTTTTGTGGTAGAAATAATCACGAAAAACAGAATTGCATCTTTAAGAAAAAATACATATCAACAGAAAAACGACCAAGGACAATACAAACAATAACATTGAAAATCACGATGAAGATCATTTCGCCTTTATAAGCACATTGGAACCATCGCTAATTGAAAATCATAGACCATCCAAACGTCTGGAATTTACATTAGATTCAGGCGCAACTGATCATCTCGTAAACCAAATAGATGTTTTCACAACAATAGAGAATTTGGATGTACCCCTGAAAATTTCTGTGGCCAAGAAAGGTGAAACAATTACAGCCTCTAAGAAAGGATCTATACGAGTACTCACTAATCAAGGAAAAATCGGAAATCTTGAAGGAGTCTACTATGCACCGGAAATACCGTATAATCTACTCTCTGTTCGTCGCATTCAAAAAGCTGGAATTTGTGAAATTTTCGACGAAAAGAAAGAGGTTATAATAATTAAAGGTGGTGAAGCCATTTTAACTGGTAAGTCAATAAATAATTTAACATCTGTGATTTTTAACATAAATGAAAAACAAAAAAATAAATGCAATAAAATTTATGCTACTGAAGTCACATTAACAAATGAATATAAATTGTAACATGAAAGATTAGGCTATATAGGCAAGTCAAAATTTGTAGAAATTAAAAATCATGATTTATTTGTAAATACAAAATAGTTATAGGCAGTAAATCCTACAGACGAAATTTGTGAAGCTTTTATATATGGAAAACAAGCGTGTCTTCCTTTTTCAAAAGGAAGAAACAGAAATCATGTCAATAGACCTTTATATATAATTTATTCAGATTTATGTGGACCGATAACGCCACCAACTATAGATAATAAAAATTATTTTGTAACATTTATTGATCAATATATTCATTATACGGTCGTCTATTTGATTACTTAAATCAGAAGTGTTCAGTCTTTCAAGATTTTGTCGTTAAATCAGAAACACATTTCAATCACAAAATTGCATATTTAAATTGTGATAATGAGAGAGACTACTTATCAAATCATTTCAAAGCTTTTTCTGTACAGAAAGGTATACAGTATCATTTAATTGTTCCTTATATGCTACAACAAAATTCAATAGCTGAGCGTATGAACAGGTCATTGACGTAAAAAGCGCGCGCTATGCTTCATGTTTCTAATTTACAAAAGGAACTATGGGGTGAAGTTATCTTAACGTCAGATTACTTATTAAATAGAAGACCAACAAAAGCGATATCGCAGAATAAAACACCTTTTGAACTTTGGCATAATAAAAGACCGAATTTAGATTATTTAAAAATTTTGGGTTCAACTGTATATAATCACGATAAAACTAGAAAAAGTAAATTTGATAAAAAATCTTTTAAAGCTATTTTTATTGGTTATACAAATAACGGCTATAAAATAATAATTCCGGAAAACAATGCAATAATTATCGCTCGCGATGTTATATTTGATGAAGTAAATTATAATAAAACAAGACCTACTATACATAAAGAAAACATTGATAATGAATGTCTTAATTCAAAAAGGCATAAAATCAATGAATGTTTTGAAATCAGAAAAAGTCTAGAGAATGATCCCGAGAAATGTATTTCTCACAAAGTAAATGTTAATAATAAATCAGATGCAAGCTCTCAAATTTATAAAATAAAAATCAATAAAAAACAAGGAAATAAATCCGTAAAAGAAGCAGATAAATCTGATTCTATAGAACCCGATTCTATGGAACATTCTCAAAGTTACTTAAGCAAACAAAAATTACGTAGAAGTGACCGACTTAAAACTGCATCGACGGCCTCTTATAACGAAGAATATTTTTATCAAGCATATAAACGGTCAATTATGCATGAAGCTTCCTAATCATATAATGAAATCAAAGACCGTGATGATAAAATTCAGTGAGAACAAGCAATGAAAGACGAACTTGATTCGATGGTACAAAATAATACGTGGGAATTAATGTCTTTACCAGAGAATAAGACCACTGTAGATTGTAAACACAATTAAAAGTAATGATATAGAAAGTTACAAATATCAAGCCAGACTAGTAGTAAGAGGTTTTAGCCAAGAATTTTTTTATTAGACTACAATGAAACGTTTGCACCTGTCGCTCGAATAAGTTTTTCGAATAAGTATTTCTGTTGCTAATCAATACATTTTACCGATCCATCAAATGGATGTAAAAACTGCTTTTCTCAACGGCACTTTAAATGAAGAAATATATATGAGGGTCCCAGAAGGGATAAAAGCACGAGCAAATTATGTATGCAAATTAAATAAAGCGATATATGGTCTAAAGCAGGCTGCTAGATGCTGGTTCGAACATTTTGATCAAGTATTAAAAAGGCACGGATTTAGGAATTCTGAAGCTGACCGTTATCTATATATTCTTCATAGAGACAAGATTCATAAAAATATCTATTTAATTCATTATGTTGATGATCTTTTAATATTAACTTACAGTAATCTTGTAATGTCAAATTTCAAAAGTTATTTAATGAAACAGTTTTCGATGGTAGACTTGTACAACGTGAAATTTTTCTTAGGTATAAACATAAAAAGAACAGAAAATAAAATTACAATCGATCAAACTTCTTATTTGAAAAAGGTTCTTCACAGATTCAATATGTATGATTGTAAGCTAGTAAGCACACCATTACCTGCCAAATTGGATTATGTAGCCTTGAACTCAAATGAATTTTATGATGTACCGTGTAAAAATTTAATTGGTTGCTTAATGTACGCAATGTTATGTACGCGTCCCGATCAGTATGTATCTCTTAATATTTTGAGTCGCTATCAAGTTAAACATAATATTGAACTGTGAAAAAATTTAAAAAGACTATTACGGTACATGAAAGGAACTATAAATTTTCAATTAGAGTATAAAAGAACAAATTTTACAAATATTTTGATTGGCTACATAGATTCCGATTGGGCAGGAAGTGAAACCGATCGACAAAGTCCTACAGGTTACGTATTCAAATCTTTTGACAATGACGTAGTATGTTGTATATTTGACGTAATATGTAGTATATATTTCGTAGTATGTTGTATATTTAACGTAATATGTAGTATATATCTACAGGGAGATTCATATTCGTACGGTGGTTCGCCATGCCTAGGAGTTTCCCAACGATCAGTACGGGGAGTTTCGTCTTTGTACGATGGAACACGATGCCAGGTATTTCCCGACAATCTCTGCGAGGAGTTTCGTCTTTGTACGGTGGAACGCGATGTCCCAGTGTTTCCCGACGATCTCTACGGATAGTTTCGTGTTCGTACGGTAGTACACGATGCCTAAGTGTTCCCAGACGATTTCTACGGAGAGTTTCGTGTTCAAACGGCAGTACACGGTATCCAGGGGTATCGGGACGATCTCTACGGTGAGTTTCATCTTTGTACGGGTGAACGCGATTCCCCGGTATTTCCCGACGATCTCTACGGGCAGTTTCGTGGTCGTACGGTAGTACGCGATGCCTAAGTATTCCCAGACTATTTCTACGGGGACTTTTGTGTTCGAACGGCAGTACACGGTGTCCAGGGGTATCGGAACGAAATTGACTGGGTTTTTGGTGTTCGGTCGGTAAAATGCGCTATCCAGGTGTTTGCCGACGATCGCTACGGGCAGTTGCGTGTTCGAACGGTAGAAAATCGTATCCAGATGTCTGGAAACGTTTTCTACAGGGGGATTTTTATTCAACAGTAAATAACGATATACGTCAGTTCCTCAAAACTACCCGTAGTAGGCGTCCCAAGGATTTTGATATCCTATTCTTCAGGCAGAACCCAAACTTCCCTCTAGAAGTGGTTTCGACAAAACTCTACATCGAGTTCTTCAGTCTGAACACGAAATTACCAGTGGAAGTTGTCGTCAGAGTCCTTGACTTGGTGTGCTAACTTCCAAAACCAAATCTTCCAGTTGAAGATCTCTCGACCATACACGAATCTCCCTATAGATGATCTCCGGATAACGTGGACATTGTATTTTACCGTCCAAAGCGGTTTCGACACACCTGGACAAACTATTTTACAGTCAGAATACGAATCTCCCCGTAGAGAGCGTCGCGACATTCCTGGATATCGTGTGATACTGTTGCGTACCGAGGATGACCTCGGCCCTTTGCACGCGCGTTCCTTAAAACTAAAATCTGATGTAACGTTTGCACTCGAGTTAGCTCCGCGTCTTTTCCCGTTCAGGTTTCCGCACGGTTTCCCTAAACGCCCGGGGCAAATGCCGGAAAAGGTGTTTGTCTCGCCGTGCACGAAACGAAATAAACACACCGACGGGCTAAATACTCACGAGTGAGGCGATGGTTATTTGTATGTTTCATTTATTTATGTGTTTATATTCATGTAAGATTGTAATGACGTATGGGAATAATATAAATAGTGTCACAAAAAATAAATAATAAATAATAAATAATAATAAATAACAAATGTAATTGTATAATAATAATGTGTGATATGACAATAATAATAACAATAATAATAACATCGCGAAAGTTCCATATTTCGACGGGACCGTGTCGATCGCTGCGATTCGACAAATCCAGGACCAAGTTCCCAAAAGTTTAGAGCTTGAGGTCAACCGTCGCCTCAGGCTAAAGTTGACAAAAGCAACGCCTGCAATGTTTGGGAGACGTGAATACGGAACCATCGAAGGTTTCGTTCGCCGGTTGCTCGAGGTTTTCGGTACTAATCTTACGTCCCATCATGTAAGACAACAGCTAGGCGAGGTGCGAATGGGCGCGAACGAGCCCATAACCGATTATGTGTACCGCGTCGCGAAACTCCATAGCGCATTACTCGACTGCGCAAAAATAACGCGCACAGTGACTCAATTAAGTCGCGTCGAGACCGAAGAGATCGAAAATGACGTGATCGCTAATTTTATGGACGGTTTGCCGGAACATCTATCGAACCGAATTCGCGATTGTCCCCGTAACATAGAGGAGCTGTACAGGATTGCCGTACAGTTGTCGAACGATTTTCAGCGGAAAAATGAGCGCTATAACGGAAGACTGCTTTCTGGCGAATGCGGGGAAACGGCGAGCAATCGTAGAAATCGATCCGGTTGTTGTATCCGTGCCTCAAGCGACACTCCGCGAACGGTATGATGGAAATCTGCGCATGGAGTGGAGAAATGCGCCGAAAATGAATCGCGAAGATTCGCGAAATTACTCTCGCGGAAAACCCCGATCTGTGCAGAATACGCGCGCACGCTCACCGCGTCCAGACGGGCCACAATTAATTTGCACCTATTGTGGCAAATTCGGATATGAGCGCGAAAATTGTTTTACGCGACAAAACCGCGAGGCAAGGGAGTCAGAAAACGCGCCAAGCGCCCGGAGGAGAGACGGCACTCCGACGAACGACGCGCAAAACCGTCGTTAATTCATTTTTGTAGCATCGGCATCTTCAACGATTTGCCGATGATAACGATAGCGTCGCCCGATATTTTAACTGGCGAAACGACAGCGATGGTTGATACCAGGGCACAACCAAGCGTAGTAAAACGGTGCGTGCTAGAAAAACACGTTATAATCCGCGATGCAAAACAAACGTGCGTAAGGGGTATAGGCGGCGGACCCGTGCCAATTATAGGTGTGTGCGAGATACACCTCCAGAAACCGGATACGTGCGTCGAGTTTCTCGTGGTCGAAAACGATTTCCCCATACCAACGCCGGTTTTGTTAGGCGCGAGATTTCTGGATCAAGCGAAAGTGTTCATCGATTTTCGCGATCGAAAAATTTCCTTTGGGAAGCGCACTTTAGACGCAAGCCGAGGCGTGGCCAAATGTGGTCCACACAAGACGTGCTGGATCTAACCGCCCGTGACCGAGAAATTCGCCGGAAAGGTCGTACGGAAACGGGTGGGGCCGGGTATTTTCGTTGGTGGAAATCACGCGAAACCGATTGAGGGACGTGTACGCGTACCGGTAGAAAATACCAACGTGTTTAGTATTCTGGTCGACATTCCAGGTTTAGCGTTTTGTGAAGGGCAAATCGTGTCACCGGCTGAAACGGTAAAAACGGGGGGGACGAATGTCCGATGCACCGACGAGCGGGATGAATCTCGAACCCAATCGTCACTTTAACCGGACCATTCGTTAATTTGCGCAACTATAGCCGTGCGCGATACGAGTAGGATAGCGTGCGTTGGAGGGTTAATACAAGTGAACGACGCGAAGTTTGCTCAACGTATTGACGCCATCTGCGAAGAATACGCGGACGTATTTCATCTCCCGGACGAGATATTACCTGCGATCGCAACGACCGAGCATACCATCGAAACGACCGATTCCGTTCCGGTAAACGCGTAATTAGCCTTATCCACAAGCGCTGCACGACGAAATAAAGCGTCAGGTGGAAAAATTAATCAATGATGGTATTGTCGAGCCATCCAGATCGCGTTATTCTAGCCCTGTGTGGAGCGTGCCGAAACGAGAGTCGAGCGACGGCGAGAAAAAGTGGCGCCTCGTAATAGATTTTCGCGAATTAAACGCGAAAACGATCGGAAATGCGTATCCGATCCCGAACATCACGGAGATCATCGATAGTCTGGGTGGGTCCAAGTATTGCAGTACTTTGGATTTAGCCGCGGGCTTCCACCAGATACCGATGAGCGAAAACGATTGCGAGAAAACCGCGTTTAAAACTCCTTTCGGGCTGTACCAGTATACGAGACTGCCGTTCGGGCTGAAAAATGCACCGGCAACCTTTTAGCGCTAAATGGATACCGTGTTCCGTGGTCTCCAAGGAGATGAAGTTTTCATCTACGTAGACGACTGCATCATCTTTGCGAAGACCCTCGAGGAGCACGACGCGAAACTGCGCAAGGTCGTTGAAAGATTACGCGAAGCGGGGATGAAGCTGCAGCCGGAAAAATGCAGCTTCTATCGCAAGGAAGTTGCGTACCTCGGCCACGTGATAAGTGCCGATGGAGTGCGTCCGGATCCGGGAAAGACTTTCGCGGTTCAGGGGTTTCCGACGCCGAAGAACGCGAAAAATGTTCGGGAGTTTTTAAAACTCGAGGGATATTATAGCCGGTTCGTACCAGAGTTTGCGAAGTACTCGCGTGCGTTAGCTGCGCTCCTTAGAAAAGATGCAATATTCACCTGGGGCGAGAAACAGCGGGATGGTTTCGAGTACTTGAAAAACAAATTATGCGAGGAGCCGCTGCTGAAATATCCCGATTTTCACCAGCCATTTCGCGTAACGACTGACGCGTCAAATCAAGCAATAGGCGCGGTACTCAGCCAAGTCCACGGCGAAAAGGACTTGCCCGTCGCGTATTTTTCGAGATTGTTGAAAGGCGCGGAGGAGCGTTACTCTACGATAGAGAAGGAAATGCTCGCTTTAGTAGAAGCGGCCATGCAATTTTGGTATTGCCTGTTCGGCCGCAAATTCACATTCTTTAATGATCACCAACCGTTGGTGTGGGTCCACAACTTGAAGGACCCAACGTCTAGATTAAAACGGTTGTACTTCAAACTATGCGAGTTTGAGTACACCGTTGAGTATAGGCCGGGCAGGACAAATGTAGTCGCGGATGCGTTATCGAGAAACCCACCCGCGCTCGCGATCAATAATTTTAACACCGAGAACGGCAGTCGGCGTCCGGTCTGCGAATTCGAGGAGGCCGGGATTGTGCAGCAGCAGGTGCAGGTCGAGGTACACGAAGCACCAGCACAGCCATCCCAAACAATCCAACCACCTCGGACCGTAGAGCAGCATGTTCGTAAGGATGAGTACGATACCATCCAGGTCGAGCAGGAGGACGAACAGGGTCAGGATTTCATGTCCGAGATGAGGACAACGGGGAGCAGTTCCGAGAGTCACTCACTCAGCATGAGAGACCGACGATGTGGTCAACGAGCCCTCCGAAGACCAGGAAATGGACGACCCTATGGATGACGAGGGGGAAGACAATGGGTCGTCGAATGAAGACCTGGTAGAACCAGCTGATGCCCCGTACGACCTCCACGAGCGGTACCACGACCAACCTGGCCTCGCCGAAATTCGCGATGGCTTGTTCTTGTATCGTGGGAACGCCATCGTACTCGTGACTGCCAGTGGCAACCCATTTGCGAGGCAGCCCGCGAGCTGCTCGACAAGGACGGACTAGCAGATAGGCCGTCTATACCTGCGGGAACTGCGGAAGCCGTCGCGAACGGTCGGTTCCACACCATATTTTTGTCCGTTAAGAAAACGAGCACGCGCCGCTCAATATAACTATTCTACGACAGGCATTCGACGCGGCCTACGAAATCATACGCGAGAAAAATATGAAAGCGATCAGGTGCGCGTACTTTGCGAAACCAGTCAAGGATGTAACGTGGAGCGCCATTCGATCCCGCCTAGAGGATCTGACCAAACATTCAAATGAGGTGAAATACCTCATTTGTAAAAACTTCGTCCGAGTGCCTCCCGAAGAGGAAAGTGAGGTTATAATACGCGACGTCCACCAATCACCGGCGAACGGGCACAAGGGCGTCACGAAGACGTACTTCCGGGTCCAGCAGGACTTCTACAGGCCAACGCTGAAACGTGACGTATAAGACGTCATCGCCAGGTGTACGACCTGCCAGATCGGCAAACTCGTGAGGAGGAAGATCCATCAACCGATGGTCCTTACGGATACCCCAGGGCAGGCCTTTGAAAAGGTAGCCATGGATATAGTGGGGCCCCTCCCAGAGACAGCGAAGGGCAACGTCTACATCCTGACGATGCAGTGCCTGATAATGAAGTACGTAGTAGCCGCGCCATTGAAGAACGCGAACTTCGCAAGCATAGCCGACGCGTTCCTGACGAAGCTGGTATATCAGTACAGATCTCCGCGGATCATACTGACCGACCAGGGGGCGGTTTTCACGTCGAGACTTCTGAAGAATGTTGCGAAGTTGTACAATACCAGGAAATGTACGACAACCGCATATCGTCCGCAGAGCAATGGCTCCATCGAACGTATGCACCATGTATTGAAAGAGTATTTCAAGTGCTACGTAAAAGATGAGACGACCTGAGACAGCTGGTTGGACTGCGCTTCCTTTGCGAACAACACCAGCATTCATGAAGAAACTCGAGTGAGCCCCTTCGAGTGTGTGTTCGGGAAAATGGCGCGCGTGCCGACTGATCACCAGGGAATCGAGGAAACGCACGATGAAACATACTTCGATTACGTGGCGCGTTTAAAGGTCAGGACCGTGAAAATATTAGAAACCGCGCGGAATAATCTGATATCCACAAAAGGGAGGTCCAAGACCTATTACGATAAGCAAATAAGTCCGTGCGACTTCCACGAAGGAGATGACGTTCTCCTACTTCGAAATGTCAAGCGACGACCGTTTGATTCTGACTATACGGGACCGTAGAGAATCACGCGGATCCTCCCGAAAAATAACGTAGAGAGTGCGATAGGCAGACGTCTGAAGGTGGTACACGGAGACAAGCTACGTTTCACCCGCCTGCAGGCGCCGAACTTGGACGAACAATTAAGATTAAAAGACTTTTCTTTTTGTTTAGGTGCAGCAGAGTTGTTTGTGAGCGTAGCCAGTAGTCAGGGAAGATAATGGCGAACGCCGACGAACAATACATACGAGTTTAGGAAATAGCGGCACATCAGCGGCAGCTCGAAGACAGCCGATCCAGCCTCTGATAACGAGACAGTAGCAGCTGTCCAACAGCGGATAGACCCAGTCTTCTGAATCAAGGCGGCGGCACTGCGATTGCCGACCTCGATTCTAAACGGGGGGGATGTTGCATCCCGAGGATGACCTCGGCCCTTTGCGCGCGCGTTCCATAAAACTAAAATCTGATGTAACGCCTGCACTCGAGTTAGCTCCGCGTCTTTTCCCATTTAGGTTTCCGCACGGTTTCCCTAAACGCCCGGGGCAAATGCCGGAAAAGGTGTTTGTCTCGCCGTGCACGAAACGAAACAAACACACCGACGGGCTAAATACTCACGAGTGAGGCGATGGTTATTTGTATGTTCCATTTATTTATGTGTTTATGTTCATGTAAGATTGTAATGATGTGAATGTATGACGTATGGGAAAAATATAAATAGTGTTACAAATAATAAATAATAAATAATAAATAATAATAAATAACAAATGTAATTGTATAATAATAATGTGTGATATGACAATAATAATAATAATACAGATTGATAATAATAATGTATGCAAAATAAATGTTATGTAAAATAAAATAAATACAAAAATAAACAGTATGATAATAATAAGGTATGCAAAATAAATAAAAGTACGAACATGAGATAAAAACACCATGTGTAATGTATGCGAATGAAATATGAATAATGAATATAATATGTAATATGAATAATGAATATAATATGTAATATGAATAATGAATATAATATGTAATATGAATAATGAATATAATATGTAATATGAATAATGTATGATATGTGCGAATGGCGAAGGATCCACGTGTAAGCGAGTAGCTAAAGCGGAGCATCGGGTCAGCGGCGCATGTATGTGTATTATCGGCATGCGGGGGGTCAAACATTATATGAATCTTATAAATACGTGTAGTTTGACCCCAAATGCTGTGATAGAGAGAGAGACTACGTTTAGAGTGAGACAAAGGTTGCCGTCCAATCAGAGCGCATCGTCATGCCCCTGGTCGCCGCTCTTCCCCCACCACTCGCTTTTCGGCGATACCGTACCAATGAGCGAGCAACGCGAAAGCGGTGGGCGGAGCGGTAAGAGCAAACCAGGTGATGAGCAGGATACTGAATGAACGGAAGGCAGACTCGTCTCAGCTTCGGTTGCGACGGGTGATCCTTGGTTCGGTGCAGTGTGTTCAGTGCAGTGTGGTTTTACAGTGTTGTGATTTTGTGTGTGGGCTTTGTATCGTGATAAGTGTTTGTAAGGGAAATCGCGTCAGTGTAAATTTATTCGGTTATATTAATTTTGGTGGTGTTTATCTATGACGTGCTCTTTGTATCGCGAAACGTGTCCTGTAAGTGACACCGCGCCAGTGTAAATTTATTGTTTCTTGTTTTAAATAGTCAATTAAAAAGTGTTTTACTAGAATCGCCACCGTGTCAGTAGTTTTATTTCGCCAACCTGTTGCATGATTCATTTAATTTTGCTTCGTATAATTCATTAATTTTGATAGTGATTTTATTTTATTCTCTGTTCCTTTTTGCGTTGCATTTTTTTTATACAAGTTGCGAGCCCAAAGTCAGTGCTGCCTTGCCCAGAGCTGAGAAATTTCAAGAGGAGCTTACTGCCTTGAGTGTGAGTGGTGACAGTGCTGCCCAAGCATCCTCCGAGGATCGTCATCGTCGAGGTAGTTTACCAGCCCGCCGAGCCCTCTGCCTTCGCCATCGCCACGCAACGACGGCTACTTCCGACGAGACGTCACAATACTATGCGAACATAAATTTCTCCGTGAAAAACTCGTCGCGACTTATGTGGACATCACATTCTAAAGGTTTAACTTAAAACTCTCCGTAGAAACTGTTTACATACATCGCGTTCTACCTGCTGAACATGAAACGTTCCGTACAAGACATCTCAACTCACCTGGACATTGTATTTTGCGGTCCGATTACGAAAATCTCCGAAGAAGGTGTCGTGACATACCCGGGCATCGTATTTTACAACCTGAACATGAAATTGACCATACGAGTCGATGTCATACACCTTGTCACGATATCATTGTGTTATAGTGTTATATCATCCAAAAAGGAAACTTCCCATAGAAATCGTCGCGATACACCGGAACATCGTATTCTACTGGCGAAATACGAAACTACCCGCGGAAGTCGTAGGAAGACACCTGGACATCGTGTTCTACCGAATGAAAACGAAATTACCTGTAGAACACGTCGGATGACACCTGCATATCATGTTCTACTGTACGAACATAAAACTGTTCGTCGAAATAGTCGTGACGTACCTGGACACGGTGTTCTATCTTACAAACACGAAACACCCAATAGAAGTCGTCGGGACTCATCTGGACATCGTGTCTTACCGTGCGAAAATGAAAATACCTTTGGAAGTCGCCCCGAATACTGAACTAACCTGAATACTGTCTTCTATCGTTCCAACCCGAAACTCCCCGTAGAAAATGTTGCGAAACATCTGGACGTCGAGATGCACCTGTAAACCGTGTTCTCCTGTCCGAACACGAATTTCTCTGTAAAAGATAACGCGACATACCTGATTATCATATTTTACAAACTGAACAAGAAAGTAACCGTAGAGGTCGTTCTCATACAGCTCGATACCGTGTTGTACCGTCCAAACACGAAACTCCGACTGAACACGAAACTGCCCGTAAAAGTAGTCCCGGCACACCTGGGAGTCGCTTTCTACTCAAAGAATACGAAATTACACGTGGAAGTCGCCTGGAGACACCTGGACTTCGTATTCCGGTGGTAGAACACGATGTCCAGGTGTGCCGGGCGACATTTAATTGGAGTTTTGTGTTCGAACGATACAGCCTGATGTCCAGATGTGTTGGGATGACGGGGAGTGAGGTGTTCGGTCCGTAATATACACTATACTGTTGTTTCCCGACGACTTCTACGGGGAGTTTCGTGTATGGACGGTAAAAAACTATGTCCAGGTGTGTCAGTAGGACCTTGATGGGGATTTTGGTGTTCGGTCGGTAGAACTCGCTATCCAGGTGTTTCCCTACGACTTCTACGGGGACATTCGTGTTCGTACAGTGGTTTGCGATGCCCAGGTGTTTCTCGACGACTGCTATGGGGAGTTTCGTGTTCGAACAGCAGAACACGGTGTCCAGGGGTATCGGGACGATATCTACGGGCAGTTCGGTGTTCGGACAGTTCAGAACGATGTCCAGATTTGCGGGACGACCTTTACGGCGAGTTTAGTGTTCTGTCGGTAAAATACGTTATGCAGGTGTATCCCGGAGATCTCTATGGGGAGTTTCGCCTTTGATCGACGGACCGCGGTGCCCAGGTGTTTTCAGAAGACATCTATGTTGAGTTTCGTGTTCGAACGGCAGAACACGGTGTCCAGGGTTCTCGGGACGATATCCACGGGGAGTTTCCTGTTCGGACAGTTGAAGACGATGTCCAGGTTTGTCGAGACGACCTTGACGAGGAGTGTGGTGTTCGGTCGGTAATACACGCTATACAGCTGTTTCCCGACGTCTTCTACGGGCAGGTTCGTGTTCGAACAGCAGAACACGGTGTCCAGAGTTGTCGGGACGATATCCACGAGGAGTTTCGTGTTCGGACAGTGCAAGACGATGTCTAGGTTTGTCGGCACGTCCTTTACGGCGAGTTTAGTGCTCTGTCGGTAAAATACGCTATACAGGTGTATCCCGGCGATCTCTATGGGGAGTTTCGTGTTCGTACGGTTGCTTGCGAAGCCCAGGTGTTTCCCGAAAACTTCTACGAGGAATTTCATGTTCGAACGACAGAACACGGTGTCCAGGGTTATCGGGACGATATCTCCGGTCAGCTTGGTGTTCCTACGGTTGCTCGCGATGCCTAGGAGTTTACCGATGACTTCTACGGGGAGCTTGGTGTTCGGACAGTTCAAGAAGATGTCCAGGTTTGTTGAGACGACCTTGACGGGATGTGTGGTGTTCGGTCGGCAATACACGCTATACAGCTGTTTCCCGACGACATCTACGCCGAGTTTCGTGTTCGTACGGTTATCTGGGGGAGGTACGGTTGTCTTCTAGGGGGAGTTGGGAGTTCGGACGGCAAAAAAGGATGTCCAGGTGTGTCAGGGCGGTCTTGTCGGGATTGCGGGTGTTCGGACGGTTCCAAATGTTATTCAGGTGTGTCCCGACGATCTCTACGGGTAGTTTCGTGTTTATACGGTTGTACGCGATTCCTAGGAGTTTCCCGATGACTTCTAAGGGAAGCTTGGTGTTCGGACAGTTCAAGAAGATGTCCAGGTTTGTCGAGACGACCTTCACGGGGAGTGAGGTGATCGGTCCGTAATATACGCTATTCAGTTGTGTCCCGACGACTTCTACGGGAAGTTTCGTTTTCGTACGGTTGTCTGCGATGCCCAGGTGTTTCCCGATGACTTCTACGGTGCGGTTCGTGTTCGAACAGCAGAACACGTAGTTCAGGGGTATCCGGACGATCTCTAAGGGGAGTTTCGTGTTCGTACGGTTGCTTGCGATGCCCAGGTGTTTCCGATGACTTCTACGGTGCGGTTCGTGTTCGAACAGCAGAACACGGTGTTCTGGGGTATCGGGGCGATCTTTATGGGGAGTTTTGTCTTTGAACGACGGACCGCGGTGCCAGATGTTTTCCGCCGATCTCTAAAGGGAGTTTCGTGTTCGTACGGTTGTCTGCGATGCCCAGGTGTTTCCCGAGGACTTCTACGGTGCGGTTCGTGTTCGAACAGCAGAACACGTAGTTCAGGGGTATCCGGACGATATCTACGGGCAGTTTGATGTTCCTACGATTGCTCGCGATTCCTAGAAGTTTCCCGATGATTTCTACGGGGAGCTTGGTGTCCGGACAGTTCAAGAAGATGTCCAGGTTTGTCGAGACGACCTTCACGGGGAGTGAGGTGATCGGTCCGTAATATACGCTATTCAGTTGTGTCCCGACGACTTCTACGGGAAGTTTCGTTTTCATACGGTTGTCTGCGATGCCCAGGTGTTTCCCGATGACTTCTACGGTGCGGTTCGTGTTCTAACAGCAGAACACGGTGTTCCGGGGTATCGGGGCGATCTCTATGGGGAGTTTTGTCTTTGAACGACGGACCGCGGTGCCAGATGTTTTCCGCCGATCTCTAAAGGGAGTTTCGTGTTCGTACGGTTGTCTGCGATGCCCAGGTGTTTCCCGATGACTTCTACGGTGCGGTTTGTGTTCGAAAAGCAGAACACGGTGTTCCGGGGTATCGGGGCGATCTCTAAGGGGAGTTTTATGTTCATACGGTGGTACGCGATTCCAAGTGTTTTCAGACGACTTCTACGGGGAGTTTCGTAATCGAACGACAAAACACGGTGTCCAGAGTTATCGGGACGATATCTACTGGGAGATTGGTGTTCGGGCAGTTCAAGACGATGTTCAGGTTTGTCGGGAGGACCCTGACGGGGAGTATGGTGTTCGGTCCGTAATATACGCCATACAGTTGTTTCCCGACGACTTCTACGCGGAGTTTCGTGTTCGTACGATTGTCTGCGATGCCCAGGTGTTTCCCGATGACTTCTACGGTGCAGTTCGTGTTCGAACCGCAGAACACGGTGTTCCGGGGTATCGGGGCGTTCTCTATGGGGAGTTTTGTCTTTGAACGACGGACCGCGGTGCCAGATGTTTTCCGCCGATCTCTAAGGGGAGTTTCGTGTTCGTACGGTTGTCTGCGATGCCCAGGTGTTTTCAGACGATATCTACGGGGATTTCGTAGTCGAACGACAGAACACGGTGTCCAGAGTTATCGGGACAATATCTACTGAGAGTTTGGTGTTCGACAGTTCAGACGATGTTCAGGTTTGTCGGACGACCTTGACGAGGAGTATGGTTTTCGGTCGGTAATATACGCTATACAGGATTTTCCCGACGATCTGGACAGGGAGTTTCGTGTTCGTACGGTTGTCTGCGATGCCTAGGTGTTTCAGACGACTTCTACGGTGCGGTTCGTGTTCGAACAGCAGAACACGGTGTTCCGGGGTAATCGGGGCGATCTCTATGGGGAGTTTGTCTTTGAACGACCGGACCGCGGTGCCAGATGTTTTCCGCCTGATCTCTAAGGGGATTTTTCGTGTTCGTAAGGTTTGTCTGCGATTCACGTAGTGTTCCGATGACTTATATGGGAATTAGGTTGTTCGGACAGTAACAGGGAAGTTAGGTGTTCGGCAGTAAAAGATGTCCAGGTTTGTCGAGACTGACATGACGGGGTGTGCGGTGTACGGTCGGTAATACGCGCTATACAGCTGTTTCCCGACGACCTCTAAGGGGAATTTCATGTTCATACGGCGGTACGCGATGCCCAGGTGTTTTCAGACGATATCTACGGGGATTTCGTAGTCGAACGACAGAACACGGTGTCCAGAGTTATCGGGACGATATCTACTGGGAGATTTGGTGTTCGGAGCAGTTCAAGACGATGTTCAGGTTTGTCGGGACGACCCTGACGGGAGTATGGTGTTCGGTCGGTAATATACGCCATACAGTTGTTTCCCGACGATCTTACGCGGAGTTTCGTGTTCGTACGGTTGTCTGCGATGCCCAGGTGTTTCCCGATGACTTCTACGGTGCAGTTCGTGTTCGAACCGCAGAACACGGTGTTCCGGGGTATCGGGGCGTTCTCTATGGGGAGTTTTGTCTTTGAACGACGGACCGCGGTGGCCAGATGTTTTCCGCCGATCTCTAAGGGGAGTTCGTGTTCGTACGGTTGTCTGCGATGCCCAGGTGTTTCCCGATGACTTCTACGGTGATTTCGTGTTCGAACCGCAAGGACACGGTGTCCGGGTTATCGGGGCGTTCTCTATGGGGAGAGTTTTGTCTTGACGACGAACCGCGGTGCCAGATGTTTTCCGCCGATCTCTAAGGGGAGTTCGTTGTTCGTACGGTTGTCCTGCGATGCCCAGTGTTTCCGATGGACTCTACGGTGTGCATTTCGGTGTTCGAACCGCAAGAACACGGTGTTCGGGTTATCGGGGGCGTTCTCTATGGGGAGTTTTGTCTTTGACGACGGACCGCGGTGCCAGATGTTTTCCGCCGATCTCTAAGGGGAGATTTCGTGTTCGTACGGTTGTCTGCGATGCCTAGGTGTTTTCAGACGACTTCTACGGGGAGTTTCGTAGTCGAACGACAAAACACGGTGTCCAGAGTTATCGGGACGATATCTACTGGAAGATTGGTGTTCGGACAGTTCAAGACGATGTTCAGGCCTTTTCAGAACACTTCTATGATGAGTTACGTGTTCGTAGGGTTGTCTTCGATGCCCAGGTGTTTCCGGATGACTTATATGGGAAGTTAGGTGTTCGGACAGTACAAGAAGATGTCCAGGTTTGTCGAGACTACATTGACGGGGTGTGCGGTGTACGGTCGGTAATACGCGCTATACAGCTGTTTCCCGACGACCTCTAAGGGGAATTTCATGTTCATACGGCGGTACGCGATGCCCAGGTGTTTTCAGACGATATCTACGGGGATTTCGTAGTCGAACGACAGAACACGGTGTCCAGAGTTATCGGGACAATATCTACTGAGAGTTTGGTGTTCGGACAGTTCAAGACGATGTTCAGGTTTGTCGGGACGACCTTGACGAGGAGTGTGGTTTTCGGTCGGTAATATACGCTATACAGGATTTTCCCGACGATCTGGACAGGGAAGAGTTTTCGTGTCGTACGGTTGTCTGCGATGCCCAGGTGTTTCCCGATGGACTTCTACGGGTGACAGGTATCGTGTTCGAACCGAAGAGACAGAACACGGTGTTTCCGGGTTATCGGGGCCGATCTCTATGGGAGTTTTGTCTTTGAACGACGGACCGCGGTTCTGTCAGATGTTTTCCGCGATCTCTAAGGGGAGTTTCGTGTTCGTACGGTTGTCTGCGATGCCCCAGGTGTTTCCCGATGACTTCTACGGTGCATTCGTGTTTCGAACCGCAGAACACGGTGTTTCCGGGTTATAGGGGGCGTTCCTCTTATGGGGAGGTTTGTCTTTGAACGACGGCCGCGGTGCCAGATGTTTTCACGCCGATCTCTAAGGGGAAGTTTCGTGTTCGTACGGTGTCTGCGATGCCCTAGGTGTTGTCCGATGACTTCTTACGGTCCTTTCGTGTTCGAACACACACGGTGTCCAGAGGGTATCGGGACGATATCTACTGGAAGATTGGTGTTCGGACAGTTCAAGACGATGTTCTACGGCCTTTGTCAGAACACTTCTATGATGAGTTACGTGTTCGTAGGGGTGTCTTCGATGCCCAGGTGTTTCCGGATGACTTATATGGGAAGTTAGGTGTTCGGACAGTACAAGAAGATGTCCAGGTTTGTCGAGACTACATTGACGGGGTGTGCGGTGTTCACGGTCCGTAATATACGCGCTATACAGTTGTTTCCCGACGACTTCTACGCGGAGTTTCGTGTTCGTACGGTTGTCTGCGATGCCCAGGTGTTTTCAGACGTGTTCGATGTTCCGGGGTATCTACGGGGAGTTTCGTGTTCATACGGTTGTACGCGATTCCTAGGAGTTTGCCGATGACTTCTACAGGGTTTCGTGTTCGAATGGCAGAACACGATGTCCAGAGTTATCGGGACGATATCTACTGGGAGTTTGGTGTTCGGACAGTTCAAGACGATGTTCAGGTTTGTCGGGACGACCTTGACGAGGAGTGTGGTTGTCTTCGGAAGAAGGGAAGTTTCCAGTTGTTCAGGTCGAGACGACCTTGACGAGTAGTGTGGTGTTCAGTCCGTAATATACGCTATACTATACAGTTGTTTCCCGACGACTTCTACAGCGGAGTTTCGTGTTCGTACGGTTGTCTGCGATGCCCAGGTGTTCCCCGATGACTTCTACGGTGCGGTACGTGTTCGAACAGCAGAACACGGTGTTCCGGGGTATCGGGGCGATCTCTAAGGGGAGTTTTATGTTCATACGGTGGTACGCGATTCCAAGTGTTTTCAGACGACTTCTACGGGGAGTTTCGTAATCGAACGACAAAACACGGTGTCCAGAGTTATCGGGACGATATCTACTGGGAGATTGGTGTTCGGGCAGTTCAAGACGATGTTCAGGTTTGTCGGGAGGACCCTGACGGGGAGTATGGTGTTCGGTCCGTAATATACGCTATACAGTTGTTTCCCGACGACTTCTACGCGGAGTTTCGTGTTCGTACGGTTGTCTGCGATGCCCAGGTGTTCCCCGATGACTTCTACGGTGCGGTACGTGTTCGAACAGCAGAACACGGTGTTCCGGGGTATCGGGGCGATCTCTATGGGGAGTTTTGTCTTTGAACGACGGACCGCGGTGCCAGATGTTTTCCGCCGATCTCTAAGGGGAGTTTCGTGTTCGTACGGTTGTCTGCGATGCCCAGGTGTTTCCCGATGACTTCTACGGTGCGGTTCGTGTTCGAACAGCAGAACACGTAGTTCAGGGGTATCCGGACGATCTCTAAGGGGAGTTTCGTGTTCGTACGGTTGCTGGCGATGCCCAGGTGTTTCCCGAAAACTTCTACGTGGAATTTCGGTTTCGAACGACAGAAAACGGTGCCCAAGGTTATCGGGACGATATCTCCGGGCAGTTGGTGTTCCTACGGTTGCTCGTGATGCCTAGGAGTTTACCGATGACTTCTAGGGGGAGTTGGGAGTTCGGACGGAAAAAAGGATGTCCAGGTGTGTCGGGACGGTCTTGTCGAGGCTGCGGGTGTTCGGACCGTTCCAAATGTTATTCAATGGTATCCCGACGATATCTACGGGTAGTTTCGTGTTTATAAGGTTGTACGAGATTCCACGGAGTTCCCCGATGACTTCTACGGGAAGCTTGGTGTTCGGACCAGTTCAAGACGATGTGCAGGTTTGTCGGGACGACCTTGACGAGTAGTTTGGTGTTCGGTCGGTAATATACGCTATACAGGATTTTTCCGACGATATGGACAGGGAGTTTCGTGTTCGTACGGTTGTCTGCGAGGCCCAGGTGTTTCCCGATGACTTCTACGGTGCTGTTCGTGTTCTAACAAGCAGGAACACGTGTTCCGGGGTTATCGGGGCGATCGTATATGGGGAGCGTTTTGTCTTTGAACGACGGACCGCGGTGCCAGATGTTTTCCGCCGATCTCTAAAGGAGATAAGAGTACCCGTGTTTCGTACGGTGTCTCTTGCGATGGCCCAGGTGTTTCCCGATGACTTCACGGTGCGGGTGCGGTTTGTGTTCGAAAACGCTGAACACGGTGTTCCGGGGTATCGGGGCGATCTCCTAAGGGGATGTTTTGTTCATACGTGGTACGCGATTTCAAGTGTTTTCAGAGACTTCTACGGGGAGTTTCGTAATCGAACGACAAAACACGGTGTCCAGAGTTATCGGGACGATATCTACTGGGAGATTGGTGTTCGGGCAGTTCAAGACGATGTTCAGGTTATGTCGGGAGGACCCTGACGGGGAGTATGGTGTTCGGTCCGTAATATACGCCATACAGTTGTTTCCCGACGACTTCTACGCGGAGTTTCGTGTTCGTACGATTGTCTGCGATGCCCAGGTGTTTCCCGATGACTTCTACGGTGCAGTTCGTGTTCGAACCGCAGAACACGGTGTTCCGGGGTATCGCGGCGTTCTCTATGGGGAGTTTTGTCTTTGAACGACGGACCGCGGTGCCAGATGTTTTCCGCCGATCTCTAAGGGGAGTTTCGTGGTCGTACGGTTGTCTGCGATCCTAGGTGTTTTCAGACGACTTCTACGGGGAGTTTCGTAGTCGAACGACAAAAACCGGTGTCCAGAGTTATCGGGACGATATCTACTGGAAGATTGGTGTTCGGACAGTTCAAGACGATGTTCAGGCCTTTTCAGAACACTTCTATGATGAGTTACGTGTTCGTAGGGTTGTCTTCGATGCCCAGGTGTTTCCGGATGACTTATATGGGAAGTTAGGTGTTCGGACAGTACAAGAAGATGTCCAGGTTTGTCGAGACTACATTGACGGGGTGTGCGGTGTACGGTCGGTAATACGCGCTATACAGCTGTTTCCCGACGACT